>CM076584.1:493735910-494142553 GCA_034641835.2 Pinus albicaulis | reverse complement strand
CATGGAAATGAATGAATAAGAGTTTTTCACTGGGAGTGTCAATGATATCTAGGTGTGCTAAGGAGATAGTGACAAGGTATGCTAGGTAGTGCCGAGGAACGCTAGAGTTCTAGAGAGGCATGATGACGCAACATGTTAGGAATTTGTAATTTATTAGCAAGATTGGCAGAGTCCAATTACAGAAACAACATCGTTTCAACCAACTTTGGGATTCTAGGATCTAGCCCTCCTGAATCTAGAGAGGGATCTCTCTATGAATGAGTTTAAAGATGTGATCTTTAATAGTTGAAATTATGATATTAGGCTAGTTATGAAGAGCTTGGGTTTTGTTTTGTTTGTTTTGGTTGGGCAAGGACATGATGAAGGTGAAGGCAGTTTCAAAATGAAGGGTGAAGGTGTCTGCAGATGAAGGAATGATTTGGCTGACAGAAAGGTAAAGACATTTTTAACCCATTGGGCTATGGAGTCATAGGAGGATTTTAATTGAACAGCAAGGTTCAAGCAGGATCCATGGGGCAAGTCACTTATGTCAAAGGATCTCTTAAGGTGATTTTATGGAATGAAACAGATAGAAAATGAAGAACAAACAAATGAAGATATAGTAAAACAGCCTGAGATCAAGTAAGTTCTTTTAAACTATATTGCTTCAGCATGTAAAAAACATGAGAGTTTTCTGAGATCAGGTTAATACCTTTAAACTAGCCTGCTTTGAAGTTATTTCAGTTAGAAAACATTAAAAAACAATTGAAAAGCTTAAGATTAGGTAAGTGCCTTTAAACTACCCTGCTTTCAGCATATTTAATAAGGAAAACATAAAAGTATTCTGAGATTAGGTTAATACCTTTCAACTAGCCTGCTTTGAAATACTTTCAGTAAGAGAAACATTTACAAAACAGTTGAAAAACTTAAGATCAGGTAAGTGCCTTTAAACTACCCTGCTTTCAGCATATTCAATAAGGAAACCACAGATAACAGTGACAAAGAGAAATTTAGATCAGGCAAGTGCCTTTAAACCAACCTGCATTAATTTACTCTTCAAAGAGAATGTTCAAATGAAGAAAACATAAACATTAAAGCTTTCAGTGAGAATAGGGTACTGTAGAAAGTAAATCCTAGCTCTATGTTTGCTGCCCTTTATCAGAGAAAATGAATAGAATGAAAACGTTAAGAAAAATAACAATTGACAGTGAGGAACACATCACCATTGACACAAATCAGGATCCCATAAATCAGTAGCTTGTATTTGATGTTCGAACCAGTCACAATCAGCAATCCCAGTGGGTCTCTACAACTTCAAACTTCTCATATAAGCTTATGTATATTTAAGTTGCAAACATGGCATCAGTAGCTTCAAAATAACTATTAAATGCATTCAAATGTCCAAAGAACAACATTTTCTCATCTTCTACAGCAATATTTATAGAAGAATGAAGAGGTGGGAGGATTTCCCAGGGGTCAAGTATCATTAATTATGTGATCAATGCAATTCCCGGCCTTTGGGAACCAGACAAGGCATAAGGTGGGAATGTAATCGTTTATAACTCTGCTTCATAACTTTGTTTTTGTCTTTCGAGGCCTAATGATTGAAAATATCTGCTTTTGGAATATTCTTTAACCTTTAAAATAGTTTTGCTAACAATTTGGAGATAAGACCCTTGATTAGTATTATTTTTTCGGCAGCCTTTGATTTTCTGTGAGGCTGTAGGTGCCTTTAGAAGCTGGAGAAGGTTCAATTAGCCTCTGTTTTGGCGTCGAAGTAACTCTGTAGCCATTCTTTGCGTTGAAGTCCCCGCATGAGTAACTCTTCGGCTGCGTTTGAGACAAATATTTGATCCTGATCAATAAATTCGGCCTCTGATTGAATACTTTGAGGCACAGGTGGCATTTCAGTAACTAGAGGGATCAATTTGCCTCAATTGCGGCAGTGGAAGTGCTCCTGTCGATAAAACCCTAAAAATGTTCTTTAAACTGTGTTTTAAAGCGGGGATTAGGCTTTTGATAACCGTCTTAGCCGTAATTCTCGTAAAACTGTCTATAATCCTCTGTTCTGATACATTTTGGTCTTCGACACTGATACTCTTTGATTGTGCCCCTTTCATGGTGTTTTTTCTGGTGTGTAGGGTCGCGCAGGGTTCATAAGGCATCCATGCCTGAGGAAACACTAAGGAAACGTGCATTTCCACCCTGTGGATGATTTCCTTTGACGAATCGAAGACGAGAGGGTCGTCACCCTCCGCCTCTGAATCTTCTTTGAAAATTGCGAGGAAATGATAAAAACCCTACAAAATATGAAAAATTATTAAAAAATCCTACTTTTATAGGTTGAATTCATCGGAGGTCATGCGAGGAGATCAGAGCCATTGGATGGCATCATCCAATAGTCAGGATTGATCGGGAGCGATCGTGGAATGGGTGAAAGAAGGATTAAATCCGAGCCATCGATCGCGCAGAGATCGACGGTCAAGATTGAACGAGGCGGTCAGAGGAGAAGGATGAATCTGAGCCGTTGATCGCACAGAGATCGATAGTCGGGATTGGGAAATGGAAAGTCAAATGGAGAGATCTGGCGATGAATTGTGGGCCGTCGATCTGCAGATCAGATCGACGGTGGAGATTGATTTGCCGCTGTACGATGGCCCGACTATCGCGCGTGCACCTTCGTTAACCATCGAGCAACTTCGGCGAGTGATCACCGTTGGATTAGTGGGCCTAGATCGGATGGTCCACAACGATATCGCTGGGCATCCAGGTCTGAATGTTAATGCGCGATGGACGGTGGTTTCACAAAAATTACAAGGGACGTGTGTCAAGCGATGTATGGAATCACTGGCCATCGGGCAAAAACCACCCTCCACCGAAGAGTGGTGCAATAAAAACCACGCGGTTTTGGGAAAACAGTGCACGGCTGGGGGGTCCACAGGGAGGCGCGCTCCGCACCGTCGGATCTGTGGATTGAATTGATGGTCGAGATCGCTCCATAATTTGCACGGGCGGAAAAATTAAATAAAATGAATTTCGATAGTTTAAATAAATATCAAAGGTTTTTTAATGGTTTGCGAAGAAATATTTATTTAAACTGGATAAGCGCTCGACTGGCTCAGCGCACGGTCATGGCACCAGGGTGTCTCGGCGGAACGGCTAGGGACTTAGCCCAAGGGGGCTTAAGCCCAATATATATAACAAAATGGGTTTTTAATGGTTTTCAAAGGGTAATTGAGGGTTTTGATAGAGTTTTAAAAGGGGTTTTAAACTCTGCAAAGGAAATTTTATGAAGGGGAGATGAGGGAAGTGGAAAACAGAGGAAAATGATGGAAAAATATGAAAGTTAGTTTCTGAGTGCAGGAAGGGAAAAAAGGGGGTTTGCAACAATAATTTGGCTAGGAAAACAACAGGATTTCCGAGTCTTGAAGGGAAACAATGGTGAAGATCTTTAGACATGGGCATGAGAGCTTCCAGAGGCTTCAAGAGATAAATTTTTAGCAATAAAATTGTCCCTTGGAGGTTGAAAAAATGTTTTGGCCACCTTTTGATGGAAAATTTTTTATAGGTGGCCAACAGTGGCTCCACTTGGGGATGGTGCCTTCTTGAAGGCATCAAGAACTTCAGAATTGCATTCTCTGGGAGGTTGACCTGTGCCTGATCCTTTGATGTTCTCTGGGAGGCTGATCAGTTGCCTAATCCATTGGGCTGCTCTTACTGTGCTGGGATGATTTTCTCTGCAAATGTGTTAGCAGTCATAAAAGAAATGGACCTTCATCAATACAATTTTCTACCTACCCAATCCTACTGATCTAAAATTTTTTCTTCATTTAGAGTGCACTTGGATTGGAAAACTCTTTTACAACATTTTATTCTTTTGAAAGCAGTAAATCTAATCTAATTCTACTCCTTATTTCTCCCTGAACTCAGATTAAAAAGTTGAGTTCATATGCTTCTCTACCTAATCTACTATCTGTTGGGATTAAACTATCCAACAGATTTTCATTCTCTAAATTCTAAAAAAAAAATTTAAAAATAGACAAGTCAAGATTAAGTTGTTTGACTTGCTGTGGTCTATGGCATAAAAACAAGCTGCACATAGATATTATTTTTGCAGAAAATTTAAATCAAAATGGAAGGCTTAAGATCTGAAAATTCAAAGTACTGCCTTCTCTTTTTACAACTCTGTTTTAACTATGTTCGAGCTATTCCTTCTTGCTTTCTGGTTCAGATTTTGGGCTAATTAGAACCAGATCCTTTACATCCTTTGACTCAGAAAATAAAATAAATTTGAGCCATCTCTTTTGGAAACTTAGGTTCAGGTTTTTTGTTCATGTTTGAACCTTTGATTTCTATCCTAATCTAACTATTGATAACCCAAGATTAAACAGTTCCGCAAATCAAATTTAGTACCCTATCAGCAGAAAGTTTAAAACTAATTAGTCAATATTAGGAAGTTTGACTAACTAGAAGTGTGTTTTGTAGGAGTGGCATTTAAGCTTGCACACTTTCAGAATTTCTTTCTCTTTTTTGGTATAGGGCTGTACCTTTCTTGTTTTCACAATTTGCCCGCTTTTCTTTTATTTTTATTGTTTTTGTACTTTTTCATTTATGAGACTGAACAAAGCAAATGGTATTTATAATGGAAATGAAAAATTTAAAATCGAACTCAACAGTAGTAATGCTTAAGGACCCTGCCATTGACAGGACCCCCAAACAGATCTGTGCCATCTAACTCTTGTAGAAAAAAGGCATTAGGACCAACGGTGGACTGGATGATGTAAGGACCTTGCCACAAACTGTCAAATTTACCATGTTTACCCTTATCCTGTCTTTTGGAATCCCATTTGAGTACCTTATCTCCAATGTTGAAAACAAAAGCCTTTGTTATTTTGTCAAACAACTTCTTTATGCTTTCTTGCACCTTCTGAGCCCTATTGTAAACCTCTTCCCTTGTCTGCTGGAGATGTATTGTCTGACTGATCCTCCTAATCATGTTGTCCTCTTTTGACTGTATTTCTTGGATCAATTTTATTACTGGTACACCTAGGCTGGTAGGAAACACTGCATCAGCTCCATAAACAAGATGGTAAGGGGACATTCCAATGGAATTTTTTGTGGTCAATCTGTCTACCCACAGAGAATGCACCAACTTGTTATGCCATGATTTTTTGTTCTCTTCAAGAAAATTCTTGATGATGGTCACCAAAATTTTATTTGATGATTCTGCTAGCCCATTACCTTGAGGGTAGCAAGTAGTAGAATGACCAAGTGTAATCTGATACCTGTGACAAAACTCAATCATATTTTTAGAACAAAAAGTAGCAGCATTGTCAGTAATAATCTTCCTAGGGCATCCGAAACTAGACAAGATATGGTCTTCAAGGAATTTTATAATGACAGAATCTGTGGCATTCCTAGAAGGGATGGCTTCAATCCATTTTGTGAAATAGTCAGTGGCTGTGAGAATCCATTTGTGTTGGGCAGACGAAGCAGGATGGATTTCCCCTATGAAATCTAGGCCCCACTGTTGAAAAGGAGCTTCAACAGTCATAGGTTGTAATGGTAAAGGGAGAAGTTTTCTTTTGCCTTCAAAAATCTGGCACTTGTGACAGGCAACTATCATTTTATGGACATCCTGAAAAAGGGTGGGCCAGTAATAGCTAGCTCTAAGGATTTTATTAGCTGTGGTTTTCCAGTAAAGATGGCCTCCACACTCTCCTTCATGGAATTCATATTTGATCCTTTCTGCATCAACTTCAGGAAAACATTTAAGCAATAAACCATAAAAATTTTTCCAATATAAACATTCATTTAAAACGCAATAGTTCCTAGCTTTCAACTTCAAAAACCTTGCCTTTGTTTTCGATAAATCAGGAGGAGCATTAAGATTTGTAAGCACATACAAGATATCAGTGTACCAAGGTGAGTTTTGAAACTGCTCTTCAACAGTGGGAACAGGTAATTCTTCCTATTCATCCAAGGCATCTACCATGTTAATGTCAAGGGCTTGTAGATTAGATTCAACCATTAATTGAGCTAAGCCCTGACCTTTAATAAGTTTGGTTGGTCTGATTTCCAAATCATACTCTAATATAGCAGCAATCCATTTACCTCTCTTTCCATCTGGGTCTTGTGACAAGATGTCTTTTACCACTATATTAGGTACATAGGCAATGATGCGGGAATGTAGAATATACACCCTGAAGTCCTTTAAGGCCTTTACCAAAGCATAGGCCTGTTTTTCCATTATGTTATATTTCAAGGGTGCATCCCTTAAAGCCTTGTTGAAAAAAGAAATGGGTTGTTCCTGTCCCTCTGGATTTTTCTGCAACAGGACTGCAGCCACAGTATGATCTGAGGCAAAGGAGAAAATAAGGAACTCTTTTGAAAAGTCTGGGCTCATTAGGACTAGTGCCCGGGTGAGTGCATGTTTTACCAATTCAAAGGATTTTTTGGTTTCTACAGTCCACTTCACTCCTACTTCTTTCTTGAGCATATTAGTCATGTTTCTAAGGAGCTCTGCTAAGTTGGGAATAAACCTCCTCAAGAAGTTATTTTTTCCGATAAAGGACTGCAATTCTTTTATGTTCCTTGGTTGGATAATCTGTAGTATTCCCTCAACTCTATTTGGATCTATTTTAATCCCTTCTTCTGATATGATATGGCCAAGGAGTTTACCTTCCTGAAGGCCAAACACTGTCTTTTTGGGATTTAAGGATAACCCAAACCTTCTACACTTTTCAAGGACCTTTATTAAATGTTTTATATGCTCTTCATTGGATTTGGAATAAACTGTTATGTCATCAAGGTAAATTACAATGAAGTGCCCTATCTCCTCTGAAAATGAAATGTCCATGGCCCTTTGGAAAGTGGCCCCAACATTCATTAATCCAAAAGGCATTTTCACATACATGAAAGTGCCCCAAGGAGTGGTGAAAGTTGTCTTGAGTTGGTCTTCTGGGAGTACTAAAACCTGGTTATACCCTGAAAAACCATCTAATAGAGAAATCCTCTTTGAACCAACTACCCTTTGTAGAATGTGTTCCATTTTGGGTAAAGGGTAATTGTCTTTTAGGGAGGCCCTGTTAAGGTTTCTGAAATCAATGCACAATCTGATTTCTCCTGTCCTTTTCCTTACAACTACAAGGTTAGAAACCCAATCTGAAAACCTCACAGGCACAATGATTCCTGCCTCATACATTTTCTTGATTTCCTTTTCTACTAGAGGCAGTTGTATTGGATTAATTATACACATTTTTTGCTTAAAGGGTTTGGTTTTCCTTCAAAGGGATCTTGTACTGGATGATTTCTGTATCATAGGCTTTCAAGTCTTCATAGCTTCAGGAAAACACATCGACAAACTCTTTAAACAAGTCAACGTATTTTATTTTCATATCTGGTGGCAAGGACCTAGCTAATTTAATCATTTTAGGCTAATCCTCGGTGCCTATGTTGCATTCCTCGACCTCAGACTCTGTGTATTCTACGGTGGGCTTCTTTGCTACATCGTTAAAATCAAAGAGGTCTTCTAACGGTGCTAGCCCCCTAGGTATGTTCTTGTCCTTTGAGGATAATACCTCAATGTCTTTGTTTTCTGTGTCCTTGTATTCTTCAGTATGAGTGTCAAGTCCTTTATTTAACATGTTGATTCCTATGGGACCAAATGGTTTTTCTTTTTCAGGGGACTTTTTGTTTAGGCGATTTTCATCAGATTTAGAATCCGAATCAGATGACTCAAATTCATTCCTGCCCAACAGAAAATCCTCTATCTATTTGTCACCCTCAAAGACCTGCCAATATTTTTCATTATCTGGCACCGCTGGTCTAAACTTAATTTGAGTTGTACAGTCTTTGGTTCCAACTGGCGTTAAGCATGTTCTAGCCGCAAAAGCTAAATTGCGTGCGGCAATATTTATTTTTCTTGGAACAAAAATTAATTTGGACTCCTCAAAAGTTTTTAAAAGGTCCGTGACATCGTTTCGATAAGCTTTAAGTCTGGGATGATTTGCGTTATATTCCCCATTGACTTGCTTGATGACTAGTTATGAATCCCCATATACATTAATTCTTGTGGCTCCTAACTTTTTTAACAGATGTAAGCCTAAGAGAAGGGATTCATATTCTGCTATGTTATTGGAACACTGAAAGTTTAATTTGCAGGAAATGTTTTCTATGTGGTTGTTTTCAGTGTTAGTAATCCAGACACCTACCCCAACATTGCTCTTAGTGCATGACCCATCAAAATACATACTCCATAGAGGACTATTTTCGGTTTCGTCTTGGTTATTGTCCTCTTCAACCAACATGCTCAAGGGTTGCTGTGAAATCTCGGCACTTAGTTGTATTTGTTTCACCTTCTCAGATTTATCATGGAGCTGAGAATGAGGGGCAGTCTGTTGTTTTCCATCTTGGCTTTGTTCATTTTGGTCCATTGTTTCAACGCACTGTTCCAAAGTTTCTCTCTCGTTTTCTTCCATATCTAGAACTACATTTATTTCTAGATTTGGGGTCTCTAAATGTTTATCTGAGTCACTGTGTTCTGGCTTTGACTGTTTTGTGGATTCATTATTGCAGAAGATAAATGAATCCAGGTCAGTATGGACAGAATAAATGGGAGAATTTTCAGGCTTTTTTGCGCTACTAACCATGAATTTCATGTGTGACTGTCTGTATAGTCTTTTGAGCTGGCTAAAAACAGGGATAGTGGCATATGTTCTGTCCATCTGTATGGTACCTTGGAGCTTGGAACCCCATGATCTTGACAATAACATGCCATACTTAGGAGGCACATCAGCCACCACAACATCCATTACCATGAATTTGGCTGGGATTTGGGTCAAAGTCACACAAAGATCTTTGATCAGGCCAAGGCACTTTACTCTGTTTGAATCAAAAGAATATAAATCCTTGTAAGGTCTATTTATTTCTAATCCAAGCCTTTCCATTATCACCTTTGGCATAAGGTTGTGTGAGGCTCCAGAGTCATGCATAGCATTATGCAGGATCTTGTCATGAACATTGAAACTCACATAAAAGGGAGCTACATGTCCCTCTTGATATATACCTTCAATCTTAGGACCAAAAATAAGCTCTGGCTGGTCATCATTAAGATTGACTGAGTCATTATTATCCTCAATATTTAAAGCCTTCAAAATTTGGGTCCTATATACATTCTGGGCAGCTAACTCAGTCAGGGGAACAGAGATTCTGATCTTTGAAATTTCCTGCTCTAGGCTGAAAAGAATCTGGTTCTTTGATGAACTTGTCTCAACCTTACTAGCTCCCAGTCTATCAGCAACATCAGCTTGTTGATTTGTTCTACTCGTTTTTGAAAAAATGGTCTTAACAGGAGTACTAGCTGAAGTGGTAGTACTACTAATGTCTGCACTCTGCTTTTCTTTGGTTTGAGTGCCTTTCTCTCTATCTCTATCAGAATTCACAGCTATTGTTTTATCCTTTTGTTGGAAAATTTTAGGCTTGGTTATAGTGTTGTTTTGTGAAGATTTGTCAGAGGTTTTGGTGTTGGGAGTTTGTTGACTGGTTTTGCTTCTAAGGTCATATTATTTTTGAGGCTCTATGATGACATTTTCCATGTCCTGAAAATAACTTGCATTATCATCTTTGTTGTCATCATAAGGGGTATGAAAACCTTGTTCCCTATCAAAATGAATCTCAAAGTCATCATTATCTACTCCTAACATGTTGATATCATCTTCCTCTGTTACCTCCTCTGTTTCCTCAACCTCACTTATATAGTTTTGATGAAAGGGAGGAGTGATCTGTTGATCATCTTCCCTAGGTTTGTTTGGAGGTTGGTTCCTTCTAAAATTCTGATTCTGGTTCTGGTTCTTGTTTTGAGGAGCAGTTTGGTTTTGACTTGCTTGTGCTCTCTCAAGGATGCTCATTTTCTTCATCATCTCCTCCATCATTCTTTCCATCTTTGAGTTGGAAGTAGAAGGGGAATTTTCCTCTCTAAAGGACACTCTCTTTTCAGTTTTCATTCTTGCTCTCTTCTCCATTAGGTTGACTTCCACAGAAAGAGCACCCTTTTGCATATCTTCAAGAGTTGCAAAATCTCTCTCCCTCAGCTGATAAGCCATCTCAGGATCAAACCCTTCAGGAAACTTGTTTAAAGCTGAGCCTTGTGGAGGTTTTAGTTTTGGGGAAAGTGCATTATACACACTATTGAATCTAGTGCAATAAGCTTGCACACTTTCCCTAGTGTCTCTATGGAGATTCTTATAGTCAGAAAGGACTTGGAGAGGGTTTTTCTTTAATTCCCATTTGTTTAAGAATGTTTGATGGAAGGCTTGTAGATCACGGATACTATGGGGGGTTAAACCTTTGAACCACTTCCTCACTTCTCCCCCTAAGCTCTGAGCAAATAACCTAAGTTTGACCAAATCATCATCAATTTCATTTCTATCAAAGTAGTGATTCATATTATCCACATGTTTTGATGCAGTTGTAGCATTGTTAGCATCATATAATGGAATTTTGGACTGATAGTCCTGTGGAAGATTGACTAGTGGTACAGGAAGGACTAGGGGAGCATACCATGCGGCCATGGCAGGAGGTGGAGGTGGATTTACAAGAGGGACAGTGGGCTGAAGTGGAGTGGTTTGAATAGTGGATGTAGGGTGAGCAGAAGTGGATGGAACAGGAATAGACTGCTGAGTTGATCTTGGATGAGGGGCACCTAATTTGTGAAGAAAATGCAAATAAGGAGGTGTTGTCTCTTTGCTACCAAGATTTTCACTTGTTTCCGGGGATGATAGTTAAGACTCAGAATCTAACTGATCTAAATCACCAAGAGACATAGTTCTAAATGGATTTACTAAGTCAGCTTGTGATTGTTGTAGAGCTGAAAGATTTTCAGGGACTGAATTAGCTCTCAAGGGTGATCTAAAAACAATTGATAATTTAATCTTAGGCTAGTTATGAAGAGCTTGGGTTTTGTTTTGTTTGTTTTGGTTGGGCAAGGACATGATGAAGGTGAAGGCAGTTTCAAAATGAAGGGTGAAGGTGTCTGCAGATGAAGGAATGATTTGGCTGACAGAAAGGTAAAGACATTTTTAACCCATTGGGCTATGGAGTCATAGGAGGATTTTAATTGGACAACAGGGGTTCAAGCGGGATCCATGGGGCAAGATTCTTTACTTATGTACGAAGAATCTCGTGGCCATATTTTATGGAATAGAACAGATAGAAAATGAAGAACAAACAAATGAAGATATAGTAAAACAGCCTGAGATCAAGTAAGTTCTTTTAAACTATATTGCTTCAGCATGTAAAAAACATGAGAGTTTTCTGAGATCAGGTTAATACCTTTAAACTAGCCTGCTTTTAAGTTCTTTCGGTTAGAAAACATTAAAAAACAATTGAAAAGCTTAAGATCAGGTAAGTGCCTTTAAACTACCCTGCTTTTAGCATATTTAATAAGGAAAACATAAAAGTATTCTGAGATCAGGTTAATACCTTTAAACTAGCCTGCTTTGAAATACTTTCAGTAAGAGAAACATTTACAAAACAGTTGAAAAACTTAAGATCAGGTAAGTGCCTTTAAACTACCCTGCTTTCAGCATATTCAATAAGGAAACCACAGATAACAGTGACAAAGAGCAATTTAGATCAGGCAAGTTCCTTTAAACCAACCTACATTAATGTACTCTTCAAAGAGAATGTTCAAATGAAGAAAACATAGACAGTAAAGCTTTCAGTGAGAGTATGGTACTGTAGAAAGTAAATCCTAGCTCTATGTTTGTTGCCCTTTATCAGAGAAAATGAACAGAATGAAAACATTAAGCAAAATAAAAATTTACAGTGAGGAACACATCACCATTGACACAAATCAGGATCCCATAAATCAGTAGCTTGTATTTGATGTTCGAACCAGTTACAATCAGCAAGCCCGGTGGGTCTCTACAAATTCAAACTTCTCATATCAGCTTATGTATATTTAAGTTGCAAGCAGGGCATCAATAGCTTCAGAATAACTACTACATGCATTCAAATGTCCAGAGACCAACATTTTCTCATCTTCTACAACAGTATTTATAGAAGAATGAAGAGGTTGGAGGATTTCCCAGGGGTCAAGTATCATTAATTATGTGATCAATGAAATTCCTGGCCTTTGGGAACCAGGCAAGGCATAAGGTGGGAATGTAATCGTTTATAACTCTGCTTCATAACTCTGTTTGTGTCTTTCGAGGCTTAATGATTGAAAAGATCTGCTTCTGGACTATTCTTTAACCTTTAAAATAGTTTTTCCGACAATTTCGAGATAAGACCCTTGATTAGTATTATTTGTTCGACAGCCTTTGATTTTCTGTGAGGCTGTAGGTGCCTTTAGAAGCTGGAGAAGGTTCAATTAGCCTCTGTTTTGGCGTCGAAGTAACTCTGTAGCCATTCTTTGCATTGAAGTCCCTGCAGGAGTAACTCTTCGGCTGCGTTTGAGACAAATATCTGATCCTGATCAATAAATTCGGCCTCTGATTGAATACTTTGAGGCACAGGTGGCATTTCAGTAACTAGAGGGATCAATTTTCCTCAATTGCGGCGGTGGAAGCACTCTTGTTGATAAAACCCTAAAAATATTATTTAAACTGTGTTTTAAAGCGGGGATTAGGCTTTTGATAACCGTCTTAGCCGTAATTCCCGTAAAACTGTCTCTAATCCTCTGTTCTGATACATTTTGGTCTTTGGCACTGATACTCTTTGACTGTGCCCCTTTCATGGTGTTTTTGCTGGTGTGCAGGGTCCCGCAGGGTTCATAAGGCATCCATGCCTGAGGAAACATTGAGGAAACGTGCATTTCCACCATGTGGATGATTTCCTTTGACGAATCGAAGACGGGAGGGTTGTCACCCTCCGCCTTTGAATCTTCTTTGAAAATTGCGAGAAAATGATAAAAACCCTGCAAAATACAAAAACTTATTAAAAAATCCCGCTTTTATAGGTTGACTGCATCGGAGGGCGTGCAAGGAGATCGGAGCTGTTGGATGGAATCATCCAACGGTCAGGATTGATCGGGAGTGATCGTGGAATGGGTGAAAGAAGGATTAAATCCGAGCCATCGATCGCGCAGAGATCGACGGTTGAGATTGAACGAGGCAGTCAGAGGGGAAGGATGAATCTGAGCCGTTGATCGCGCAGAGATCGACGGTCGGGATTGGGCAATGGAAATTCAAATGGAGAGATTGGGCGATGAATTGTGGGCCGTCGATCTGCAGATCAGATCGACGACAGAGATTGATTTGCCACTGTACGATGGCCCGACTATTGCGCGCGCACCTTCATTAACCATCGAGCAACTCGGCGAGCGATCACTGTTGGATCAGTGGGCCTAGATCAGATGGTCGATAGCGATATTGCTGGGCGTCCAGGTCCGAACGTTATTGCGCGATGGACGATGGTTTCACAAAAAGTACAAGGGTCGCGTGTCAAGCGATGTATGGAATTGCTGGCCATCGAGAAAAAATCGCCCTTCGTCGAAGAGTGGTGCGATAAAAACCACGCGGTTTTGGGAAAACGACGCACGACTGGGGGGTCCACAAGGAGGCACGCTCCGCACCGTCGGATCTATGGATTGAATTGACGGTCGAGATAGCTCTTTTGCACGGGCGGAAAAATTAAATAAAATGAATTTTGATGGTTTAAATAAATATCAAAGGTTTTTTAATGGTTTGCGAAGAAATATTTATTTAAACTAGATAAGCACCCGACTGGCTCAGTGCGTGGTCACGGCGCCAGGGTGTATGGGCAGAACGGCTAGGGACTTAGCCCAAGGGGGCTTAAGCCCAATATATATAACAAAATGGGTTTTTAATGGTTTTCAAAGGGTAATTGAGGGTTTCGATAGAGTTTTAAAAGGGGTTTTAAACTCTGCAAAGGCAATTTTATGAAGGGGAGATGAGGGAAGTGGAAAACAAAGGAAAATGATGGAAAAATATGAAAGTTAGTTTCTAAGTGCAGGAAGGAAAAAAAGGGGATTTTGCAACAGTAATTTGGCTAGGAAAACAGCAGGATTTCCGAGTCTTGAAGGGAAACAGTGGTGAAGATCTTTAGACATGGGCATGAGTGCTTCCAGAGGCTTCATGAGATAACTTTTTAGCAATAAAACTGTCCCTTGGAGGCTGAACAAATGTTTTGCCCACCTTTTGATGGAACAAATTTTATATGTGGCCAACACAACAAAACTGAAGTCACCCCTGAGCAGAGCTAGTCTACATTAGTCGTGGCTCTGTCAGCATTCCCTTTCAAACCCTGTTCTTTGAACTCCACGTGGTCTTCTCCGATTTCCAAGAGAATTTATTTATCAATTTCAAAGAAATTGACAAATAAATATATTCAGCAACTTTGGCGAATGTTAATATATCTCCAAAACTTATAACAAATGTTTAATCCTTTCAGAATATTAATACTCTATGCATTTAAAACAAACAGCTTATAATAAACCATGGCTTCGGCCCCACCTCTAGGGTCAATGATCCAATCAAATGTTCGTATCATACCGGGCTATCCTCCGTGCACCTTTTGCTAACAACCACCGTCTGATGGCCCCTTCCCAGATCAATGGCATGTACGCATATCGCTCGACATCCTGGTATGAACGTTAACGTGCAATGGCGCACTTTGAACGGTGGTTTCCCGGGGGTCCACCTCACCACGTATCGCCTCCCCTATGGAATCGCTCACGTTCAGGAAATACCACCTACTCCGAAAAAGTGGTGCGATATGGGCAACCCGCCTTTGCAAATCCGCTCATGGTTTTGAACAGTGATTGACCACGGGTTTAAATCGGGTTAGGCTGTCCTCTCTGTTCACTAACTCAGGTCTAGCCTCGAGTTAGGATTCTAATCAACAATGAACAGATTATCTTTTTATTTAGCGGGGTTTTCCTATTTAAATTGTGTTCGTGACCATGGATCCTCTACATAGGCCTCGCCTGCGCGAGTTCAATTCACAGGGTTGTTCGGGTAACTTTTGAGAAAACAATAAACAGATATATGTGGAGATTATACAGTAGTTCAATTATACATGCACAGAGCTCAATCACCTCGCAATCAAACAATTTCTTCACAATTAAGGACTCAAAACGACTCTATGGCGATGCGCATTGAAATTATTCAATTGGAAGCAATTGTGAACACACAGATTTGATTGCAGAAATCTATCTTCTCTTCTCCTCTGCTCTCTCTCTATATACATCCGAGGGATTACATTTATATACATGAACATTTGTTTGTTCGGTTCCTCTGTGAGGACCGTTTTAGAAAATCAACAGCCTAATTAAAATAATTCAACTAACTTAAATATGACAACTAGACTAACTGAGCTATTCGACTTCCACGACTCTAACTGATCTAAATAATACAATCCGCTGAGGTATTGACACCTAGCTGTTACAATTAAAATATTTTCAACCCCTGCTAGCCACGACATGTGGACAAACCTCCTACATTACTGGCTAGTGTCTA
Source organism: Pinus albicaulis (assembly GCA_034641835.2). NCBI lineage: Eukaryota > Viridiplantae > Streptophyta > Pinopsida > Pinales > Pinaceae > Pinus > Pinus albicaulis. The sequence continues at coordinate 494,127,092 of CM076584.1, read as the reverse complement.
ATTCCCCTGCATCAGACTCCCGAGGGCAATCTTCTTCATGGGCTCCTGTCCATGAGCTCTTCCACTGATCTGCCTATCTTCTGCAACATTCCTTCAGTCATCCAAGTGGCATCTTCCTCTGCCTTGTCCTTCCATTTGATTAAGTGCTAAAATTACTCTTGTCCTCTGGTCCTTCTGAATGGTCTTTTATCCAATATATTCTATGGTTGCAATGGTTGTGCTGGAGGTAGCTGCTCCTTCCACTCAATCTGTTCCTTGTTTACTGATCTTTCTTCTGCACCATCATCCTCATACTTGTACAAATCTGCAACATTAAAAATGGGAGATATTCCAACATCAGGAGGTAATTCAATCTCATAAGTATTTGCAGAAAAATTCCTAAGTATCTTGCATGGCCCAATCTTTTTGAACTTCGGTTTATTATACTGCTTCCTTGGGAATCTCTCCTTTCTTAGATGTGCCAGAACCTGATCTCCTACTTCAAAATGAACTTCCTTTCTACTCAAGTTTGCTCTGCTCTCGTATTTGATGCTGCTACCTTGTAATTGTTGTTTCACATGTTCATGTATGGCCTGAATCTCTGAAGCAAATTCCTCACCATCAGCACTTCTCAGCTCTGCCTTTCCCAGATTTCTTAACTCGGATGTTCCTCTAGGGTGCATTCCATAAAAAATATGAAACGGACTCTGCCCTGTGCTTCTGTTTGGTGAGTCATTATATGCATATTCTGCCTGGGGAAAAATATGATCCCATTGCTTGGGATGTTCTCCTGCAAGACTTCTCAACAAATTTCCCAGACTCCTATTCACCACCTCTGTTTGTCCATCAGTCTGGGGATGATAAGCTGAGCTGAAACTTAGTTTGGTACCAAGTTTCTTCCACAATGTCCTCCAAAAGTGACCCACAAATCTGGTGTCTCTGTCTGAAACAATTCTCTTGGGAAACCCGTGCAATCTAACAACTTCCTTGAAAAACAAGTTAGCAACATGGGTGGCATCACTAGTTTTATAGCATGGAATAAAATGTGCCATTTTGGAGAATCTGTCCACCACAAAAAATACTGTATCATTCCCTCTCTGATTCTTGGGAAATCCTAGAACAAAATCCATACTCACCATGTCCCAAGGCCTGTCTGGAATTTGAAGGGAGTGTACAATCCCGCATTCTGGCTCCTTCCTTTGGCATATTGACATATTTTGCAATTTTTCACAAACTTTTCCACTTCTGCTCTCATCTTGGGCCAGTAATAGAAGTGACTCAGCTGCTCATAAGTCTTATCAGTACCAAAGTGTCCAACAAGTCCACCACTATGCTTCTCTTTGATCAAATTTTCCCTCATGGAACATTTTGGTACACACAGTTGGCTTCTTCTGAATAACAAGTCCTCCTGCAGGAAATAATCCAGCCACTGGCTTCTATCTATTAAAACAGGGTTACTACATGCCTCAAATGCTTCTTTAAAATTTGGATCTGTTTTATACAATTCTTTGAGAAAATAAAATCCTACAACTTCAAAATTTGTTTCTTGAACAAGCATGTGCCTCCTACTCAAAGCATCAGCTACTTTATTGGCTTGGCCACTTATATGTTTCAAAACAAAATTAAAACCTTGGAGATACTCAACCCATTTAGCATGCTTATGTTTCAACTTGGGCTGCTGTACAATATACTGCAAAGCATGATTGTTAGAATACAATACAAATTCCCTGGACATCAAGTAATGTCTCCACTTCTTCAGTGCCTGGACAATTGCATAGAATTCCTTCTCATAAGAGGAATACTTTCTTCTGGTGTCATTCAGCTTTTCACTGAAATATTCCACAGGTATATCATCTTGACTCAACACAGCTCTAATGGCCTCTCCACTGGCATCACACTTTACTTGAAATGGTTTAGTAAAATCAGGCAGAATCAAAACAGGCTTCTCCATTATCTTTTTCTTCAAAACTTTAAAATTTCTTTCTGCTTCAGCAGTACACTTAAATTGATGTTTGCTCTTCTTTATTGTCTCAATTATGGGTGCATTGATCTTACTGAAGTTTCTTATAAACATTCTGTAAAAACTAGCAAGTCCATGGAAACTTCTTACCTCAAAAACATTCCTAGGTGAAGGCCACTCCACAATTGCCTTAACCTTTTCTGGGTCCATCTTCAATCCTTCTGTAGAAACAACAAAACCAAAATACACCAACTCTTCTTTCATGAATGAGCATTTCTTCAAATTTATCAGCAGTTTCTCTTGGTGCAGCTTCTTCAAGACATGATTAAGATGCCTTAAATGTTCTTCTTTAGTTCTGCTGAAAACTAGTATATCATCCAGATACACTATCACAAATTTACCAATGAATTCTTTCAATACTTCATTCATAAGTCTCATAAAAGTGCTAGGTGCATTTGACAACCCAAAAGGCATTAACATCCATTCATATAATCCTTCATTTGTTTTAAAGGAAATCTTCCACTCATCACCCTCTCTTATTCTAATCTGATGGTATCCACTTTTTAAATCTATTTTTGAGAAATATTTAGCACCACTCAAACAGTCCATCAAATCCTCAACTCCGAGATAAGGGAATTTGTACCTGATTGTGATCTTATTGATTGATCTGGAATCAGTACACATCCTCCAGCCTCCATCTTTCTTTGGGCTCAATACTGCTGGTACTGCACATTGACTCAAACTTTCTCTGATAAGCCCCTTGTCCACCAACTCCTGTACTTGTCTCCTGATTTCATCATTTTCCTTGGGAATCATTCTGTAGGCTGCCTTATTTGGTAGGTTTGAACCAGAGATAAAATCTATCTGATGACTGATCTTTCTCACAGGTGGCAGCTCATCAAGTAAATCATCCACAATAATGTCACAATAATCATCTAACATTTCTTGGATTTATATTGGCAAATCAGAAATCTTTGTAGAAGTAAGAACTACTTTAGGTTTGAAAACTAAAGCAAAGCTTACCTCTTCTTCTTCTATTTGCTGCAGATATTCCTTCCCGCTCAGCAACAAGGTCTTTAGATCAATCACCCTGCTGGATGGCTCTCCTTCTTCCATGGGTATCAATGTATGGTGTACCCCATCTTTGAAGAACTTGTAAGTGTTCTTCTTGCCATCATGCACTGCTGCTCTGTCAAACTGCCAAGGTCTACCTAGCAGTATATGACACACATCCATGGGCATTACATCACACATGACCTTATCTTTATACTTGCCCATTTGTAGCTCTATCTCACACTGTTCCTTTACAACCAGCTGGTGCCCTTTATGCAGCCAGGACACCCTGTAGGGAGTTGGATGCTCCCTTGTCTTCAAATTCAACTTCCCTATCACCTCAGTGGAAACCAGATTGTCTATGCTGCTACTATCAATGAATAGTTGGCAGAATTTCCCTTGGACTTTGCATATGCTCCTAAACAAAGTCTTCCTTTGTGCAGGCTCAGTGACCTCTTTGGATTGCTTCAACAGGACCTTATTTACCACCAAGGATTCTCCCCTCTCTGGAAGAATTTATTCTTCAATTTCTGCCTCTTCTCCAGCCCGGGCAACAACAGCATTTCTTGGTCCAGCACCCACATTCTCTGGACACTCAAAGTGCTTGTGTCCCACTTGCTGACATCTATAACACCTCAACTCTCTACCTCTGCCTCTGTCTCTGCTTCCTTTCCCTCTGTAAGAACCCCTTCTGCCCCTTGCATCATCCTCTGTAGATGCATTCTGAGGTGAGCTACTGTTAGCTCCATCCCTGGGTGTAGCAGGCTTTCCTCTACCACCCTAACTTCCCTTTCCATGGAAAGTACCTCTCTTCTTGGTAGATTGTTTCCTCAGGAGTTTCTCCTCTACTTTCAAGGCCATCTGGTAGGCCTCTTCCACTGTCTTAGGAGACAAAATAAAAATCTCATCTTGGATTTCCAGCTTGAGACCATTCACATATATGGCAGTCTTCTCTGGTGTGTCTTGAAATTGCCCAGCTCTTATGCTCACTCTGTAGAATTCCTCTGTGTATTCCTTTACTGTCAGCAACCTCTGTCTCAGGTTCTGCATTTTCTTATACAATGTCAGCTGGTAATCACTAGGCAAGAAGTTACCTTTTAATTTAGCCATCATTTTGGTCCAGCTCTTGATAGGTTGCTTGCCAACTCTCCTCCTTTCTGCCTGCACTCCATCCCACCAAAGTGCAGCATGTCCCTTCAGCTTTGTCACCGCAAACTTGACCTTTTTATCTTCACTTATTTCTTCATAATCGAAGCACTTGTTCATTTCATTTATCCAGTTCACCAGTTCCTCTGGATTCAGTCCCCCTGCATAACTCGACACTTCAATTCTGGGCTTAACAACATACCCCAGAACAGTTCTAAGGAGTCTCATGTCAGGAGGACTTTCAGCATTTTCTTCAGCTTCTTCTATTTCAGGTTCACTGATGTCTTCAGGATCTATGGGCTTTCTTCGCTCCATGGCATCCATTCTGGCCTCGACCCTCTGTAACATCCCCAACACCTCATAGTTGGAAACATGTATCCTTCTGCCAGCACCTCTACCAACTCGGATTTCCATGTCATCTCTCTGCAAAAACAATCTTAAAACAATGGCTCCGATACCACAAATGACGCAACAAAACTGAAGTCACCCCTGAGGAGAGCTAGTCTACATTAGTCGTGGCTCTATCAGCATTCCCTTTCAAACCCTGTTCTTTGAACTCCATGTGGTCTTCTCCGATTTCCAAGAGAATTTATTTATCAATTTCAAAGAAATTGACAAATAAATATATTCAACAACTTTGGCGAATGTTAATATATCTCCGAACCTTATAAAAAATGTTTAATCCTTTTGGACATTATATTAATACTCTATGCCTTTTAAACAAATGGCTTATAATAAACCGTGGCTCCAGCCCCACCTATAGGGTCAATGATCCAATCAAATGTTCGTATCGTACCTGGCTATCCTCCGCGCACCTTTTGCTAACGACCACCGTCCGATGGCCCCTTCCCAGATCAACGGCAAGTACGCATATCGCTCGGCATCCTGGTACGAACGTTAACATGCGATGGCGCGCTTTGAACGGTGGTTTCCCAGGGGTCCAACTCGCCACGTGTCGCCTCCCCTATGGAATCGCTCGCGTTCAGGAAATACTGCCTACTCTACAAAAGCGATGCGATATGGGCAACCCGCCTTTGCAAATACGCTCATGGTTTTGAACAGTGACTAACCACGGGTTCAAATTGGGTTAGGCTATCCTCTGTGTTCACTAACTCAGGTCTAGCCTCGGGTCAGGATTCTAATTAACAATGAACAGATTATCTTTTTATTTAGCGGGGTTTTCCTATTTAAACTGTGTTCGCGACCGTAGATCCTCTACACAGGCCTCGCCTGCGCAGGTTCAATTCACAGGGTTGTTCGGGTAACTTTTGAGAAAACAATAGACAGAGATATGTGGATATTATACAGTAGTTCAATTATACATGCACAGAGCTCAATCACCTCACAATCAAACAATTTCTTCACAATTAAGGACTCAAAACGACTCTATGGTGATGCGCACTGAAATTATTCAATTGGAAGCAATTGTGAACACACAGATTTGATTGCATAAATATCTCTTCTCTTCTCCTCTGCTCTCTCTCTATATACATACGAGGGATTACATTTATATACATGAACATTTGTCTGTTCAGTTCCTCTGTGAGGACCATTTTATAAAATCAACAGCCTAATTAAAATAATTCAACTAACTGAAATATGACAGCTAGACTAACTGAGCTATTCGACTTCCACGACTCTAACTGATCTAAATAATACAATCAACTGAGGTATTGACACCTAGCTGTTACAATTCAAATATTTTCGACCCCTACTAGCCACAACATGTGGAAAAACCTCCTACATTGCTGGCTAGTGTCTAATGCCCCTGCATCACATGCCAAGATGTGTCAGGTGTTAGGGATTAGGGTGTGTCAATATGTGCTAGGGAGTGTTAGGGAGTGCTAGGGAAACACAAGGAAGCACTAGATCAAAATGCATATAAATGAACAAATAAATATGTGTGATAGGGAGTTTCAATGATTTCTAGGTGTGTTAAGGAGGGAGTGACCAGGTTATATGCTAGGCAGTGTTAAGGTATGCTAAACTACCAAGGCATGTCAGTAAGTTCTAGGGTGTGTTAGGGAGTGTAAAATCATGGCAAGGAATGTAGGGGATGCTAACACATGCCACATAGTGCTAAGACATCTAAGACATGCCAAGTGCTATGGCATGTCAAGATGTAAATTGTGTTGCTTAATTGTTTTATGACCACAGTTAGATGTGATGAGCCTTGTCTTGGTAACTTGTTAAGTGGGATGAGTTGATATTGGACATGAGTAGCCTAAGATGAGTTACAGGTAGTTCTTAGGTGAAAAATCCATATCTTGAATTTCCACGGCACATGAGAATCTAGGTTCAGTCTTAGAATCTTTGATGGAAACACACTCAAGTGCCAAAACACATCTACTTTGCACTATGAATTATACACACATCAGGGAATCAACTTGTTCACATGATAATTTTTAACTTTTTCAAACCATTCTTAATTAAATTATAAACTATAATAGAATAGGCTAGAGCTCTCGTACTAGGGATCATGTCCCTTTACAATCACACTGATACAAGGAATCCAACTAGGGATCAGTGTTAGTCCTTTGAAAATAAATATACCTTGAACAAGACAACACTTTAACCACTTTTTGATGGTCACCACACATAGACCTTTGATTAATGCACATTTCCTAAACACATCTCACAGGTCCTCTTGTCTCCCGTTATGCAACTCCTCAATCTGCCTCTATCAATAAACTCAACTCCTTTAGGTTACTGAACTCGACTCAAAATTTTTTTCCCTCTATACACCTCTTTTTTCATTTAAGGTCTGCAACACTTAGGGTTTTTGATAATTTGCTCACAATTTTTTTGTTGAATAGTTCTTTTGTCTACCCACTTTTGCCATAATCTTGCTCAAAGATGAAAAACATAGGGCTATGGAGGTTTCCCATCTTCTCACTGACTCAATCTTCTACAATACAGTGAAATAGGGCTAGTTGGATAGCCCACTTAACTGCTACTTTAGTCCTTCAAAGTCTGCATGACCTTAGTCCCAATACACCTACCCTTCTAGCAGTCTTGTTTTCCTTCACAAGCACAAGACTTGGGGCTCTTCTTTGACAGTCACCTAACAACCCTCCAACTGTACTTGGAATGCCATCAATTTTCCAAACCATGGTCAATTATTTTACTGATCTAGTGCCCACAACACTGCCCTCATCTAGGGATCTTCAAATTTTCCACCTAATAGTGATTTGAGTCCTCTCAAAATCACTATTTTTGTGTACCAATTTCTTTGTTATCCAATCTATGAGAAAATATGAACTACTCCTCTTATCATCCTTCTAAAACTTTGCATTTGCTTGAACTAGGGTCACAAACCATCCACTAACAATCCATTAACTAAGTTTTTATAGGTTGCTTCATATCTCTGTCCAAAAATCTATGGAAAATCCACCAAAATAAACTCCTCTTCATGTCAATCCATTCCTCATATGGCACATTTCTTCTACTCAATATTCTATGGGTCAAGGAATTATGGCTTGCGGGTTGAGGGGATAGGGAATTTAGTAGTTATGGGTTAAGGGATTATGGGTTGTGATAATGGGGCCCCTAATCCCATTATCACCATTGTTGGGGGTTACCCTATCAATTTCTCTTTTCGCCTTCCCTTTAGGTGCCCTATCCCCTAGGACATTAGGTCCAAAGCCCCCTTCAAAGGATTTAAAAGTATCCTCAACCTAGGTTCCCTCAACTTCAAAAGGCATTACTTTATATAGCCCTTTATGAATCCATACCCAACAATAGAACTTTTAGAAGAAATTCCAAGTGTTATATTGAAAGAGAAGAACCAAAAGTTTTTGGTTCCAATATTCAGGGTGGAACCATGGGAGGCATCAAAGAGCATGCAACATGTGGATGGTGTTGGATCTCATCAACATACAGGGGGTCTCCCTGATATGAAGTCCCAATTAGACCTCACACAATTTGGGGTGGAAGCCCCATTCGAAAATGTGACTCAATTGCCATGTTCTTAAATATTTTCCTTGGATGTAGTTCTTAGTATCTTGAACTATGTTTGGTTGTTCTTAGGTGTTGTAACAATGTATTTAGACATTAATTCTATTTTAGAATAAAATTTTTCTAATATAAAAAACACCTCTATTCTCCTACATGGTATTAAAACTAATGGTTTGAGATGTAGCATGTTGCCTACAACTCTAATGCAAGTTGTAGATGCTCTTAAAAAGTCAGATTTGTTTAGTGGATTGGTTTGAGGTTTCTAATTGCAAACTAAATATAGGATCAAATCAGTGGGTCAACATTATGAGTTTCAAGCTAGATCTTATAAATTTTAATGGACACAATTATGGAATTTGGGCACAAGATATGGGAAAATTGTTGAAAAGTGAAGAGTTATAGGACTTTACGAAAATGGTGGTTCTTATCCAAGGAATAACTAATAAAAGTTTTTCATCAACATGAAGAAGGATGAGGCTGTAGGAGTCATAATGTTGAAGAATGTAACTAGGTTCGGTCTTCATTATTAATGTATTTATCAAAATAACTTATTATTATTATTATTAAATGACTTATTAAGGCATGGGTTTCATGCTTGGGTCATATTTAGATTAAGGTCCCAATTTTGGACTTCTAGGTTAGCTGTTACAGATTTATATTGATACAATTTTTGGGCTTTTAAGTCATGTAACATTAGGTTGTCAAAGGGCTCCTCCATCAAGTCATATTCTTCAAGGTCATCATCCTCGAAATCTACTTCAAAGACAACCCTCAAGTCAAGTGATACAATTCATCAAAGTCTCCTCCTTAAGTCAAACTCAATCAGTCTTCAAGTCAGCTCAAATCAAGACATAACACTTCACACTGCCACTGTCATCTCAATATCTATGGGAAACAATTATACATACAGGGGTATATTTTCGCATTTCTACCACAAAATTTTGGACATATCTGAAGTTTCAGACCACATATACAGTTGGGATCATGATAAGAGATTTAGTGTTGGAGGATAAGGTCTTGAACCTATTACAAAATTCAGGTAATCATGTATGATATGATTCAGGTAGCTTCCATGCTATGATGTTGCAGCAAAACATGAATGCCTCAGTGTCAACACAGATATACCACAGAATCAGTGCTATGATATGATACTCAATTTTATGAAGATTCTTAATGATCTCAATTATGATGCTCAATGCTGTGATGATGCTCGATGTTCTTAGTAACGATGCTCGGTGCTATGTTGCTATCTCAAACTTGGTCAAGGTAATGAGGATGGAGTTTAGGTGCAAGAAAAGGAGATCTCGGTATCATGGAGATCTCGATGCTAACACAGTGAAGGGATGAATTGACGGAGGAATTCTATATTCTAAAGGTCTTGGTTGTCTCATATTAAGTCTACTAAAGGAAGAATTTTGATCGGGTTTTCCCTAAAGAGTGGGGTTTTGCCCTGGCATGTGCCTACATCTTGTGTCTTCTTATATTTTTTCATTGGCATTACTCTTGATGATAATAAAAGATAAATGTAAAGAACAAATAATAATAACAAAACATCACAATATAATTTCATGATAAGAGAAATTTTTTAACCGCCGTCTCCTTAATTTCTCTAACACATAACAACCTCCATCTCAAGGTGGATTCAATGTCATATAATACATATAAACTACTAGTATATCAAAGAGCTATAAATTGATGCTTATTTTCCCCTAACACCCTACAAACCCTATATTATCCTTGCAAACCTTAGCCTTTATAACAAAAGCAGCAAAATTCCTACATAATTTACAATGTCATGAATTTGAGAATTCAACCAATTTAGTGACACTCCAAACAAATTTTTAGAAAAAAATATGCCTAGCTCAAAAGAATCCATGTGTGGCATTGAACACCATGGTTTCACTCTATACTAAATATTTTTCGGTGGACCCACTAATATAATTTATTTTGATCCCTCTCCACGGATTTCTCTCAATGCATTGACTATGTTGGGCTATAGCTTACACAATCTTTCTAGTGTCCTTGTGGTTCCATGAAACAAACCTACAATATGTCATCCATAGAGGACACAAATTAAATGGTTTAGTCCCTCTCATAGTACATTAACACTCTCACCCAGTCACTTAGCACACCATAGACCAACATGCCTTCCCTCATTGTGCAAGTTGGCCTTTATTTTGAGAAGATTAAGAGTTGGAGGGTAAGCATGACGAGGGTGTCATTTTCTCAAGACGAGTATCTCATAAGGATAAGCACTTTAATGAGAAAGAAAATCATGATATTTACCACTCACTTCTTACCATTCCCACACCATTAAAAAAACCCTAAAAATGACATTCTTAAAATCTCTTGTGTAGTTTCCTAATGTCATTCAAGTAGAATCTCACAATTACTTATGTTAGTAATGGTGCGGTAATTTTTTTATTCTCTTAATGGAACTCTTTCTATACATGCACCCAATCAAACATAAATAATTGAGTCAAAATGAATGGAAATGAATGAATAAGAGGGTGTGTCAGGGAGTGTCAGGCGTGCCAAGGGGGGAGTGACAAGGAATGCTAGGTAATTCTAGGGCATGTCAAGAAATGTCAGGGTGTGCTAACATGTGCCAAATAGTGCTAAGGAATGCCAATGCATGCCAGGAATTCCAAGACATTTCATGTGTTAAGGCATGAAAATATGTGTTAGGTGTTAGGGTCTGTGAACGCTTGTCAAGGAGTGTTAAGTGACAAAAGGGAACACCAAGTTAAAATGCAAATAAATGAACACATATGAGGGTTAATAATTTGTAACCTTACATTTTCAATAGGGGCATGCTAGGCATACCAACACTATTTCCAATACATGCCAAGGGACAAGTGTTAGCGTGTCTTAAGTGCCAAATTATCCTCTATTACTTCTCTCTTAATTGTGAATAATTGATCTCAAATCAATTTTATCTTAAACCATGCCAAGGCATTCCAGGGAATCCAAGCGCATGCTAAGAATTGTAAAGTGCCTGTATACTTCTATTATAATTTCTTTAGAACAAACCATATTCACCCATAGAAAAAAGGACAACTCTTTCCTCCATAAGTGACTCGACCTAGCTCATATGGATCCATATATTCTAGTCATTTCATTGATTGAATCTTGACCTAAACTTTAGATCTCTACGACCCTCAAACTTCGGTTACCTCAGTCAATATTACACCTGTGACTACTTCTATTGTGGCCCTAAATTCTAGTGCAGACCCTCCTCCATTTGTGTTGGTATTTATCATAGACCTTGCAACCTAGTAACCACCAAAAGTAGGGTCTCAACCCTCTCTACTATTTTAAAATTTGATGCGGACTTCACACAGAAACACCATTGAAATCACATTCCCAAATTCTCATGAGTCACCTCTCTTTAGCTTTATCTTCCCTAAGAGAACCAACAATATGGCATCATACTTCCTATCTCGAACCCATTAAGGTATGTGACATTCTTGTGAACCCTCACATGATGATCTTACTCTTGGTGGATGATCATGTCCTCCCTTTAGCAACGGTTACGCAACCCTCTAACTCGACCTACTTTACGATTACATCTCTCCTAGCCTCCTTGATAAAATGAGCTCCTTCTCACTTGATGTTATTGCCTTCATACTAAGGCCTCCTTAAATAGATTTTCCTAGCTAGGCCTCTTAAAAATGCTCTAGAACTTATGAAATTTATCTACTTAGATCTTAGGAAATATTATTTTCTGTTTAATTTTCTTTTAGATTTTAAACCTCATCTCGGGTCCAAAGCCCCTTCGCTTGGGTTATTTTCCCACAAAAACGTTTGTGGTCAAACTCACACAAACCCATCTCACTAGGCTTGTGGAGTACCTCCCAAGCTACACAATTCAACAACATATTCTATTTGTAGTAATCGTAACTTGTTCAAGCTCCTATAGTTAACCAAGGACTTGCATGGGTTCCCAAGTTGAAAATTAAGTAAGGGTAGTTGTGAGGGCATGATAACTAGGAAGGATTAGGGCATGCCAAGGAATGAAAAGGCATGCTAACACATGTTGGACAATGTCAATGCATGTTGAGGAGCGTTAAGGAGTGTTGAGGCATCACAAGGGAGAACTAGGTCAAGATGCATGGAAATGAACAAATAAGAGTGTGTTCCAGGGAGTGTTAGTGAATTCAAGTGTGCCAAGGATGAAGTGTGTTAGAAAAAGTTCATAATAGGATTTGTAAGAGGTTAGCCTACGATTGCGGTAAGGGGCTCGACAATGCAGTTTTAAAAAAGGGGAGACTTTGTGTTGGTCACAACACTATTTTTCCTTTATCTATTATTTTTATATGAAATGTGGCACACTTTGGCCGAATGCTCATGTTTTAAACTATTTTAGAAAATTCCATGTCAAAGCATACCGATGCATCTTAATTAATGCGAGACATGATAATGATCATGGCCTCTTTAGGACTACATCTCTCTTCATCCCCTTGATTAGAGGAGCTCCTTCTCACTTGATGTTATTTTCTTCATCCTAAGGACTCCTTAAATAGTTTTTCCTAGACCTCTTAGGAACCCTCTAGATCACCTTACGGGTTTTATCCACTTAGACCTTAGGAAACATTGATTTTCCTTTTTAATTTTCTTTTAGATTTTAAACCCCATCTTGGGTCCAAAATCCCTTTGATTGGCTTCTATTCCCACAAAGCCTTTTGTGACCAAACTCACAGAAATCCATCTCACTAGGCTTGTGGAGTACCTCCGAAGCTACACAATTCGACAACATAGTCTAGTTGTAGTAACTATATCTTGGTCAAGCTCTTGTAGTCAAGCGAGGGCTTGGTTGGTTTCCCAAGTTGAAAATTAAGTAAGGGTAGTTGTGAGGGCATGAAAACTAGGGAGGGTCAGGGCATGCAAAGAAATGAAAAGACATGCTAACACATGTCGGAAAATGTCAATGCATGATGAACTAGAGTGTTAGGGAGTGTCGGGGCATATCAAGGGATAACTAGGTCAAAATGCATAGAAAGGAACAAATAAGAGTGTGTGTCAGGGAGCGTTAGCGAATTCAAGTGTGCTAAGGACGAAGTGTGTTAGGAGAAGTTTAGAATAGGGTTTACAGGAGGTAAGCCTACAGTTGTTATAAGGGGCTCGATATAGCAGTTTTAGACAAAGGGAGATCACTTTGTGCTAGGCACGCCATTATTTTGCCTTTAGTTATTTTTTTTATATGAGATGTGGCGCACTTTGGCTACATGCTCATGCTTTAAACTATTCTAGATAATTGCATATTGTACATTGTTGTTTATAATTTTTGGGGCACTCAACTCGTGTCAGATTATATCTTGTGTACCTTGTGAATCTTGTGGTTCTTGCAAACTCTCAGTTAATGTTCTATTGTTTATATGAATTGAATATACATGTGAAATATTTCCTCTGTAAGCTATGTTGCTTAGTTGTTTTGTGGCCATGGATAGATCATGTGATCCTTGTCTTGGTAAATAGTTAATTGGGACAAGTTGATCTTGGACATGAGTGGCATAAGATGAGTTATAGGCAATTCTTAGGTGAACAAGGAAAAATCTACTTGTAGTAGGTGAAATTGGTTAAGTTGTTGTGGTTGAAGCAAGTCAATGTTTTCACATGAATTACAGTAGCCAAGGACTTGATTGGGTTCCCAAGTGGTGAGAAATTGTAAAGGCTAGTTGTGAGGACATGAGTGTCAAGCCATGCTACAAAATGCTAAGATGTGCCAGATAGTGAGAAGGCATGTCAAACATGATAAGGTGTGCCAAGTGATAAGGCATGCTAAGATGTGCAAGGGTGTGTCAATGTGTGCCAAGGACTGTCAAGGCAAAAAAAGGGAGAAAAACGTTAAACTACAAGGAAATGAACACATAAGAGGGTTAATAAGTCATCAATTTACCTTTTCTAAGAGGGGCATGCTAGGCACACCAACACTAGGTGCCAATAAGTGCCAATTGAAAAGTATTAGTGCATTATAAGTGCCAAGTCTTACTTTGTTGCTTCTCATCTACTTTCCAAAAATTGATCTCCAATAAATTTAATATTAAACCATGCCAAATCATACCAAGGCATCTCAACGTGTTCCATACATGCTAAGACTTTCCAAGCGCCCACACGTGCCAAGTGCCAATATGTGTCAAGGAGTGTTATTCATGCTATGAAGTGGAATGGCATGTTGAAGAGTGATAAGGTGTGATAGAGAGTGCTAATGCATGTTGAGGAGTGTTAAGGAGTATTAGGAAAAAACATTAAGGGAGCAATAGGTCAAAATTCATGGAAGTTAATGGATATGAGGAACGTGTGCCAGGGACTAGTGTTAATGAGTGCTAGTTGTCATGCCAAGGAGGGGGTGAAAAGGTATGCTAAGCATTGGTAAGCCATGCTAGGGAATATCAAGGCATGTAAAGAAGTGCCAAAGTGTGCTAGGGAGTTCCACGGTGTGCTAATTATATGTGCCAAATAGTGCCAAGATATGCCAATACATGCCAGGTGCTAAGGATGTGTAGGGTACCAGGGTATGTCAATATGTGTCAAGAAGTGTCAAGGCAAAAAAAGGAAGAACCAAGCTAAAATGTAAGGAAATGAACACATAAGAGGGTTAATAATTCAGGACTTTATCTTTTTCAAAAGGGGCATGGTAGTCTCACTAATAATAGGTCCCAACACATGCCAAGTGGCATTGTGTGCCAAGTTCTAATACATGTCAATGCATTCAACCAAGGTGTTCCAGGGCATGCTAGGGACTACATGCATTCCAAAACATGCTAGGAGAGTTCCATGTTGTGCTAGCACATGCCACCATGTGCTTGGGAGTCAATTTCATGACAATATGTTCTAAGTACAATGATGTTCCAAGACATGTGAGGTGCTAAGAAATGTTAGTGTGTGACAAAGCATTAATTTAAGGTGTGCCCGGATAGTTGAGGAGTGTTAGGTCTTTCTCATTAATAGAATTGTCAGAGCTTGATTATGTATTAAATAATATATTTCCTATACGCACTAGTGGAACTTTATCTAAAATTAATTTGATAGATAATAAACTTAATAGATATGAATCATGTGTTTACTCATAGGAAAAATCTATTCGACTAGTGATTACTTGAGGGAAATGATACACACTAATTACTTCTTAAAAATTTGACTGATTCTAACCACTATGGCTTTGGAAATATCATAAAAATTACCCCACAATAATGGCCTTATATCATTATCTTTTGAAAAAAAAATATTAAAATGCATATAGCATCATCAAAAACACATTGGAATGATCAATGGTGATGAACATTTTTTGACCGTCACCAAAAGTAACAAAAAGAGCATTGGTGAGGGTCATTAAAATTTCGTCACTAGAAGTGTCACCAAAGAGAGAATTAGTGATGGGCCTTTAACGACCCTCACCAAAAGCGTCATTGAAAATGCCTTTGGTGACGAACCTTAAAGGACCATCACTATATACACTTACAGTGACACTTTTTTAAGGACCGTCACCATATGTGACATTGGTGACGGACCTTAAAGGTCCGTCACAAGCATGACCCTCACCAATGTCCTTTTTTCTTGTAGTGACTATCATCGCTTTGGATTGGGATGATGTCGAAAGAACTCTCTTGTTCATGAGTGCCTTCTTCCTTACCCTTCCCTTTGCTTTGGGTGGCTATTCCAGTGCTCTTCCTTCTAGGAAAATCAATCATGGGCTTCTTTGGCAATTTTCCTTTACTTCGGAGGGCCCTTGTCACATTTGGAGTGAAAACCCTAGGCACTCTCTTCTTTGATGTCCGAGGCTTGGCCTTTTTAGGAGAAGAGGGCATGGCCCCTTTACCTTTATCGCCTTGTTTCTCTTCTTTTTGAGTTTGTTGTTCTTCTTGAAGAGGCTGTTGTTCCTGAGGAGGCTTTTGTGTATCATCTTTTGGCTGCCCTTGCTCATCACTGTCATGCCCTTGTTCATCATCTTCATGCTGCTGCTCTGTCTCATAAGGCTACTGTGTGTCCTCTTTTGATTTTTCTTGCTCATCACTATCACTTGCCATTGCTGCTCTGTCTCACCCTCACTGTGTTGCTGTGTGTCATCAGAGGGCTGTTGTTCACCCTCATCATGAGTCTGCTATTCACCCTCATTACTGTCATGCTGCTGTTCAGCACTTTCTTCCTCCTCCCCTTGTTGTTGTTCATCATGCTGCTGCCCTTCATCATCAGTTTGTTGTTCTTCATGTTGCTGCCCTTCATCCTCTTCCTCATCATCATGATCATGCTCTTCTCCCTCTTCAGGCTCTTCTGCTTGTTCTATAGTAAATTTGAGATTTTTAGGAATAGGTCTACTAGAAGAAGGCGAGGGATGATGAGTAGGATATGTAGGGGATGTATGGACTGGAGGGACAGTGGAGAAATCTGGATGAGTGATGAAAACATCCCAAGAGACCTCTCTCTTTTCAAGTTGATGAAGAATGATGATTTTGATCAGAGAGTGATGGAAGAGACAGGCTATCTGCTGTGAAGGAGGCTTCTTCTGGACAGTGGAGGCCATTTTCTCAATGCTCTTGTGTAATAAGAAGGGAATATTTAGCAATCTGGCCCTAGTGAAATGCATGAGCAGTCGAATGTGATATGCATAAATTTGAGAGAATCTTCCCTCACAAGTGAAGTACTTCATGATAATCTTCATGAGAGGGGTGTAGCTAGCTAAAATATATGAGAAAGGGAAAATAGAAGGACATGACTCTCTGTGCTCAGGCTTTAGAAAGGGCTTGTAATCATCTGAGTCCAAATGGCTTTGTTTGAACCATTTCTCACCAATATAGGGAATTTTAGTGGCCTTGGAGATGGATCTTGGGGAGAATTTGAATTCAAGGCCTGCCAACTGGAAATTCTTGTCTCGGAACCTCAAAGCGCAAAGATGTGTCAAAGGAGAGAAACTCTTCAATTCTTGCACCCTTTGACAAAAGTCTAAACACCTGACCTCATGGAAATTGAACAATATTGATGGGTGGGCATTCACTTATTCAGTGGAAATAGGTTTATATCTCTTATGCAATCCACTCCTACTATCGTGCCTGGGAGGCATCTTGTTATGGATGCTCTCTGAAAAACCAAACTGCCTCAAAAAGGATTTCTTGAAATGTGTTCTCAAAAAAACTCTGCCTTCTTCGTCAATCACTGTTTGATCAAGGTAAACTTGCTTCAAAGCTGTGTAAAAATGTTTTCTTTGCTATTAGGTCTCTTCTCCTCTCAGAACACTGATCTTCCTCCCTTTGTATTCCAAACAACCAATATTTATAATGAAAAGTGCACAGTCAAACAAAATGCATACACAGTTAAGTGATCTCTATGTTAGTGTAAGGTTACCAAGATCTTTGTGTTTTGGTGTGAGCACAAACAACCCTGTAATATACAAACACCCCTCTTAATCAAAACACTGCTCTTGTATTCACTATTCCTCACACAGATTTTGACAATACCTCCAAATGGAAATTTACAGCTTCATACACTAAATTTTGTTTTATGGAAAAATTGGCAGCCCTGACTCTGTTCTTCACCACACTGAGGAAAAATTGTAATGACAAAACACTTGTAGAAGGATCACTACTGTTTGAAATCAGGCCTACTGTCTCACTTTTCAAACCCTGTCTTTTCCTCCCTTTAAACAGTGTATCCACCTTTAAACATTGTTTTGAGGGAAATTTGTATGGTCTTTTGATAGCAATAAAAATCCACCAGTTTCACTATGTCAGGGTTTGGGCAAACAAAACCACAACAACTCTTGATTTTTAAACCAAAAGATCAAACCTCCCAAGCACTGTTTTCTCCACTCTATTTACTGACAGAGGTCATGGTTGTATCTCGGCCTTTGGGAGCAGCTCTAGGTTCTTTGGAACTAATGAATCATTTCACTAACCTTACACTGTGACAACCTTTCAAAATATTCACTCAAATTACCTTGATTTACACTACGACTTTCACTGTCTCAAACACCATATAGTAGTTTGAAATTTGTAAGCGGGCAAAAAAAAATACCTTAAAAAATGATGGCAGGCTTTGCTTGAGGGTTGGAGCAGCTTTCAAAGCATTTTGGAGGCGTGTTGATGGTTTGAAACAAGCGTGGCACGTTTGCTGTGGAAAGCACCGCGCAAAAGGAGGCTGTCGGGTAACTGTCGGGCCGACGTGACCGACCCTTACAGGCGCGCCACACGATTGTGTATTCCCTTTGTAAAATTACGCCTGAACGCGCTGCGCAACTCTACAGGTGTGCCGTGCGGTCTAAAAACCCGAAAACTCTGCGTTTTTGCTCGAAAAATTCCTCTTTGGTCTTGTGAAGAGCAAAAGGGAAGTGTTGTTTGTTTTTTGGGAGTTCAAAAAGGGCTTGCAACAGTCCCTTTATCCTCCTTTGAATGCAAGAATCAATTACCTTTGAGTTGGATTTGTGAGGGTTTGGAAGACTTCTCTCTTTAAACCACTGCCTTTGTCCATTCAAAAAGAAAACAAAATTATTTTGAACGTGTTATGAAGGGCCCATATTTTGAATAGCGTTGGTAAAAAGGTCTGTGCATACTAATTTAACAGTTGTAATAGTTATGACTATTTTCCTCTTATAATAAAATCATTCCAAGGGTCAAACTATGTTCACTGTGTTTACACATTTGAAAAGTAACCTCTGCCACAACTGACCCTTTAGTGACACCTTCAAAATGGGAAAAATTCTCAAAACATATCAATGAGTGATGAAACCTCTTTTTCCATTTTGCAAGGAGATGACTTATCTCTTTAAACTTGGTTGGCAGCTTCTGCTTCTGAATGTGGGTGCCAAAAACTTAGTTGCCTTCACTCATGCTTTACCATTCTCTGTTCATCAAAGGGGACTTATTTTAGACCTCTCCTTTACTTGGAATGCAACAGTGAGGTGCCTTTGACCTTTTCATAAGGAAAATGCCTTCATTTGAAAATGGTGACATGCCTTATTGGCTTTGAAAGTTTTTTCAAAATCTGAAACACATGCCATAAACCTTCTTGCATATTTATGGACATAGGTGCTTAGTTGCAATGTCTTTTTGGAAAACTAAACTCAGATCACCTTCTGTCCATTATGATAAGTAATTTTGAAAGAAAATTTACATGAAAGGGAAGAACAGGATCCTTTGAAAAACAATCATCACTCTTAGGCCTGTTTCATGACCCATCTCTCAACCACTTATCAACTTTGTTTTGTTTAAAGGGAACAGAGGCTAAATGTTAAGCATGTTCATCAAGGAGATGAGTTTTTGTAACCTTTAAGGAATTTATACCCCTCAGCCAGGTTTGTCCATTTCTTGGCTTCAGACTGTCTTTGAAAGAGAATCTATAATAGGAGATGAGTCAACTTCTTTGACATTTTATAGTGCTCATGATTTTTCTTTGTTTTTTGACATGATTGCCCTGTTCAGAAGCTTTCAACTGTCTTCTGCTGCTCTTACCATTTGTCTCTTAATCAGTCAAAACATGAGATCAATCACTGCTCTGGCCCTATGCTTATAGATGAAGGATGCCTATTTTGACCAATGCTTGGTTTATTTTCAACTTCTGTCTCAGTCAAAGGAAGAATGTTTGATGAATCATATTGATAGTGGCTTCTCTTGTACATGATGGCAGAAGTTAGTTTGAACCCAAGACTATTTGACTCTTTTGGCCATCTGTTTAACAATATTTCTTCAATGATGATGAACCTATTAGCTTCACATTGTAACTCAAATAGTAGTGAACTTATGCAAATCATTTTTAAATCCCACTGCTTTGCCTCTGCCTATAAATGAAGGAGGCGCTCTTAGTCTTAAACCCTCTACTTATGAAATGAAGGAGGTTCTTCAGTCTTCAAACCCTCTGCTTATGAAATGAAGGAGGTTCTTCAGTGTTAAAACCCTCTACTTATAGATGAAGGAGGTTTTTTAGTCATGTCATATCATCAGCCTTTTGACAGTGTTATTTTTCCTTTCACTGTCCTTTCGGGCTTTGACTGTGATCGCAAGAGCTTAATGAAAAACTCTCTGCTCTGTAGTTGCATCCCAGGCTCAAGATCACATTGAGAAGCAACTGTCTTCTCATGTGGAGCCAAAAATTGTCTTCTGGGATGCTGGTATGTCTCTGTCCTTGAAAGATCCATTTAAAACACTGTAAAAACACCTAAAATAAGTTTGACCTATGGTACATGTATTGCTGAGACTTGAGGGTGTATTAGTGGCACGACCTAGGGCTGTAACCAACTTTATTTGCAGGATGGGAAGGTTTTTTATGACTGGTCTATAGCAGGTAGAGGTTCTTTGGCTTTAGAGTGGTTTGCCAAGGGAGAAATGCCTAAAGTGCCACTACCTAACTGAGGGGGGACTTTTTGGACAGATTTGGATTGTTTCTTTGGAGCTGATGGGAAAAATCATATGGCTAAGGCTAGAAAGGACTTGATAATGAGGTTTCATCTCATCATGGGTGGACTGAAAGGTAAGAGGGAAAAAATTTTATGGGTGTTTTCCAGCTGGCAAATTTGACAATTTTTTAGATCAGCTGCTAGAAAACTTGGCTGTTACAACTAGCCATCACCAACAAGTGAAAAATACTGATGATTAACACCCCTGATTCCCCAAAACCTAATGGGAGGGATTTTCTTCCACATATCATTGGTACCACTGATAAAATTGCAAAAATCCTCAAAAGAAACAGGATCATCACTTCATTCAAACCCTTGGAGACCATCCAATAGAAAATGAGGTTTGTGAAGGATAAATTCAATTCATTATAGTTCAAAGGTGTCTACAAAAATGACTGCTCATGTGGACTATGCTACATGGGAGAAACCAGTCGGCCATTTAAAATAATATTGAAGTAAAATGATGTTGATATCAAGAAAGAAAGAACCTGATCTTCTACCCTTATTAAACATTCACTTAAGACTAGACATCACCTTTTCTTCGAAAACACTAAAATCATCACAAATGAGGTTCACTATTTCAGATGCAAACTCAAGGAAGCTCTTGAGATCATCAAACATCCTAAAACCTCAATAGAGATAGTGGCATTGAGGTTAGTAGATGTTGGCTTCCCCTCATCACTTGATTATTCCTTGGTTCTCCTTCCACCTTCCTTCCCCCTTTTCTTTCCCTCATTTCTCACTTTCCTTTCCCTCCTTTCATTCCTTACATTCTGGGCCCCCTCCCTCATATTCTGTCTCATTCAACCTTTCTATTCTAATTTTATACAATTCATTTTATTTTTATTTATTTTATATTATTTTATCATTTTATTTTTATTTTTATTTTTATTTTATTATGTTATTATTTATTTATTTATTTAATTTTATATTTATTTATTAATTCTATTATTACTATTCTTTATTTTATTATCATCTCCTTTTCTTTTATTATGATTTATTATGATTTATTTTCTTATTTTTTGACTTGTCCTCTCTCCTTGCTTCTTTTATGATTGTTATCTTGATTTTATTTATTTTATTTTATTTTATTTTTCTTTAACCCTCCATTGCTTAGTTGAACTTCTCTTCTTATTCTCTTTAGTATTTCCTCTTTTTATTTATGAATTCGTTATTTGGTTCTTCTCTCAAATTCATGATTATCCTGATGATGGGTCTTGATTGTGACCAGAAATGTCGATTTAAAAATGAAATTGTGGATTCAATTCTGATTTCTAACTCTTCAAAACCTTCTATTTCTTTTCAAGATCCACCTTTTACAAAAAGAATAAAAATTGATAAAGGAATAGAAAGGAAAATTGTCTTACCATACTATGATATGCTAGATGAACTTAAGAATATTTGCATCAAAATTCCTTTACTCCAAGCCATAAAGGAAATACCAGTATTTTAAAAAACTATCATGGATCTATGCATTAGGAAACCAGGAATAAAAATAAAAGATGTTAAAAAGATCCAATTGGTAGGAAAATTTTTTGATATTATGATGGGGAAACCTATTGTTAAAAAATATCTAGATCTAGGTTGCTCAATTGTAAAAATTCATATCAATGGTATTGAGATTCCAATCACCTTGATTGATCTAGGAGTAACCATTAAAATATGAGTAAATAAAAAATGGAGCAACTAAAGCTTCCCTATCTTCAATAAAATCTAGCATTATTACAATTAGCACATAGATATGTTATCAAACCAGATGGTACATTAGAAGACGTGTCTATTTCTCTAGATTCTTGGAAATATCCTTTAGACTTCATGATTTTAACCCCCAAGAATAATTTAGGAGGCCATCCATTGATCCTTGGCATACTTGGCTAGCTACCGTTGATGCATTCATAAGTTGTAGATCTGGTGATATGTATATATCTGATGGAACTTCCACTGAGAAATTCACATTGTATCCTCTATAATATTCCCAAATGGGAAAAGCGGGAATATAGCTCTTAATAATGGAAATATCAGGAAGTATTAATGCATTACATGTGAGCCAAATTATAGATCCATGGTTTTATGTATAACAACACTAAATAAGTACAAGATATTGGGGATCAAGCCCCTCAACATAGGCAAAAGAAGCCTCCAATGCCAAAATGCACCCAAAACAAGTAATACACTGCTACACAAGTACTGAAGCAAGAAAAGCATAGTTTTAATGACTAATACTACTGCTAGGACATATAAATAAACCGATCTAAAAATATCATGCTCATACAAGGCCAAAAATGGAGATATATGCTCCCATACACTTTTCCTAGACAACCCAGGAAGGGTTTCCGCAAATACACAAAATATAAATGGTGGATCTAAAGCCCTAGGGCTGAAGATGCACTGCAACTAAAGAACATAAAAGAGGTGTCTGAATATGATGTATATCTGAAAGAACTCCTCCAAAAGAACCCTCTCAATGAAGGGTTGATCCCTTCAATGGAAAACAAACACTCCAAATGGAGTACTGAACTTGTCCCTATAGCAGCTCACTAAAATAACATAGATATGGACTGGAACTGCACTGTAGGGGATAAAATCAACTTGGACTGATGCAAAATATGTCAAATAATCCCAAGGGGATCCTTTACTGGTCTCCCAATGGAAGGAAACCTTCATCCACTGCAAAACTAGCTCAAAAAACACCCAACAAGATCTTCCACTGCTGCACCCTGCAACTCAGCACATCTCTCAACAGAAAATATGTTGTACCACAAGAATGAAGCTTGGTCTGAAACCTGAATGTGGAAATGTAGTGCAAAGCTCTTCCAAGAGGCCTCTCAAGGATAGAGGTGGGATTCTCGATCAGGAACACCAGGTGATAAACAACACTGCAATCTTAGCTAAACAACTGAAGAAAGCTTATATGTCTAAAAAGACCATATAATAAAAAAACATAACATATCATAACATGAATAATATGGCTTCCATACTCTTCCTTATATAAGAAATGAGCTTCCAAACCCTAAGTCCTAAGCCCTGTCCATTAATGACTCTACTTCCATGCAATGTGTCTCCATCTAAAATTGCGTTGTCCCTCATTGAATGCCACTCCTCCATGACAAAGTTGTTGATTTGGTCAAAGTTGACCCAGTCCACATGCTCTAGCCCCTGTTCACACCTTAGGGTGCTTTATTAAGATGAAAATATGATCAACTTTCACATGAGAAGTGGTTTTATTCCTAATAAAGAGATTTATGGGTCTCCCTACCCACTTATTCATCAAACAAGAAAGAAAAATTAGATTTTAATATTCCAATTAGCTGGATGCTAATTTAGGAATATTACATCCTCGTGCAAAAAAAAAAACTGAAGTAGAAAATGAAATTTGGATTTGATCATGATGATGAAGACATTGATAATATGCAATCAGTATATACTTTTTCACAATTAGATGAGGAAGATCAATTGATAAATTTAATGAATAATAATGATTCTTCTTCTTGTTGTGAGCAAGATCAAAGTTTTCAAGAACAATTTAATATCGAATATTTATCATCTCACCAAATGGATTTACATCCTATGGAAAAGTTTGGAAATTCTCAAGTAGATTTTTTCCAAGGAAAAACATTGAATATTAATAACAACTTGGAAGAATTTCAAAAGAATAAATTGATAAAAATGCTACAAAAACACTCCTCTTCTTATGCATGGGAATATACGGATACGAAACTAATTGATCCTAAGACTTGTATGCATCATATTTATATTCAGGAGAATGTCAAACCAATTATACAACCTTAGAGAAGAATGAACCCTAATCTGAAAGAAATTGTTAAAGAGGAATTACAAAAGATTCTAAATGTGAATTTCATTTATCTGATATAAAATAGTTAATCGGTGTCATATTTATTGATTGTTCCAAAGAAAAATGAAAAATGGAGAGTGTGTCTTGACTACAGGGAATTAAATAAAGCTACTTTAAAATATCATTTTCCACTTCCTTTTATAGATCAATTATTGGATACCTTGGCAGTAAATAAGTATTTCTCATTTTTAGATGGTTTTAGTGGATATAACCAAATGAAACTATCACCAAAAGATCAAGATAATACTACTTTTACATGTCCATGGGGAACATATGCCTATAGGGTAGTTCCCTTTGGATTATGCAATTCACCTGCCACATTGCAAAGAGAATTTTTAGGTATCTCTTGTGATCTATGTTACACCAATTTTTGGCCATCTAACCTGTTACTATTAGATGGAACAAAGTACACCATGTAATACCAATTTTACCCTAAGTAAAATTGTTTTCACTATGAAAAATAACTTAGTAATCCTTAATTTATTAAGTTGTTTTCGCTACGTCTGCTCCCGAGGCCCCTTCTTCAGGTTCCACAAAGCCTCTTTAGACAACCAATGGTCCTTTACAGATCCCTCAGCCTAAGGCAAAGGTTCATACCAAGATCCCCAAGGGACCATTACGCTGAAACACTGCTTCTGGAAAAGCTACCCATTCGTATAGTATATTAGATGATTTGGCGCAATCTCTTACTTCCATCTCAACGATGGAACTCCTCCAGTCGTGCCCTTCACAATGAAAAGCTCTAATAAATGCTATGGGAAATGTGGATCCTTCAGAAGATTGTTTGATCATCTTCAATGTTGACTGGTCAGAACATCCTCCCCTTCCTGCTTCCATCGCCTTCCAAATCCCCATCAAGATCCGGAATGCCAACGTCTCTCGTTGTATCATTGATGAGGGGGAATCCACCTATGTGATGTCTGCTTCGGTTTGGAAGAAACTTGGATCTTTTGAGTTTTCCCCTTCCACTATCACTCTTCGAGCATGGGATGGCCACTCTTCCCAGCCCACTGGCCTGTTCTGCAATTGTCCCATTACTCTTGCGGAAAATACTGTGTGTGTTGAAGTAGAAGTCATTGACGCCCCCTTATATTACAACATTCTATTGGGTTGTAGCTACACCTATGTGATGGCTTCTGTACCATCTGTGGCTCACCGCAAGATGTCCTTTCCTCACAATGGAAAGATAATCACCATTGACTAGTTGACATATTACGAACCGAAGTCTCAAACCTCCCCTGAGTCCATCATCTATTTGGTGGCCAATAAGCAAACCATTGAACCCTTGACCAATGTCTCACTCGGAGTCTACAAAGACTCCTATTTGCTTGGTTCTTTCCCTGGTCTTCCTCCTCCTGTCTCTGATCCCAACTCATCCAATGTTTGCATGATTCAATCATCTCAGGCTTCCCTCAAGCAGCCCGCTTCGTCTAGTCAGCAGTCGTGCCCTACGCAACCTGCTCCTAGCACTTCGACTCAGCCTTCAGGACCCCCTCCTTAAGGCTCCTCTATTGCAGCTGGTATCCATGAGCCTCTATACCCTCCTGGCACGGTTCCTCCTGGCCTTAACCATCTTAGAGTTGTCTTTCCTGACCATTACCCCTCTAGTCAGATACCATTATTAGCTCCCCCTCCTCGGAGTATTTTTGGTATCTGTTATGGCTACCTTATCCCTTCCTAACCTGACCCTGGGGATCCCATTCTGGTACATTGATCCCCCAGCCATTATCCCACCTGGTCAACCCAAACCTTATCTTGCTCTGACCCCTGTTCAACTGGTCCCCATGACCCCTCCCTTTGCTTCCGTGCCTCAGCCACCTCAACAAGAACCTACTCATGTTGTGAAAGATTTAGGTGAGGGGGGCAAAGCTCACAAGAAGGCACCTAAAGACAAGGCTACCCCGACAAACCATGCTCCTCCTTAGCCTCCTGAGCTTGCACCTCTGTGTGCTTTGTGTGATGTTGTCAATCATGCCACCCATAATTGTCCTGAATTGCCTCATCTCAAGCCCATGGTTAATATCGCATTGCCTGAGTCTACGGTCCCAAAAACCTCTGTTCCCTCCTCAACTACAACCAAGAACCCAAAGAATATTCACACCAACCACCCCTGTGCTTTGTGTGATCTCCATGGCCATTATACCTACCTCTGTCCCCGCCTCGAGGACTTCCGCACCTCTCTAGCAGCTGTTCACCAATTCGAGGCAAAGCGCAACGAGTCCAACGCTCCCTTATTTGCACGTTTTTATCCAGCAGAACTAGAGGACACATCCACTCCTATTGAAATTCCCCCTCCGGATGTCGTAATTACAGATTCTTCGGCCACTATCGAGTACCTGTCATCATCTATGAGATCGACAGTGGAATATCCCCCTAGTACTTCCCCTTATGTTTCACCTGACCTCCCTTCAGCGATCACGCTGGGCTCAACATTGGTGGATCCTTCATCTACTTATTCTTCTGTCACCCTCCGCGACGATGCGCATGTGAACCTCACTTCTCATGATGATGAGTTAGGTAGCTTTGCCACACCACATGGTATTTCTTCCACCAGTCACCCCATCTTCTATTTTGATGATGTCATTATGGAAGTAGTCACCACCCCTGACTTTATCAATCCCCCCTTACATCGAAACCATGCATTTGAACCACATACACCTTGTGGTCAGTACATTGACACCTAATGTTTTGGTAAGGGGGCACTCATATTTGAGAATCTAGAAGAAGAAATTCTCCACAACCCTCATAGTGCATCTAGTCGTGTCGAATCTAGTACCATTATTCTTCCCCATTTAGAAGAACCTCTAGAGCCCCATATCACTTCAGATCACTCTAGGGATGATACCCCTCATCATTCCTTCATCTTAAATCAACAAACCAGTCCCTTCGACATTGTTGTTGACCAAACTGTGGGTTTTCTTGGAGAGCACCAATTCATTATCTCCAAATCCACTCTTTGGGATAGTGACACCATGTATGCCAACCCAGAAACTTAAGTCAATTTTCTTCATATATGAAGTACCAAAAGTGATTGGTAATCCTCCATTCCCTTTCTCGAACTGCATAACCATAACGAAAACAAATGGTGCACCACATCATTAAAATTTGTTTAGATTCCCATTTTCTAAATACATTTAGCATGACCATAACATGCTTGGGGGAACCTATACCCCTTGAAACATAAAAATACTAGCTCTCAGCCAAAAACAACACTGAAACCCCTTTCTCTGACAAGTCGCACTTTTCAGGTCATTTCTTGGGACAGGTTGCAGTTTTTTTCCTAGTACCTGCTACTCAGGTTGCAGAATAGACCCCAAAAAGTGCGATCTGACATGTTCTTGAGCTCTGGGTGCCTAAACTGAAATTTTGATCCCTTTAAATGAAAGAGTAGGGTTAGGCCTCTTACCTGCACCTAACGGATCTTGATTCCAACAGTCGGTTTGTCTGCTACGATCGTTGCAAGATTTAGGGCCTTCTCTCGTCTCTACATTCACCATAGCTACACTTGCTAATGACTGAATTTGGAGGGAAAATGCGTTATTAAAAGAGAAACCATATATTTTTCTTTCACCCACTGTGGCCAAACCGTAGCTCAGTTTGAAAAATCGTCAGTACCGTTGCCAAGATCTCACTGAGCTCTAAAATGGGTATCTGTTAGTTTTTTGTGATTTCATACTTCATCTGGACACATTTTTTCCAAGAAGGGTCACTTCACCATTCCTTAAAATCAAATTTTCTCACTTGCAAAACTTGACTTGGGGAAACACTTTGCCTTCATACTTGTCCATGATCATGTCAATTTTCGTCATGAGTAACCATCTTGTACTTATGCTTTTATGGTCCCCATTGGGTCTATTCTATGTGGAAGTATCATCGAGTCGCCCTTGTTTAGAGCATCCGAGTTGAGTCATCATCGCATTCATGGAGTCTATCTCGAGTCCCTTTGTATCCTGATATAGTCCTCCATCCTTTATTTCTTGGTTCCTCTACCGTGTCACACATTGTGGCCTTCAGTCCTACTATCCCCTATCCCCTTTGATATTGGGTCAGTTTCTACCAGGTCATCCATGCCCTTCATGCTCTAACAAGGGAAGTCGTTAGCCCGCTACTCAGTACCCCCCATTCCATCATCATCCCTGGTGTCAGTCTATCAGTCGCTCTACTATTATCTCTCGTGCCTTAGTTGAGGATCCCTTATTGCCTCACCTATGGCGGACCTCCTTCTGTCGACATTAGTTCATTCATTCCAGAAGACAGGTCTAGAGGGCGGTGTACCTTGGTTCTAGCTTAAACTCTTGTTCGGTGCCTTGGATCAGGAAAAGGGACTCCTTATTTCCCTTTGACTTGATTGTTTCTTAGCTCTAGCTCCTTACATCATGATCGAGATCCGTATACTTGATGGCTCAGTGATGCAGCAGATTGTACTGGTGATTCCCGGGTATGTGTGAGATGTTTCATCCCTCATGAGGGGGTGACCCTTTAGGTAGCCCCCCACATGCCTGGGTGACCTCTTCATTACACCCTTTGATGCTGCTCCATAGATTTTATGGTTCCGGCCTTAGCCGCTTGCAGCGCATTTTAGTTTTCATCTATCATTCAGATTTTCAGAGCCCTCTCTTGTTTATAGGGCCTCTTTGGTTTTATTTATATCTCATGTACTCAGATATTATTATATAAGTACTGGATGTTATCCAAGGCACAATAGGGATGTGGGATCCATTATCATGTTTTTATCTGGCTCGTGTTCATGCCAGCATGTACTATATAATTTAGTCCCTTGTTTACTGGATGCATTATTCTTTATACTTTGTCTCGGCGGGCATAGGTATGCCTCCCACACCTCTTGTAGCACAAGTACTCACTCATAAAAGAGACTTGTCGCACCTGTAAGTCTCACCTCCTCAGGGTATTTTCCTCTAGCACTTTGGTCTACCTTATATTTCTCTCTCTCTGACTTCCCCTTCGGTGTCTAGTGATTGAGTTCTTACAACGTACTTCGGTCATACGATTAGCTCCTAACGCTTGCACGTTGCGGGGAAATCTGTTACACTAATTTTTGGTCATCTAACCTGTTACTATTAGATGGACTAAAGTACACCATGTAAGACCAATTTTACCCTCAGTAAAATTGCTTTTACTATGAAAAATAACTTAGTAATCCTTAATTTATTAAGTTGTTTATGGTCTAAATAAGAAACCCCATGAGGAAATATTGAATAAATCCATATTTGTTTGATTTTCCTCAAGGAATAATTAGTTAAACAACAAGTTAATTAATATTCCTGGTCATATTTAACCCAAAACAGTAAAATTAATTAGATAAACCATTATTTATCTTATTATTTTCTAGGAATAATTATTTAAACCTTATTTAAATAATATTCCTTGTTAAATTTGACTAAATCATTTATAAATAATTGAATAAATCATTATTTATTTAATTATTACCCAACCACATCCTTAAAATAATAAATAAATCATTTGTTTATTTATTATTTACAAATAAAGGGATTTGACCAAATTCAAATCCTTTTTTCCCTCCAACAAATATAATAAAATATTCCATAAAATTTGGATCTAGATTTGGTTAATAATATTTTAATTATGCGCCAATATCTAGACTAAATCAATATTTTGTTATAAATAGAAGGGTTTTTCCATTCACTCATTACCTTTTGTTGCCCAAAGATCACTCTGGATCTATACTTTTGGTCTGACTTTGATCCTCCATCATTATCATATTTTGCTACCATTTTTCTTGTGAGCTCCATTTGAGTACCATTTTTTGTCTGGGTTTTCTACACCATCAAGAGAGAGAGAGAGAGAGAGAGAGAGAGAGAGAGAGAGAGAGAGAGATCTTAGATCTGAAGTGCTGAGGACATACAAGAACCCATCCCATTGAGGGGGACTGGTAACATCTTTCTATGTTCCCTTCCCAGGTGTCAAAAATACAAAAAAATATTCAAAAATATTTTTGTCTTGTCTATTGGATGCATGGAGCAAATCTTGCTTTTATATACTACTTAATGTCTTTTACTGCATAGATATAGATTTTGTAGCATTTATCTTGGTCAACTAACTACGGAGATAAAAAAATTGGCAGCCATATTTGATGTTAGGGATGTTTGTTAAGCACAGCTAAAGTGAGCTTTTTTCATACGCTTGCGATTAAAATTCATCCTAAAAATCTAATTCATGATTGTGTGGAAGTATAAGTGGATGCACTTACTCTATTTGGAGATAATTTTGAGGAAGCTATGCAAAATTTAGAAAAAGTTCTTATTAGATGAAGATAAGAAAAAATTTCATTAAGTCATGAGAAATGTTTTATGATGTTCAATGAAGGGATTGTTTTAGGCCACCGTATTTAAAGTGATGGAATTAAAGTTGATACATCTAAAGTATAAGTAATTTCTAAAATTTCAGTACCTGTTTGTCAAAGAGATGTTAGAAGTTTTCTCGGATTTACTAGATATTATAGGAGATTCATAGAAAATTTCACAAAAATAGTCTCTCCACTTTTCAAACTTCTTACAAAATATTGTGAAATGATATGGAACTTTGACTGTCAAAAAATATTTGAGACATTCAAACAAAATATCACTGAAGCACCAATTTTAAGAGGACCTAATTGGTCTCTCCCTTTCCACATTTCTACCAATGCTTCAGACACAGATTTAGGAGCTGTATTGGTACAAAAATATTAAATCCTTATGATATCTATTATATAATAAAAAAATTAACTCCAATAGAGTTAAATTATACTATAACAGAAAAGGAGTTTTTAGTTGTTGTTCATATAAGTTTTGTCATTACATCATTGGTATGAAAATTTTATTCATACATATTATTTTGCCATTAGATATACAATGAACAAACCAATTACTAATGGAAGAATTAAAATATGAATGTTATTATTACAATAATTCAACATTACTATTCTTGTTAGACTAAGAAAATAAAATATTGTTGCTAATTTTCGTTCTAGAATGTAGAATAATAATGATGATGTTCCTGTAAAAGATAATTTCCCTTATGGGTATATTTTTGTAGTATTTATTAAATAACCTTGGTTTGTAGATATTTCCAATTATTTAGCTACATGAAAATTACCACCACAATTATCGGCCAAGAAAAAGCACAAAGTTGTCAAAAATAATGCACCTTATTCTTGGAAAGATGGAGAATTATACAAAACTAGACCTGATCTAATCATTCAAAGATGTGTTTGAGAAGATCAAATACCAGAGATTTTTAAATCTTGTCATGATGAACCATGTGGAGGAAACTTTTCTAACAAAAGAACTGCTTACAAGATCCTTCTTTTTGGGACATTATTGGCCCTCTATTTCCAAAGATGCCAAATAATATGTCAAAAGGTGTGATAGTTGTAAAAGAATGGGAAAACATGTGCCATCAGATGAAATTCCTCTACAACCACAAGTGTTTGTAGAGCCTTTTGAAAAATGGGCTCTAGATTTTGTTGGACCAATAAATCCTCCATCTAAATAGAAAAGGTACATACTTGTTTTCGCAGATTATGTTACAAAGTGGGTAGAAGCTAAACCTCTTTTATTTGAAACTGAAAATTTTGTAGATAAAATTCTTTTTGAATATGTCTTTACTCATTTTGGTGTTCCAAGAGAAATTTTAATAGATCAAGGTACTCAATTCACATCCAGGTTGGTGCAAAAGATCATGGAGAAATATAAAATTAAGCATCGAAAGTCTACTCCATATCATCCACAAGCCAATGGAGAAGTGGAATCCAACAACAAATTACTTGAAGCAATTATCACCAAGGCTATGCATTTGCATAGGAAGGATTAGGAAAAAATTCATCCAAAAGCATTATGGGCATATCAAACCACACGGAGAAACAAAACTAGACATACTGCTTACGAGATTGTCTATGGGAAGCAAGTTTTGTGTCCAATTAAATTCCAAGTGGAGACCTTCAGAACATCTGCCAAATTAGGCCTTGATTATTAGAAGCCAAAAAACAAATATTAGCTCAATTGAATGAGCTAGATTAGATCCAAAAAGATGTTATCCACAGAAACAACATAATTCAATAGCAAAGAACAATATGGAATGACATATTTATCAAGACTAAGAAGTTCAAGCCAGGTTATTGGGCTCTTCTTTCTTATTCCAAATTTAAAGATTTTCAAGGAAAGTTTCAAACTCAATGGTGTGGTCCTTATGAGATAGATAATGTTTATGCAAATGGAGCAGTCAAGATGAAAACTATTGATGATGAATGACTTACCTTCCTTTTTAATGGTCATAGATTAAAAACTTCAATCCATTTAAGTAGCAACAAAATTCATATCATTCTGCAACTAACCTTCAAATCTATAGCCAAGTCCGAATTCTACATCTACATCAACATCATAAAATTCACAACAAAATAATATCAAGGGAATTCACAAGCAAAGGTACGTAGAATGTTGAATTATTTCCCATATAATAACATTAGGTTTTAATTCATGGGATGGTTTTATTAAAGGAAAGTTTGAATTATTAAAATACCTTATAAAACTGCCAAAAATCATGCTCATTATCATAACTGTTACAATCCATTCCCTCATTATTACTCAGTCAGTCACATCAACTTGATAAAAATAAAATACATCCCACCGATCCTTTGAAATCAGATCTAGGAATTGTGGGTAATTATTTGAAAATAACAAGCCTATCATAAAACAAATTCTCTGTGAGCACCATATTCCGCTATCATTTTACTCCAACTCATTCCATTTAACTCCATTCTGAAACCCTTACCATTCAAATTTGTTCATTCCCTTTTAAACAACCTTCCATCATCCCTGTCGAAAGGAAACAGTCGAAGATCGAGACTTCTCCTCACCATGGGTATTATCATCTAGTCTAAACCAAACAAAATTATTTTTTTTCAAGCATACCTTATGTTATCACCAAAAATTGATCATCTAGCCATTCCTAACTAGATGGATTGAAGTACACCATGTAAGACCAATTTTTACCATAGTAAAATTACTTTCACTATAAGAATAATTTAATAAACCATATTTTATTAAGTTATTTCTGGTTAAAACAAGAAACACCATGAGGAATAATTAAATAAATCATTATTTATTTTATTTTCCTCTAGGAATAATTAATTAAACCATTGTGATGTAGGAGCATCGGTGCACCTTAATTAAAATTAAAATTCAATTCTGTGAAAGACGAGACATGGACAACCGTTTGTAAATGGGGGAAAAATTCCGTGAAACATAGTTGAAATGATGGAAGCGATAAGTCTCTAGAAGACTTGATAAATTGTAATTATCTACCATGTAATCAAATAGAGAGATTTAGGGGTTTAGTTGAGGGATTTTGGGAGACGAACTTGTGGATCTTAGATGATCCACTCACTTGTAATTTCTTTATAAATGTGAGTCTGTATGTCCAGATAGAAAAGGGCAGAACACAATTTAGCCACAGGGAAAATTTTTGAGTCAGGCGAGAGTGGCCTTAGCCTGTAATTTGAGCTTGAAAAATAATGAAATTTGTGTGTTTTTAAGTATCCAGGATAATATGTAACTTACAGTATCTGTGTGTTGTTTATTTCGAATTCTCAATATATGTGTGTGTTCTTCTTTCTAATTAATAGACTGTGTGAGTGTGAGTGGTTAATGAATTTCCTATGAACTTCGCATAGATGAATTATGGTAGAACACTGATTGTTGAATGAAAACCCCATTGATAGGAAATAGAGTAAATGATGAATCGATGGAGAAGAACCGTGTGTAGGTGAGCGGACAGTAATGATTAACTCACAGATCTTAAAGGGAAGAGATAAACGGCTAAGATGACTTTGCAAGTTAAACAAAATAACTTGCAATGCGATGTGATGAAGGGCGAGTAGTGAGGACCATTAGATCTGGGTGCAGATCAACGATGGACGACAAATCACAAATTTATCAGATAGCATTAAGACTTTGCTAGGTAAGTTATATTTCTTGCGATGTGATGAGGAGAAGGGCCACGTGTCGGCATAGCACATTAGCGCATATCACACATCGCATAAATTATGGTTTAGCCGTTATTGGTAAAGAGTTAAACTTGCAGGCGGAAATTTGCGATAAGTTGTAAAATTTGCGATGTTGCGATGCGACATTGTCATCACAACTTTGCATCGGTAGAATTATAAGTTCCCTGTTAAGGTTATTTGTTAAGTTTGTTGATATACGATGCGCTGTGATTGGTCACTGGATTGTGGGACTCTAGAACCATAGTTCCACGTGTATGTAAGTGGTTTGAGATTATGTGAGATCTATTTTAAAGTAATTGCAGTTTTATTGCTAACATATGTATGTTAATAAAACTCCAACATTATAATCCGCTGTGAGTCAAGGGATTTTATGTGGGCCATAACCCACAGGTCCACGATAATATGTGTAATTTGCAGTTTCATGCCACATCACATTGTTTAAATAATATTCTGTCATATTTAACCCAATTGTGAGAAATAATTAGATAAATCATTATTTATCTTATTTTTCTCTAGGAATAATTTATTAAATCATTATTTAGTTATTATTCCTTGTTAAATTTGACTAAATCACCTAGGAATAATTAAACAAACCATTATTTGTTTATTATTCTTTAATCACATTCTTGAAATGACAAACAAATAATTTATTTGTTTATTATTTCTAAATAAAGGTATTTAACCAGTTTAAAGAACCTTTTACCTCCAACAAAATATAATAAAATATTCCAATCGATTAGATCTAGATTATGGTTAATAATATTTTATTATTCTCAATTTTCGAAGATAACTCAATATTTTGTTATAAATAGGAGGGTTTTTCCATTCATTCTTCACTTTGATCATTCTCATTGTTACAATCATTTTTTTTTCCATATGAACTCCCATTTGAGTTCGACAAATATTATGGGTTTTCTACATATTTGAGAGAGAAGGACTCGCGAAGTTGAAGCATTGAGGACAACCAAGAACCCATCCCATTGAGTGGGACTGGTAATATTTAATTGTTTCCTTCACTAAGTGTTACATAATATAGAAATTATTCTTTAAAATTGTCTTATCTCTTGGTTATTTGGAGTTATTTTGCATCAGTTGTTATTTTTTTCTTTTTTTTGTTTAGCTACTTTATTTGCATAGATATGGATTTTTGCAGGATTTATTCTCATTGTCTATTGCAGATCTGAAGGGTTTTACAACCATTTCTGTTGTTATGGTTATTCGTCACTCATAGCTTAAGTAAGGTATTTTTGGTACACTTGCCAAAATATTTTACACTAACAAAAGTGTGATTCCCCCCTTAAATCACACTTATCTTCTTAAAAAGTGTGATATCACCTATTTACAGAATAGTAACTGTGATCTGGAATTTTTTTTTCTAAGTTTTTTCTGAAATTGCTAGGGTTTTCCGAGAGCATTGTTTTGGGTTGCTTGACCTCTGTTTCAATCCATCTTAGGCTTGGATATGCTTGATTTTTCTTATTGAAGTAGAATCAATCCCCATAGGGTTTCAGTATACTTCCACCTTTTTAGGAGGAGTTGATATGAGTAGGTAGTTTGAGATTTGCAATGTTTTCAGCCATTGTTTTATGGTTTGATCCATCATTTTTACAAATCCTTCAGATAAGTTATTGTTACATCCAAAACTCCCTCTTGATTTTTATTTTTCCTTTTCCCTTAGTGTCCCATTGTTTTCCCTAGGTTTTTTCACCTTTAGCCTTATCTTTTGCAGCGATTTTTGCCTATAGTTTCTTGTTGTTTTCTGTGTCATTGCTAGCAGTATTAAGTCATTAGATCTGAGTCTCATAGAAATTTGATCTCTTGGCCATTTTAGTGTGTTTTGAGTCAATTTCGCCCCCATTTCATCTGGTTGTTTAAGAGCCTTGTTTTTGTTGGGATTTATGCATGATTAGTTGTTTATTTTACTATCATTTCAATTTCATTTACAATTTTTCAAATATTTTTTCTTTTTCTTTAAATAACCGTTTGGGATTAATTAAAATAAACACACATCTTGCACATACTCACACCTAAAGACAAGAGAGTTTGTTTTACACCACCAAGGCAAGACATAAACATTATCATTAATTTATCTTCCACACAGAGCCTTTGTTTATCACTCTTCAACCTTTTTGTGTCATTTGTGGCTTTCCATAATTGCGCCCCAAGGCGTTTGTCGTGGAGACTTCAAGGTTTTCACCCTAATTTTCCATTCGCATGTCTACACCACCCTGTAGGGTCCAAGTTAGTCCTCCCCCGAGTCCCCATTTTGACTCTGGTTTTTCTGGTTCATCGGGTTCTTCCTCTAATTCTGACTCTGGTTCTACTTCTCAACCTCATACAGCCACCATGTAAGGTGCCAATGCTGGTGCAGGAAACTAAGTAGGCGATGGATCTAGACCAAATTATGTAGTCATTACTATCAGAATCAATACTTGAACTGTCCCAACTACTCCTTTGCTACCTTTCATGGTAGGTTTAAGCCGTCCCGATTTTAGCCTGTTAATAAATGACCCCATACTCCACGATGTAGGTTGGCCAACTATGCCAACTAAGCTTCATTCCGACATTCCTAAGTTTTAAGGAAACGCTGGAGAGGACCCCACTAATCATGTCTGCTCCTTTCATATGTGGTGTTCGTCTAATTCCATCACCGATGATTCCGTTCGTGTTCAATTGTTCCAACGCACACTCATTAGAGAAGCTGCAAAGTGGCATGTTGATCATCTTGCTGCATCTCATATCGGTTTTGCAACTCTTGCGAAATTTTTTCTATCATATTTCCACTTAAACCTATGTTATGATACCAGTATCGAGTTTTTGACCACATTCTTTCAGATTTATACCAACCGCATTTCCAACCATGTCAAAGAATGGTTTAGAAGAAGGAGCTTGTGTATAGCTCCCTCATTTGACGATTGTGTCTATATGGATTGGTTTCTTAGAATTGTCTTAGCCCCTATAGGTAAATACGTTGAATATCATTTTCTTCAGTTCGAAGAAGAAGCTCTCTAAGTTGCGTTAAAATATGACTTGATCTACGCCCAGTATGGTTATGTTTATACCATTTTACCAGATCTTCCTAGACATGGTAGTGCCAATGCACTGGGGGCATCTCATACCACTGATGATATAGTTGGATATCTTTCACATCCATATGATCCTCCTCGCATGAGTTATGGTTAACCCCAGAGTGGACCAGTTCCTCCAACACCTATCCCCCTCCTGGAAAATTGTATCCTGGCCAAAGCACAGCTTACGAATTTACCCATCTGCATTAGTCAATGCCAAGGCTATTTGTTGCTCAACATGTTTACCCAAATGTTTCCCCATATCACTTTTATCCTTGTGCACAACCCAGTGCTCCAAACCCTCTGGCATCAACTCCCCCACCTCTCGTGCCTTCTCAACCTCTACCACAATAGCCACTGCCTCCTCAAGGTCAGGTGTATGCTCAACAGAGCATGACTAATCCCCCCAATTCCAAGAAAAATAGTAATGGGAAAGGAAATAAAAACCAAAAAATGCAGGGTAACCAGGGTCTCCAAGGTAATCAACCGAACACACCCCAAATGAACTATCCTAACACTGCAAACCAGCAATAGGGCAATCAACCCAAGAAGAAAAATAAATTTCGTACGAATAAACCTTGTGCATGTTGTGGTGTACATGGCCATTATACACATGATTGTCCCCTTCTACCCCAGATGCATCAAATTTGGGAAGCCCAAGTAGTGTATTGAGGACAACAACCCACAACATATGTCCCTCCATAAACTTTTCCAGCTCAACTGACTCTATTCACCAATCCTTTCCCTCAGCAAGGATATGTTTTTTCCCAACCCTCATAAGGTCAGGTCGCTCCTTAATGCCAACAGTATGGTAATCTGGATTATCAGATTCTCATGATGAACTCTGACGAGGTCAATACCGTTGATGTCAACCTTCAGATCCGATCGCGCCAATATGACAAGCAACTTGCTACGTCTGCAACCGAGTCCCAAACCAAAGTATCCATAGAGTCCATTCTAACACCTAATGGTCCCTTACAGATCCCCCAGCCTAAGGTGGAGGTCATTCCCAAGATCCCCAAGGGGCCATTACACTGTAATGATGTTTCTGCCAAAGCCGCCCACACTTACAACATAGTACATGACTTGGCATAGTCTCTTGCCGCCATGTCAATGCTAGAAGTTCTCCATATGTTCCCATCCCAAAGAAAATATATACTATATTCTCTGGGCACTATGGATCCTTTAGATGATCGCTTGATTTCCTTTTATGTTGAAAAGTCAAAAATCCCCCTCTACCCTCATCTATTTCTTTCCAAATACCAGTCAAGATTCATAATGCCACTATCCAACAATGTATCATTGATGATGGTGCATCCACAGGTGTGATGTATGTCTCTATTTGGAAGCAACTTGGGTCCCCTGATCTGTCCCCATTCACCATCACTTTGTGTGCTTGGGATAGTCACCCTTCCCAGTCCCTTGGCATGTTCTGAAATTTTCCTGTTACACTTGCGGGCAAGACTATTTGTATTTGCATAGAATTCATCAATGCCCATTTGGATTCTAATATCCTCTTAGGTCGTAGATACACATATATGATGTTGGTTGTTGCATCTGCGCTTCACCATAAGATGTTCTTCCCCCATAACTGAAATATCGTCACCATCGATCAGTTGACATATTGCGATCCTAAGTCTCAGACCTCACCCAAGTCTATTATATCATCAGTGGCTGATAAAAAAATGGTCGCACCTCTCACTAGTGTCTCACTTGGAGTCTATAAGATTCCTCATTACTTGGTTCATTTCCTGGTGTCCTCGCTCTTATCACTAAGCCCAATTCATTGAGTGTTTTCATGTTGCAAGTGTTTGAGACTAGGAAAAAGTAGCCTGGTATGACTAGATAGCAGCCAATACCATCACAAATCGTTGTTTTTCACTTGACACAACCATCAATACCATCTCCTCAAGGACCTTCTCCTTCTGCTGGTGTCTCTCCCAATATTTTTCAACTAGGAACAATTCCCCCAAGTCTGAACGATTTGGGAGTTGTTCCGCTAGGCCATTACCCTTTAGGTTAGATATTGTTTTTAGCTACCCCATCTGTATTATTTTCTGTTCATGTTATGGATGTGTTGAGTTTACAGAGTGAATGAGGCTCCTAGGGGAAGAGGAGGGGGCATGAGAGGAGGCTGAGATGGAGGAAGAGGACCTCTAAGATGTTACAACCGTGACCAAGAGGGCCACGTAGCTAGGGAATGTCCACTTCCTAGAAGACCATGGTGCTCTCAGTGTAGAGTTAATACGCATGCAATAGAAGACTACCCAGAGCTAATTAAAATATGGGAAGAAAGAGCTAGAAAAAAAGGAGAAAATATGGTAAATTCAGAGCCAAGAATAGTAGAGGCTCAGGCTATGTAGAACGTAGCCATAGTGACATGAGGAGGAAAGAGAACCGGGGAGGATGCATAGACTACAGACCCGATAAAGCTGATAAGGCCAACATCTCCAAAGCCAATGTTCAGGCCAGAAAGACAGAAGTAATACTTTAAAGAAGCAGTGGAAACATTTTCCCAACTTCGGGAAGAAAAGGCATTGAGTTACCGCAGCCCAGGGTAAACAAGGAGAACCAAGCTAGCACAAGCACTATGATTGAAGAATGGTTCCATCTATTTCTAAAAATTGTTACCAATGCATCAATGCTAGAAAAATTGAAGCAGAAACTGGAGATGGTGGTGCAGGAGACCACAGAATCATGATAATCAAATGACACAACACATAAATACATACGAAGAGTCAAAATAAATAAGAAAAGAACAGGGAAATAATTCTGTGTAAATAGTCAAGTTGCGGGATTCCAAATTAAGGACACAATGCTTGACCTAGGGTCATATGTCAATATTTTTCCAAGGAAGACATGGGAAGCATTGGGAAGACCGAAGTTGACATATTCACCAATCCAACTCCGCATGGAAAACCAGTACTACATTGTGCCCATAGGCAGGCTGGAGGAGGTCGAAGTCGACGTTGCGGGAGTAAAGACATACACAGACTTCGAGGTGATAGACATTATGGGGGATAATTATCCCTATCCAACATTATTGGGGATCGACTGGGCTTTCGAGAACTATCCAATTATAGATTTGAAGAAGGAACTAATGATATTTGAAGATGGGGAAGTCAAAGTCACACAACCATTTAATCCATATCAAGGACCCCAATATATAGAGTCTATCGACAACAGAGAGGATGCTCAACTTCTTGATCATCTTTATCAAATGACAACAGGGAAAAGAGAAGATTATATCAACCCAATAGCGGGGGGGAATATGAGCTGGAGAAGTGTTCAAAGCTTATAATTAGGCTCAGAAATAGCCTAGGATGATTGGCAGCATAGGGTATATTAGAAAAATACAAGAATATGCGCCAATATCAGAAGGATCAGTTGGATCAGAACTGAGGTAAGAGAATATCCTACTCTGTCAAATATGAATGTTGTGAATACCTTTATTGCTAGGATAGAAGATAAAGTACCAGTGGACCATAGGGTCCCACTCATGGATGTGGCTTTACAATCCACATCAGCAAGGTGGTGGAGCAACCACTGCAACGCTCTGTCACAGTGGGACGGGGTTGCAACAGCGTTGAGGGCTAGATTCAAGGAAGAGGGAGGACCAAATTTCACTAAAAATTACCAAGGGGACTCCGACCCCAAATTTTTTTTGCAATATTGTGAGGAACAATGGAAGAATGTAGGGTACCCGGATGAACTGTGGGTACACAAGTTTTTACATTCACTGGATTCGATTCCACAGGCTTGGTACCTAACTGAAGAGAAGAAAAGAGGAACCAGTACTTGGAAAACAATTTCAGATCATTTTACGTAATTATTTTCTTTTGAAGGTAAAATAGAACCAGTGACACAAGCATTGCAGACCATTAAAAGGGTACTATTCTTTCCAGTGATTCCAAAGGATGAAGAACAACCGCTCCCAAACCAAAGCATTAGACAGTCGGTAGCCTGCAAGAAGATAAATAGTGAGATGGATGATGATGATCTAGAAGATCTTAGACATCTATCTTTCGAAGAAAAACAAGGGGATAGGGATATTCAAGAAGAATCGACAACATAAGGAATTCATCTCCTACCATTGAAAACCAAGAATATGAACATCAGGATACTGGAAAAGCCCAAACTTGCATCAATTAGTAACTACTGGGATGCTGAAACAACTAAGGAGATATTCAATCTGCTACATGAATTTGTTCCCATCCTCATTAGCGGAGTTGAAAGGAATAAAAAGAGACATGGGGGAAATGCGTATAATTTTGAAGCCCGATGAAAGGCCAGTAAAGCACAGACCATATCATTTGAATCCAAGAGTGAAAGAAAAATTCAAGGTAGAGATTGATAAAATGCTAAAGGCAGGGTTGATATTCCCGGTGGAAGAAGAAAAGTGGGTAAGTGCTATAGTCATACAGAGTAAAAAGGAAAAGTCTGAAATTCAAGTCTGTGTTAACTACAGGAGCCTGAACAATGCATGCATACATGACCCATTCCCCACTCTGTTTAGTGAAGAGGTTCTTGACAATGTTACGGGGAATGAAGCTTATTCATTTATGGATGGATTTTCAGGATACCATCAAGTAAGGATAGTTGAAGAAGATAATAAGAAGACAACCTTCACATACGAATGGGGCTCATTTGCATATCATGTAATGCCATTCTGGTTGAAAAACACACTAGCAGTATTTTCAAGGATTGTTATAGCAGCATTTCGGGAATATATCCATAAATTCCTAGAAGTCTATATGGATTATTGGACAGTTTACAACCTATTAAATAACCATGCAATGTTATTAAGGATAATGTTTTATAGATGTAGGCAACTCCAGATTTCATTAAACCTCAAGAAGTGCATCTTTGCAGTACCCTTTGGGATGATGCCGGGACATGTTGTATGAAAACAGTGGGTTTGCGTCGATCCAGCAAAAGTGGCAGTTATAATCAACATAGAGGCACTAGAAACTGTGAAGCAGTTAAGGTCGCTGCTGGGCCACACTGGCTACTATAGGCGATTCATCCGCAACTATGCGAAGATAACAACCCCATTGGAGAAGTTGTCGTGGAAATCAGAGAAATTCATTTGGACAGATGCCTATACTACTGCCCTGAATATCCTGAAAGAAAAATTGGCAAGCGCGCCCATATTAGTTCATCCTAATTGGGACAAGAAATTTCATGTCCACATTGATGTTTCTAGCATCGCACTTGGAGCCGTTCTGGCTCAACCAGGAGATACTTCAATTGATCACCCAGTTTATTTTGCAAGTTGGAAGTTATAAACAGCTGAATGGAACTACACCACAATAGAATGAGAAGATTTATAAATGGTGCATTACCTTCAAAAGTTTCTCCACTACCTATTAGGAGGTATGTTTAAATTTTTCACAGACCATTCAGCTTTAAAGTACCTAGTTAACAAACTGGTCCTGGAGGGAAGAATCTGTATATGGCTCCTACTATTTCAAGAGTTCACCTTTGAGGTGATAGTGAAGCCCGAGAGACTGAATCTGGGTCCTAACCACTTTTCAAGGCTAGAAAATGGAGAAAATGGAGGGTCCCTCGATGATTAGATACCAGATGTTGATATTTTTAGAGTAGAAGCCATCCTACACTACTTAGACCAGATAGAAACCTATCTGACAACAAGACAGTGCCCAAATGAATATACAGTAGCCTAGAAAATACATCTTGTCATCAAAGCAGTAGAGTATCAGCTAATAGCGGGACAATTGTATAAGATGGGGTTAGACCAAGTATTGAGGAGATGCATCCTGGATCATGAGAGGGACGACATACTGTGGGAATTCCATTGTGGAGTTTCCGAAGGACATGTCAGTTTAAAACAAACTGTGAGGAAGATACCGTAGGTAGGCTTATGGTGGCCAATAGTACACATGAATAGTAAGGCATTTGTAAAAAAATGCAATGTGTGCCAGAGGTCAGGATGTCCATCGCACAGAGACGAGCTACCACTTCACTCGGTAAAATAATTGCAGCCATTTGAGAAGTGGGTCGTTGATTTTATAGGACCGATAGCACCTGTCGCAAGACACTCATAGGCCAGATACATCATAACCACAATAGACTATCTGACCAGGTGGGAAGAAGAGATACCAGTGAAGGATTGCACGCCTGAAACAACAGCTCGATTCATATTTGAAAATATCATCAGTAGATTTGGCTGCCCCAGAAGTCTGACCATTGATCAAGGTACACAATTTATCATTACAACGATCAGATCCCTGTTAGAAAATTTCATGGTACAACATCATAAAATCAGTCTGTACAATCCATAAGAAAATGGTACAGTAGAAGCATTCAATAAGATTCTGGAAAAACGGATAGCAAAGATTTTCAACATTGATCGAAACGACTGGGATGAACGTATACCAGCAACATTGTGGGCATACAAAACAATTTTCAAAAGACTGAACAACCAGACCCCATTCCAGCTGGTGTACGGGAGGGAAGCAGTGGTACCGGCCAAATTTGTCCTACCGAGCTTGCTAATCGCATCATCACTACATTTTTCAAAAGAAGACTCATTGAAAGAGTGATTACAAGAGCTATAAGAACTTGAAGAGGATAGGTTTATAGCAGAGTTTCATCAGACTGTCCAGAAAGATAGATAGAAATCTTGACACGACTGCCATATTAAGCACAAAAATTTTACAGTCAGATAAAAAGTTTTACTGTATGATAGTAGGTTCCAAAAGTTCCCAGGTAAACTAAGAATGCATTGGCTGGGACCATACCATGTGATTGAAATCCGAGATTCAGAAGCAATTCGGTTAGCAAAACTGGATGTCCAGGTATTACCAGGATGGGTGAATGGCACACGCCTGAAGCCCTATCACGAGTAAGTTCCATTATTTTATTTTCCAATAACTCTCACAACTGAGAGGATTCAGTAGGGTAGATTAGAGTAGGCAGAGTCGATAACTCTCTCGCAACTGAGAAGAGAATAGATAGGAGTGAAAATAAATCAAAACCGCAATAAGAGAAGAAACTCATAGTTGCGACGCGCAGACCACATCGCAACCGATTGTGGTCAGGGGGAGGGTAGTGTCCAGCATGTCATCCATGTCAGAGAACCAAACGTGTCGAATATCATTCCATCATCATGACCCATCATTCCCATGTCAGTCGTAGGATTACCTATATTGATAAGTAATTACTATAATTAGTATCATCCATACCGCAATAAATTTTCCATATTAGGCCATAATCATTACCCATCACGTCTGCCAAAATCCCAAAGCCACAATTAGCTATGTCAGAACCCACCTCATCGTGGTAACTAATCACATGATTATAGCCG
This sequence comes from Pinus albicaulis, assembly GCA_034641835.2. Lineage (NCBI taxonomy): Eukaryota > Viridiplantae > Streptophyta > Pinopsida > Pinales > Pinaceae > Pinus > Pinus albicaulis. The sequence continues at coordinate 494,082,343 of CM076584.1, read as the reverse complement.
CGAGGGAAGCAAGAAAAATTAATTAGTTATGGGGTCTTATCAACCTCATTCGTGCTGGTTACTTACATAACCTGCATGAAAGAAAGTGCGAGAATGCCGGAGAAGTCCAAGTTAGAACCAGACACAACAGTAGAAGTGAGAGAAACTTCATCAGAATAAGTCTAGAGGGAGCATCCAAAGGCAGGAATTTACAAATAAAGAGCAGGAGTAGCTTTGCGAGTATACCAAAGAAGAGAAAAAATGACCAAGGTAGCACCAACAGTCATCGAGCAGGATCTCGATGAGAGAATCCAGAAAATGGAGTCAATGGTGGGGAAATACAACAACACGTCGTTGATCGACATAGACCTTACAGATTCCTACCAGTTTCCAGCAATGAAGAGGTAGGTCTATATGGAAAATTACTCTACTGAAGCAAGAGAAGAAGCAACAAGAGTGCACCCAGACATTAGAGGTATCCAACAATCAATGATATTGAACCTCAGAAATATTCCAGTGTTCGAAACCACAGGAACTATGATGAAGTGTAAAAAATTCCTGCTGAGCAGGATCCAGAAGGAGTCACTGTGGGTAGGAAAGGAAATCCTGATACACGTGGAATATATTCACAGGCTAACAGGACTATCGGCAGACGTAAGAGATGTCTCCACAGTGTTCCATATTGTCTCCAAGAGAGAAAAGAAAGTAGGAGATGGTGAATATTATAGGAAATACGACACTAAGAGAGGAGGAAAGGGGGAAACGATAGACCTTATAAACATCCCAGCAGTCAAATTCATCTGTTATCTAATTGCAAGAAAAACCATGAGGCATTATACGAAGGGTGAGTGTACACTCGATACCATCTTAGTCACAGAGCACTGCCTCCAGGGGACATAATTAAATTAGTGTTCGTTTCTGTTGAATGAAATATTTGAAGCCCATGAGGATAACTACAAAAGAGCCATTGGGTTCATTTAAGGTTACCTTATCATGGCGTTTGCTATGTGGAAATGGAATTTCTCGAGAATCAGACAGCCTGTGGAACTCACAAGAGGTCAGCCGCTGGCGATGACATTTACGCCCTGGAAGTTCTCAGGAGACCCTAGCACCAAGGAGGTGAATGAAGAGGCATTTTAATTCTGGTACAGGCAGATGGTGGACATAGTGGCGAGACAACAAAGAATCCAAAATATTTTTCTAGATAATTATTCTGCGCATATATGGTTTGGAGTCAGCCACAAACAAACATACATCTGACCCACTTGCGTGGCGAAAACGACATTAGAAAAGAGACCGTTGAAGTTTCAAATTGATGAGAAATCATTCCACACCAAAGTATGTTCCTAGCCAAGGGTGGGAATGGAGGTCAGAGGCGGGGTATATCACTATTTTTTTGATGGCATGTTACCGAATCCACTACCAGGAGAAATGCTGGATGAAACACTGACCAGAGTGTCTCGACTGCAGCAGACACCCATAATCGAGGAGCTGAACACAAAGTTACAAGGCTTTAATCGGGTAATGCAAACTCTAACCAGTGCTTCTCCTCTGTTTCCTACTTTTTCATAGTTTCAGGCCTCCAATTCGGCATCTCCTTCCATAGTTGCACCTATATTCACGACCCTACCATCAACCTTGTTTAATTCACCACTGGCAATTGCCACGATTCCAATAAAAAAGAATAAAGCACCTAAGCCACCCGTAGCTACACCTAAGGCCAAGAAGGAAAAATTTATAGTGTCTAGCCAAATCGTTGATCTCACTGGAGAGGATCAAACACAACCTATGTATACGGGAGCCCAAATTTAGGAGGAGCCAAAGATGACCCCCCAGGTAACCTATGAGCTACCTATATTCAACCGATTTTCAATGCTAAATGTTCAAAATTCATCCCTGGTCCACACTCACACCTCATCTCCCCACACTCACAAATCATCGCCTCACACATCATTCACTTCAAAAGACCGTTCCATCCACACTCCTTCCACATCAGCGACCATTTCAGACCCAGTCAAAATGCTAAGTAAGAGAAATGGGGAAACTGAGGTGAAGGTTAACTCAAGTAAAGCCATGGTACTCGAGGTTAACCAACCTCTGGTGGAACATATCACTTTTCTGAACTTATTAGTGCGCGGGGGATCCTTTATTGTAGATACAAAACCCTCGCCCAAGGAGATGAACTTGCTTTAGCAAGCAAACTTACTACTACAACAGGTTCAACCTACCCCAAGCATGAGTAACCCAGGAAATCCGCCGCTGCAATAGACCCAGCCGACATCACCATAGGAACACTCAGCCAGGTCAATAGCCAGTGGTCAACCGCTCAAGGAGAGACCGCCAAACCAATATATGTTAGGGGCTGAGAGTATGCAGACCTGGGGAACAACACAAATATACAATTTCATTCAGCGTGCAACACAGCAGGCCGAAGGACTCCACAACGACCTCTAGTAGAGGTTTGAGCAGCAAAAACTACAAATCAGTGTGCTTACTGAAGAGCGTGATCAGTTGAAAGTAGAAAAATGTAACTTGCAGGAGCAACTAGAGAAGGTGACAGATGTTTTCAGGGATCTCTGGCCAACAATATTGGCTCAGGATGACCAGACACAGGGTGACATATCGGCTGGCATGCTGGTCGAATGGTCCATTCATGTCAAGATAGCATGTTTGAGTCTTAGCATGGAGAATCAAGAGTTGAAAGCAACGCTAGCAACCAGGTCGGCGCTGCCAGACCCTACTGTCATATAGGCAGAGAAGGTCACAGAGAAGCATAAAAAAGTAACTAGGATGCAGGAAACCATGAGAACCATGGTGAAGGAATATTACAACCTTCTGAAACATTTGCATGAGTGTTCAACCTCACTGACCATGAAGGCACAAGTGATCTCGGCACAACTGCAGCAAGTCTCAAAAGAAATATAGGAGGCCACAGACCCCAACGGCCTTGACCATTTATACAACCAAGCGAAGGAGTTGGAGACTAAGATATAGAGGATTGAAAAAAATTTAGCAGTGACCAAATAGTTCCTCCAAGAATTGAGGCAACCAGTAAATATTACTGCACAAACAATACAAAAAATGGCTGCTGAGGCCGATATCGAAATTTTAAAGGAGTATTCAACAAGCTGCGGGTCATTTCAGGAGAAAAGGAAGCGGAACAAATCACCACAGAAACACGCCTGCTCATGAAGGGATGGCAATAAGCCATTGCAGACTTCACTGAACTCAAATCATCAGCGTTGGAAAAGGTCCCCGAGTTGGGGCCCTTTTTTGGACAAGGAGAGGAAACAAGGAAGACAGGGCCATCCACGAAGGCAAGCAGACTAATGGAGATTGAGGCAGTAGAAAATGATTGACTCAGGACGAGTCAATAGCATGTGGTCAGGGCCTGTTGGGGCCCTTATTTTGAAAATGAAATGGTTTTGAGTCATGGATAACAGGTGGCAGAGCGCAACCATGGTAGATAGAAAGCTGTCACGGTTGCGAAGGGCTAGAGAGCAGGTGGCGCGATAGTTGCAAAAACTAGCACAAATGGCAGAAAGGAGCGACAAGAACAAATATTAGAACTCCCAGTGATGAGGGAAATGAAGCAAACAACAGGGCGGAGAAGAAGGGAAAACTGATAGTCGTGTTGGAAAAGGAACAAATAGGCAGTCAACCAGCATAGATAGGGGGTTGGTGCAGTGGAGAAGAGGAAGGGAGCCGCAGGAGAGATTTGTTCATTCTATTCGTTCTATTCGTCCTGTTCATTTTGTTATGTTCTATTTGGTAATATTGTAATCAATCCTGCTGTGGTCACTCTGAGGAGTAATGAAACTGTTCGTTGTTGTTAATGAAATATACTCCTATCCGGGTTTGATGTCCTGAATTATGTGATGAGTATCTGGTTATGATGAATGCATTAACCGCTTTAAATTTTGATTTTTCACACTGAATATGTTCATGAGTAGTATCTTGTGCACGATAGCTAGACTTTTTCGGAGTACTTAGCTCTATCTGTTTCACTCTATAGTTGTGTTTGGTCGATATATGATCTATTCCTAACCTCATTAAGGTCACGACACGCCTCGGGTGAGACTCTCTGCTCTTCGAAGTAGAGTGAAAATGTTGGCGTTGTGCTATACTATTGTAGAAACTTTGTTGGCCTCTATCGTGAATCTGGGTCTTGCTGAGAGACCTTCTTTCTCGCCAACAACATTCCTTCATCTTACATCAACAACCCAGTCCATTAGACATTTTTTTTGGTCAATCACATTTTTTCTAGGTGAGAACCAATTCATTATATCCAAAGCCACTCTTTGGTATAGTGACACAATGTATGCGAACCTAGAAATTCAATCCATTTGATTTATATATGTAGTGCCAAATGATATTGGTAATCCACTGTTTCCTTTCTCTAATTATATCTATCCATTCTTCCCATAGGAAGATAACCATAAAATAAACAAATGGCAAACCACATCATCAAAATGTGTTTATACTCCACCATTCTAAATACATTTGGCATGTCCATAAATTTCTTGCGGGTACACATGCCCCTACATATTCTCACCATCCTCTTGAGGATTTAGTGCCTATGAGACTGAATTATTAAATCCATTATTTCAGCACTTGGAACAGCATGGTTCTCCACAAACTCCTCTAGCTATGGGCATCATTCCCACCATTAGTACACCATATCACTCCCCTCCATCACATACACTTGGGGGCAGTATCCCATGCTTAGGCAAATGATGGCACCCCTGGCCACCTTCTCACTTTATTAACAAAAGTCTCAGCCTAGACCCCAATGATCTAGGTATGGTAATTTATCCACCCATTCCAAGGATATTTTGTCCATATATCATAGATGCTTGATACCATATCTTCAAATATTATAATTTATGTGATAAAATACTTACCACTTGGTCCCCATGTTTAAATTGGTGGGTAGGGGTGATTCTAGACTTTCTTTAGTATTTCATTCATATATTCCTTTCTTACCTTGATTCTTCACCAGGAACCATTCTTCCAAGAAGCATTAATGCCATCATTAGACAAGTAAGGACACCTTCCTAAAAGTCTTCGATCATGTTTTTGACGGTCGGTTTGTCTGCTACGGTCTCTACAAGATTTAGGGACTTCTCCTTCTCTTAAAATTCACCACATCTCACTTAGAAAATGAACTAAATTGGAGAGAAAACGCCTTTTTATTGGAAAACCCCAAATTTTTCTGTCGCCAATTACGACAAAACTGTAGCTTAGGTTGAAGAAATGTCAGCACTGTTGGAAATCTCTCACTGAGCACTATAATGGGTCTTTTTTTTTTGGTCATTTGCCACTTCACCTAGAAGCCATTTTTTCCATAAAGTGTCACTTTTTCGCCATTAAAACTTAATTTATTCATATGATCCACTTGTACTTTGGCACCACTTTTCCTTTGTACTTTTCGTCTCATGTGTCGGTTTTCATCATGGGAAACCATTATTTATTCATGTTTTTATGGTCCCCTTGGGCCTATCTTGTGTGGTAGAATCATCGAGTCACTCTTTTTCAAAGCATCTGAGTTGAGTCATCATCGCATTCATGGAGTATTTCCCGAGTCCCTTTATCTCCTATTATAGTATTCCATCCATCTTTGCATCACATTCATCACGTGTTGCCCATTTTGGCCTCCAGCCATACTCTCCCTTTTCCACTCCAGAGTTGAGTCAGACACTGCCAGGTCAACCATGCTTTTTATGCTATGTCAAGGGAAGTTATACATCCGCTACTCGGTATTCCCTATTCCATCATAATCCCCAGTGTCATTCCATCAGTCACTTTACGATGATCCCTCATGCCTTAGTTAAGGATTCATCATTTCCTCACCTAAGGCGGGCGTCCTTCTATTGACATCAACACATTTATTCCAAAAGAAAGGTCTGGAGGGTAGTGTACCTTGGTTCCAACTTCCATTTTTTTTTGGTGCCTTAGATCAAGCAAAGGGAATCAACAATTCCCTTTGACTTGGTTGTTTCTCACATGCTCGGCCTCAGCTCATTATCACATGATTGAGATTCATACACTCTATTGATCCAACATATTTTACCAGTGATTCCTGGGTGTGTGTGTGAAATGTTTCAGTCCCCATGAGGGGGTGGCCTTTGAGATAGCTCACCACATGCCCAGATGACCTCAGATTATGCTACAGCTTCAGATGCAGTTCCACATATTTCATTGGTTCATTTCTAGCTTCTTACAACACCCACAACATGCATGTCTCATTCAGATGATCCATTCACATCTTCAGAGCCTTTTCCTATTTAGCAACACTTCTTTGGTTATTATACCCAACCCCCTACCCATGTCATATGGAGCGGGATTATGTCTCATGTACTCAGATTTTATTATACTCAGTCTTGGCCCCTATTTTTCTAGAAAAATTATGTATGTGAGATTCATTATATTATTTTTTGGCCCATTGATGCCATCATGAAATGTATCATGTATTATACATTTTTTATATCAGTCCCACATTGTTGGGCTCACTATTATTCTTTGTACTTTGTCATCTTGGCGGGTATGGGTATGCCTCCCCCAGCTCATTGAGAACATGTAATCCAACATAAAAGGAGACTTATATCACTTCGTAGGTCTCGCCCCCTCAATTACTATCTTCTCTCACTTCGCTTCATTTACATCTCTTTCTCTCTCTTTGACCCCCTTTCAATGTCTAGTGATTTTGTTCTTACAATGTACTTCAGTCATATGATTTGCTCCTAACACTCGTATGTTTGGGGGCAATCTATTATCACCAAAAATTGATCATCTAGCCATTCCTAACTAGATGGATTGATGTACACCATGTAAAATAAATTTTACCATAGTAAAATTGCTTACACTATAAGAAATAATTTAATAAACCGTATTTATTAAGTTATTTCAGGTTAAAACAAGAAACCCCATGAGGAATAATTAAATAATTCATTATTTATTTGATTTTCCTCTAAGAATAATTAATTAAACCATTGTTTAAATAACATTCCTTATTTTATTTAACCCAATTATGAGAAATAATTAGATATATCATTATTTATCTTATTTTTCTCTAGGAATAGTTAATTAAATCATTATTTAGTTATTATTCCTTGTTAAATTTGACTAAATCACCTATGAATAATTAAATAACTCATTATTTGTTTATTATTATTTAACAACATTCTTGAAATAATAAATAAATAATTTATTTGTTTATTTTTCTAAATAAAGGTATTTAACAAATTTAAATACCTTCGCCCACCAACAAAATATAATAAAATATTTTGTGAAGTTAGATCTAGATTATGGTTAATAATATTTTATTATTCTCCATTTTTTAGGATAACTCAATGTTTTGTTATAAATAGGAGATTTTTTCCATTCATTCTTCACTTTGATCATTCTCATTGTTGATATCATTTTCTTTTGCCATCCGAGCTCCCACTTGAGTTCACTAGATATTTTGGGTTTTCTACATCATTGAGAGAGAGAGACTCCCAAAGATGAAGCATTGAGGATAACCAAGAACCCATCCCATTGAGGGGGATTGGTAACATCAATTCCTTCACTGGGTGTTACATAATATAGAAATCATTCTTTAAATTTGTCTTGTTTGTTGGTTATTTAGAGTTATTTTGCATCAATTGTTATTTCTTTTTGCTATTTAACTACTTTTGTTGCATAGATCTGGATTTTTGTAGGATTTATTCTCATTGTCTATTGCAGATATGAAGGGTTTTACAACCATTTCTGTTGTTATGGATATTATTCACATAGCTTAAGGTATTTATGGTACACTTGCCGAAATATTTTACACTAACACCTTAGAGTTAGAGACCAATTGCAGCAGGCAGGGTGGCTTAAGTTCTTTGAAAAATTCAAAGGGCATGAGATAGAGGTCACCAAAGCTTTTTCTTGGGCTTTTGATGGGGTCAAGGCAGAAATTGGAGACATCAATCTTATCTTTACATAGTCTATCATGGCAAAAGCTATGAGATTTCCAAGAAACAGAGAAATTTGGTTCAAGGACATGAAAATCAAGGAGAATGATTGGGTAAACTTCCTTAAAGAACCAGATTTAAAAATGGAATTCCAATTATAACACTAAAAGGGAAATAGATATTTTTATTGTTGGCTATCCAAATAAATTTAACTTGCGAAGTAAGGCTTGGAACTATGTTTTTCTGCCATGTCTGACTCTTAATGCATTTTATTCATGGGAATTAAATCAATTTTCCTTACTTCCTTCTTTGTAGTTTTATAAATATGGCATGTAGTATACAGAGATATTCAAAATCCATAGATAATTCCCTCTACCACCACAAAATTATCAAAATTCTTATAGATGCACATTTAGAATCAAAGGAGGACAATTGGCAAGATTCCTTAGTTTGAAACCATTTTGTAGAAATCCAGGAGGAAGAAACGAGAAGTAGGGTTAAAAGAAGTCAGCAAAGGCCACCATCAAGCCCTAACCTTGAAGAAAACATCTTATTCATCTTTTTAAACCATTTTTGTAGTAGTCTCAACATACTCAAGGTCAATTCAACTTATAAAATTTATTAATCATCCATGTTTTAGAATCTATGTTTCTTTAAGAATTATAATGAAAACATTCCTGCAATTACATAATTTTGAACTTTCCATAGCTAATGTTGAATTTTGCGACCATATCCATGATTATACATGTTTCAATGCATCAATAAAGGAATGAATGGTATCTAAAGATGACAAATGTTCACTACATGGATGACTACCTATTGGCATAACTTGGCAGGCTACAAATATCAAGGGATCTAAGAGTCAAACTCAAAGCCAAACACTGGGTGTGAAGGTGCAGTGGTCAAGCGAGGATAAGAAAAATATCATGACGACATCAGGTGAGCATGAAAAATACTTTTTCAATCAAGAGGATATGATTTAGGAAGAATTCATCATGATTTTCTCTTTCAGTAGCAAATCATGAGGAGGTAAAGTTCTAATTTAAATCAATTTCCTAGATGGAAAAACAATTTAATTTCTTATCGGCATAGATTTCTTGAATTAGTTTGATGAATACTTGTATAAAATTCAAAATGAGAAACCCAAAAGACATTTCGGAAATTAAGTTTGTTGTGGTTCATTTCTAGTATTTGTGAAACCTTGTTTTGAATTAATATAACCCTTTATTTCCAATGTGTGACTTACACTCAAGGGAGAACCCCCTGACGAGTTGTAAGGTTATTTAGTTTTTTTTTACATTCCAATTTTCTCATAGTGTGATATTTTCCTAAAGTTTTTCTTGTGTAGTTTCACTACAATTACGTTTTGATCATTTTCAATTTTGGTTTCAGAGTGCTCATAAAGGAAAATTACCAAAAAGATTTTACTTTCATATGTATTTTATTTTACTCAGTTTATTTCATATATGGTGAAAGAAATGTATTTTAGAGTTAAATACGCACATATGTAATCATTTGGAGTTACAATTTGTCATTTGATTTTACTTCTGCAATTAATTTCATTTGCATTCATGTTTTCCAATTGTAGTTAATCTCTTTTCTTTCTGCAATTAGAAATTAGGTTTTCTTTATGCAATTTCCTTTTGCGCAATTAGTGTATAGGTTCCTTTCTGAAAATTAGTGTTTTCAATTATGCAAGTAGCATTAAAATCCTTTTCCTTCATTCTAATAAGTTTTGAATTCTGCAATTAAAAATATATTCTCAATTCTACAAGCAATAGATTTCAATTCAGTCAAGTATTTGCATTTTTTATGTAACTTTAAATAGAAATTTTTTTTCCTGATTTTCTAAATCTCATGTAAACATTTTTCCATACTTAGAATAATTCAATCCATGGATATAATTCCTAGAAAATATGTGCACATATTCTTCATAAGTACACGAACCTTAGTTGAAAATTAATGAAGTAATTTAAGGTCAATTAAATTACCCAATAATTCTCTTGCATACATTTAAAAATTTCATGATAGAGATGGTATTTATAGGGTTTTGAAACTAACCATATTTGAAAGAGTATACACGATATGGTTTTCATTAATAATTTTAAAATACAATACCTAGGGTTTATGAACCCTAGTAAGGATTTGAATTAAAATAGCCTATAAACCCTAGATATATTGAAATTATAGCCCTTTAATTGACATAATGCTAAAAGAGTTGACATATACTTTAAATATAAGTTCCTTCTTGATTATTCCCTCTTTTATTTTTATATTTCTCTTGTTTTTACTTTCTCGTGATAATTGCATGCAAATATGAAGGATGTCAAAATTGAGAAAGTAAGACAAGGAGGGAGATCAAAGTAAATAAATCTCATGTTTTATGATGGATACTAAATAATGATGTGGATAAGAATTACATACAAAATTCTGAACCTATAAATAAAAAATCAATTTGAAGTATGCAACAAAAAGGGGGGGAAATTAGATGGCAAGAAGTTCACTTACCTCAGATACATTGCAATGTTGCTAAGATTATTGGGATATTTTTCTAGGTAGTTAAAGAGATCCCAAATATAAACACTAATATCTACATCTACCATCCAAACCATAGGGGTTTCATTTCAATAAGCATAGAAATAACCAGTTCACCAACTAGCTTGAGGAATGGCTATTACACTAGCTCCATCATCACCAATTTAGCACTACATATTTTTAAGGGAAAAAAATGTTCTTTATTAAACAATTTTCAGCCTCTACAATCAACATTATTAATAATGAAACATAGAGTGAGGAACAAGATGAGAAAAAATGACAATGAAACAAAAGACAGAGACTCCACAGGAATGTGATAATGATCAGAAACATGTTGGTAGGTAACCATAAAACTTATTTTATAGCTTAATCCTTAAATAGTTTTTAATGATTAAATATAGTTGATGAGGTAGATCACCTTGATATGAATATGAAATCTATGTGAACCAAGAAGAGCCATGTTGGTAGCTTGAAATAATTTTTATTGGTTCAGTGATTAAGAGTTTGAGGTGTCTCTAGTGTAGGAAGATATCCTACAACTTCTACAAAAAAGGGATTGTAAATATTAACTAACAAGGTATGTATATTTCTTTTTATTATTTTATATCTATGAATTATTTAATGTTAAGGTTTTGTTGTTAAAATGTATGCACTTGATTATATTGCTGAAGAGTTATTGAAGGATAAGGGTTTATATGGATACATAGAGTAGATAAAGTATTCTCTCTTGTGAATCAAAACTTTGGTGAAGCTCCATAGAAGGCATATGGTCAAAACTTTTGGAATTTGTAACTAACATATGAATTCTTTTATAACTTTCAAATGTGATAGATCAACAAGTTCTACGGAGTTGGATATTGACCCTTGGAAAAGTATGATTAAGGAAACCTTCCGTAGAAGTTGTGTCTCTTGGGAATGACATATGTGAAAATATGATCATATAGATACAATTCAAGAGGGAGTTGACTCTTCTTGAAAGGATAAGTATTAAATCTCTTTTATTATTATTAGTATTGATATTATTTTTCTTAATGATGTTGACGACATATTATTGTTTATCATTGAAATAATTTAGGGTCTTGCCATTTGAGCTCTTGTTGATTAAGAATCTAGCACCATAGTGTGTTGAGAGGAATATTAGAGAAAATATCTTGTTTATTTGAATATGTGATATAGCTAAGGGTTGGCCTAAAATTATCTAAGTTTCGTACCCAAGGATTGATTGCTTTTGCCTACAAAAACCCTAACCTATGTGATCCGAATGGAAATTGGCATCTACCCATGGTATTCATCCACCCATGGTATTGTAAGTGACATCTTCCCATGGTATTCATTCACCCATGGTATTTACCCATCCATGGAATTTACCTATGCTATTGTAACTAAATAATACTATAAGTAACAAGCCACAAATTGTAAAAGGACAAATTGTCCACCACAATGTAGCTTCTACAGTTATTCTTTGTTTTACTAAAAAAACATTATAGAATAAATTTTTATTATTAAAACAGAGAATAATTGTAGAAGATAAATTGTGGTGGACAATTTTTCCTTTTAAAAAATGTGACTTGTTACTTATAGTCTTTTTTAGTTACAATACCATGGGTAAATTCCATGGGTGGGTAAATACCATGGGTGAATGAATACCATGGGAAGATGTCACTTACAATACCATGGGTGGATAAATACCATGGGTTGATGAATACCATAGGTAGATGAAAATTTACATTCGGATCACTATGCATAATGTTATGAATGAGGGTGTCTTAAAATATTGCAGGATGAAGCAAAAAAATTGGATGCATTGATTCCATGGATCAATAAGGGGTTGATTATTTTCGAGTGATGAGTATTTTGTGTATTTCCTCCTTGATTGAAGGTTTTGGTTAGTTTATCGTATATGTGCTCTTTTTCTCTTTCATGTCAAAGGGGATTGCAAAGTCTACATAGGGTTTGGAATCAAAAAGATTACATGAAGGAGTGATGAATAACTAGAGGATTTTATAGTCTTATAAAAGGCTTGATGCATAGCTAAAGGATTATATAGTCTTATATTCTGGAGGATTTTTTAGTGGAGGAATTGGTATTTCGATGAATACATTTATTGTGCCCAAGAAAAAGGTCAAATATCTAGCATGAATGAAAGTTAGATTTGGGAAGGTTCTCTTTGAAGAGGGAGAATATGATGCTAAGAAGGAATATGAAAAGAAGCCTTATGTTTGAAGAATAGCTTGTACTTTCGATTGATTGAATTAATTTTTTTTGACAAAGATAATACTCTTGTGTCATAAGATAAGATGTTGTCTTTAGAGGTAACTTGAAGTAGAATTTGAATTAAAAGGATCTTGTAATGATAAGATGTTACTTGGGAATTGAGTTTTGGAATAAACATGTTAAATTATTCTTTGGTTGAAGGAAGAATATGATCAATATCCTTGGATGATGGATTGTAGACCTATTTGTAGAATTTATAAATTTTTTTATCCATAATGTTATGTACCACTTATTGATTATTCTAGATATTGTTTGATGGACATGACTAACTATTTCTTCTTGAGAACTAGCTATGGTAAACAAGAAATTGATTTTTTATGCATCAAAGGAAGATATGATAACTTGTGTTGATAGCCATGAAGCATGTTGGATCCCAAAAAATTTGATGAATAGGGTGTGCTGGATTTGACCATGATCAAGACAATATGAAGATTATTGAGAAAGGTCTGAGAACCTAGTTCCATTGGAAGGTAGAAGCACATTGTGAAACACTTGCAAATTATGATTAAAGAAACCTTCATTGCTTTTGAAAGAATCCCTAGCTCTTGATAATGGAAGATGGCAAAAATTGATCATGTAGCTCAATTTTAAGAGGGATATGACATTTCTTGAAAGGATAAGTATTTCCTATCTTTGATTACTATTGATATTGATAGTCTCTTGGATATTGAACCTGATTGCTTGATATGATTTCAAGTAGGGCACAAACTTGACAAGGAATGGATGCTCAAGATAATCAATTAGTCGACTTGATTTACAACCATGTTACATTTTTGGAAGAAAACTTTTTGGAATAATAATACAATGCACATAAAATGAATTAAAGGAAGATAAAGAATAGCAAAACAATAAAATAAATTAAGAAACATTTTTATGACTAAATAAAAATTAGAAAAAGATAAGGTGCATGAATACTTGAATGGGATCCTCTTGGTTTCAAGAATAATTTATTAGAGTAGTCTAATATTGGTGCAAACATTTCTCAATTTGATGGAGAAACACCGAAATAAACATTGGCTTCATTGTTCGTCTGTTGGAACAAGATTTTTTCTCCAGGACTATCCAAATCCTAAATTATTCTCTATTGAACAGGGAAAACCACATTAAGGTGGAAGCTCTTATGTGCTCGCGCACCTTGGACCTCCTTTTCACGTCACTCTCCATTCCCCAGTCCCTAGTCTATCTACTATACAAAATATTAATAGGAAAACATTAAGATTCATGCCTACACACTAGCAAAACAAAAAATTGATAAAGAAACATATGTGGTTTTGTACATAAAGAAATATATAGCAATCATTCATTAACATATAATATTCATTCATTATTTTATTAATCATAGACACAAAATACTTCATCTCAATAAATTTTATCATAAAAAATATGTTTTCATAATATGGTACCTTATGTTTCTAATGATATAGCTAGTGCAATCCTTTATTTTTATTTTTCTTTATTTTTGACGGCCTGGTCATGTACTCATGAGGTTGTCGAGGTTGCCCCAAGAGGGGTGGATCATTAGTTGTAAAAAGAAAGATATGTTAAATTGATATTTTTGTTATTAATATTACAAATATTTCATTAATAAAAAGAGCTTTGGAGTTTTATTTACCTTGTGCATTGGTTGACACTGTTGGAATGGTTGAACTCTGCTCCTTTTCTGGTAGAGGATCCTCATGAATGAAATTATCTACCATTTAAAGATGGATCATGGTCACCGTATGCTATGATGTGATCTCTTCCAAAAAACTACATATAAGAAAGAAAATGTTTTTTCGATTAGATAATGTAAAAGTTAATAAAGAAACATTCATAATTGAACTTACAACATAAAAAAAAAAATTCAAAATATGTTTATTACCTAATATCTCTAAAGGTGTTAGTTGAATATGTTGATCCTATCTTTAATATCATGACTTTTATCTCTTATGTGAATAAAAAAAAAAGTTATTTCTTCATTCTAACCACAAGCTTATTGATTGTTACAGTTGGGTCGGTGGAAATGAACAACTCATCATCATCAAACTAATCAGGATCATTGTGGTTATGTTCCCCAGACGACATATTTCAACAAAATAAAATTTATTTTGATTATCTAAACAAATAATCAATCCCAAATTAAGTTATTATAATTATTTAAACAAATAATTTCCTATCTTATTTTCAATCCTTACCAATAATTTTTAAATATACCTTTAGCGAAAGAAAAAAATGTATTTTCCCGTCGTAAACATTCCTAGAAGTATTGAAATAAATAAAAAAATTTATTTTCCTGTGATAAACATTCTTGGAAGGAGTGAAATAAATAGATTGCAATAACCTACCTTGCATATAGTATAGATAGCAAGGCAAGAAGTAAATAAGAGATAGAGATGAAGTGTTGTTGATTATTATCAAAAAAAATTCTACTAAACAATGGCCATTAAACCTCACTTTATAAAACTTTGATCCTCTTGATGGAGGCACTACTCCCATGGAATGTGCCTGCCTTGACTTATGATGAAGTGAATTGAAGGAAAGGCCATGCATCAACCTCATGTACCCACTAAAAAGTGATGTGGAATGAAGTGATTTCAAACATGCTCAATTGAACTCTGTCATGCATCTTGGTTGAAGTGAAGTGAAGAGAGGTGATTTGAAGCTAAATCCACACATTTTTCTCAGGTGCCTCATGCATTGTTTATAGGGGAGTGGGGTAAGGTAAAGTGTAAGAGAGATAAAATCCACACACTCCTAGTTTAACTCTATCATGCAACTTAGTTGAAGTGAATTGAAGAAGATCCATTATAGCTCCTTTTATAGCTTTCAATTACCTACTACCTCTCAACAAAATTTATTTATAAAATACTAGAAACCTTAATAAAATAGTTGAAAGAAACCCTTAGAATCTTTAAGGTGTCACCTCCTAGGCTCTTACTTGGTGTAAAAGTCATGAAGCACAAGTTATGAGATCCCAAGTTAACTTTGACAAACTCCCCACTGTTACTTTGGTCAACTTTGAAAATATAAAATCCATAATAAAATCACCAATATGCATACATAATACATGTATATACACTTAACTCTAATATTTAATTCTCACTAAAGTGAACCATTCAACCTTTATAAAAGTATTTTTCCGAAGGGAACCATGAGTATTATGCTCTCTTATATTTGGTGATGTTCCTCTCTCTAGGACACTTTTGCTTTTATCTTCTCTCTCTAAGGTTGCACTAATTTTATGATGCATTTCCCTCTCTTGGTTTAATCCTTTATTTATTAAAAAAATTAGCTTTGTGTTGGTTTTTTTTAATTATATTGATATCGCTTATGAATATCAACATGGTCTTAGAGCACATATGGACCTAATTTAATTCAACTATTGATCCAAATATTTTTGGTTGATGACATTGTTTGAAGCTTCTTTTCAACTAGCAAACTAGAATTTCTCCTTAGGTTTAAACCCTCCTTCAAAGCTTGCAATCTTTCTTCCTTCACTCGACAACAAGTAACATATTGTAGATATTTTTTTAAGCTAGTACCTCTTAAGTCTATTAAGGTGAAATTATAAAGGCTTTTCATAAAAAGGCTTCTTTGCATTGTTGTTGAACCTAATAGACTCAAAACATATTGAAAGTATGTAAGTGTTATTTTTAACAATCTCTTGCAACATTCAAATCCTTTCCTATCATATTTTAATATTTGTAGTATCCCTACATTGAATAGAAATTGGATTATAACTCAAAATAGTTGTTATGACCTATAGGGCACATCCCTCATTGTTGATTTTTTTATTTATAGTTAAACTCCTATTGTAATTCCCATCCCCATGTGAAGCCCCATGTAAAGACCAAAAGTTATATACGCAACGGAAATATTTAAAATACTTCAAAGACGTAAATGTCCATTGTAAGGCATGTAACTGTATATTGAATTGATGTAAGATGTTTACAAATGAGAATAAGGGCCTACTTATATACCCTAGATAGGTTCCCTTTCATGAATGGTTATTTTTATATGAATTATATTCATAACATTGCTTCTCCCTTCAAGAAGCTTTGTCCTCAAAGCTTACTGAGAATATCTTCTCGTCTCTAATCTTTCATATTCATTGATAAATATGATATGATTCTCTAAGTGATAGAAAAATTTGTTGTATTGAGAACATATCGGAGCATCCTAGATTAAAATTCTATGAAATCTTCTGATCTCTGGAAATTTGTGATGAATATTTATTGTAGGATTGGATTCTGCAAACTTCAGTAATCCTGGGAACATAAATTTATCATTTATGTTATGAGTGTTATTAGTGTTGGGTTCTAGTTTTGCACACTTTTCCTACATTTGTTTCCCCTATTTTTCCTCATGAACATAACCATTGGGACTATCTATGCCTCTTTTTCCTATCTTTCTATCTTAACTTGTGTTGTTTCACCTTATTTTCATTACTCTGCCATTTCATCAATTATTATGATGTATCATGATTTTTTATGACTAATCGAGGATAAATGTTTGGAAGAGATCTATGGTATTTTTGTTGTCTTTCTAGATGTCATTTGTAGCACAAAAGATCCCAAGCACGAGGCATACAGGAGCAGTTAAGGGTGTGCTGTTACAGTGAGCTTTTTACACCATGATGTTGTTACACCTTGCTGTTACAGACCCGTTGGATAACTGCTGTTACAGCTGTACCGCTAACTGGATCTCATCAACTATTGTTGTTGAATTGTCCTCTAGCTATTATGCTACAGTTGTGATTTATTTTGATAGCTGTAGAAGTCATTAAGTATTGTATTTTTGGATAGCATCCTCTCGGCGGTTTTGATTGTAATCTATAATTTTCCAGTCAAACTTTTATTAAGAAGTGTTTATAACCATATGTATTCTATTTCGATCAGCATGAGAATCCTAAGATTCTCATAAATGATCTATCCCTCTTTTTTTTTCTGAGATGTAACCACTATATAGTTCTTGGCCCTTGAGGTTGAAAGGTTAGTGAAGAACATCATTACTTTGGCTCTGTAATTTTTCTCATACTAATACATATTATCATGTTATTGATGTTACATGTGTTATTCGATTTAGTTTCCGTTAAGTTCTTCCTCTACCTATGCCTTGCTAAGGAGGAAGGACCATCCTCTTTAGCATGGATTGCAGTGATTAAGGTGATTGTGTATATGTGTTTATATTTTTTTTAATGTATCAGTAGAAGTTTTGTTGCTGTTGTTTCAACTGTGAATACATCTGCTTCAATTTCAATATTTTGTATGATGTTACACATATGACAACAGAGATACCAACTGGATAATTTTTATGTGGTGCAATATAATTGATTAATTGAAGTGTGATTTCAGTCTTGTAGATCATTTTATTTCTGCATGAGTGATTTACTTCTAGCATTTACTTCAAAAATGATTTCATTTATTTAGTTTTTCTTGTGTTTGGGTATATCGGCACAGACAATGTGGTTGTCATTGAAATAAAATTCATCCCTAGATTGATAATTTATGTGTAATGTTTTAGTCATTTAATAGTGATTAATACAACCCAAAATTTTGGCGCCGTTGTCGCGGATGGTAGTGACGATCCCATCAATCAGAATTATTTCTTAGAAGATAGAGTGCACCCAGTATGTGATTTTCGGGTAGTAAGACGAGGGGTAAGAACCTGCGTAGTGCTCTAATGAACTTGATCGGGCTCACGAATGCTACACTCGAGCACTTAGAGGAATAATTTCTGTGTGTTTTTTTAGAGTGTCTCCAATGACACAATTGTCGGGCAGTAAGACGACAGGTAAGAACCTGCGTAGCACTCTAACGAACTTGAGTAGGCTCACTAATGTCTTGTTGTGACACTTAGGAGTGTGAGTTTTTGGGCATTTTATTTTAGTGTGTCTCCAGTGAAACAATTGTCGGGTGGTAATACGAGAGGTAAGAACCTGCGCATCGCTCTAACAAACTTGAGCAGGCTCACCAATGTCTTGCTAGGACACTTAGAAGTTTCAAATTTTGGGTGTTTCTTTAGGGTGTCTTCAGCTATACAGTCGCTGGGCAGTAAGACGAGAGGTAAGAACCTACACATCGCTCTAACGAACTTGAGTAAGCTCATTGCTATAGAAATTGAAGCACTTATGAGATTAATTGATAAAAGTACGGCCCATGTGTGCCAGTGGGACGATATCAACATCTACAAACACCCCCCCACTCTACTGACTACAGGAAAGACGGGTCATAAAAAGGAAAAGGAGAGTACAGATTTGGGAAGAAAGACATTCTTTGGAGATCTGATCTCAAGGGAAGAAAAGGAAAAATCTACATCATACAGAGATAATAGGAATACAGGACCACAGAAAGCAGCTACCATATCAAAGCCTGGGCCATCGGTGTCTTCTGTGTCTAGACTTCACTACCCTTCGAACAACATATCCACTCCTGATATGTAATATTCCAATTTTAGCACATAACTAAATGGAATTTTAAAATTTTGTCTTTATCACCTAGAAGCTTAATAAATGGGTAAGGAAACCCATTCTTATTGAAGACATGAATAAAATCCCTCATAATGAGGAAGGGATCATCAGAGTAGCTTTATTTTTCACCCTCAAGTGTGAAAAGGGGCAAATGCATGAAGACAAGGTATAGTTTGACCAAGTCAACATCATTGCCATAGGAGGAGTGGCTCACTTTGGAAGACAGTGTAGTGTGAATGAGGAAGAGGATATTTGGTGGAGGAAACCTTAATGAGTGGGGCCCATGGAGATAAAGCTTTTACTTGTTTAAAAGGAGGGCAAGGCAACCATTGTTATTCATGAATTGGATTATTAATTTCATTGTCTATGCAGACATTGTGCATTCTTTTGCTGTTTAGTAAGAATTGCCAGGGAATTCCTATTTAGGATTCCTTCTCCTTATTGAGAGGCATCTTGAGGGATTTTTCTTCATTCTCCACATCTCTTGGCTCAATTCAAAAGCTACTCCTTTTAGTTACTGCGTTATTTTTTCTCAAGTATAACGCAGTGTTGCTGGGTGTTGCAGTGGAGGACTCCACACACCATTTCCTTGGCTCATCTTTCAGAGGAGGGAGCTTCTATTCCTCTGGGAGGTTAGTGAGGGAGTTTCTGGAGCTTATTACAGACCATTAGCATCAGGCCAAGCACTTCCCTTCACCAAAAACGCAGTCCCTTCTCTAGACTGTGTTATTTCTGAGTGTAATTGCAGTGGGGGACTTGCTCCACTATTTTGGAGGGTGAGATCTTCAGGGATTGGATCAGCCTTTCACCTGAGAGATCCTTTGGATGAGATTCAACCATCATTTTCAGCATCAGAAGCTATCTCCATCCATTTATATTTTCTGAGCTGTAGCTGCTGCCCAGCAACTCCGACATTTCTGCAGATTTTCCATTTTGTACTTATTTCAGCCAATCCTTTCAAGGATTGTGTATTGTAGTTTCCAGGGGTTGAGATATTTCTCCCCCTTCTTTATTTGAGCTATACATTGTTGTATCTATGTATTGAAATTATCTAGTTGCAGTCCTCCTTCATGGATTGCACAGTCATAGCCAGGGCCTCTTTTGTATAGCAGTATTTCTCCATTTGTCATATATGTGTTTCATTGAGGCTGCATTTCCTAGCTTGAGAGATCACTTCCTCAATATTTTGTATACATTGTTGCTGCTATAATCCAATGTAATGGTTATGTGAATCTTTCAGCATTCTTTTATTAATGCATTCACTGCTATTTTCCAGCTCATGTTTATGTATTACTGATCTCCACATTGGTCATATCTTGAGATATTCCCAATAGTGTAGTTGTTCCTAATTTGGAATATTACAGTGGTATCAAAGCATGATCTCTAGCTCAGCCTGTGAGTCTCAACCAAAGAAGATCAAGATGATGAAGAGGATGAATTTACTCTCATCCATTTTCAGATCCAGAGGAGACCTCTCCAAGGAGGTCAAGAATATTTAAGAAAGAGAAAAGGAAGGACCATGCACTTCCTACTCTCACAAAGAGGAAGACTAGAAGCATGGAGAACACTTGGAATTCAAAATTATAAGTGAGTACCTTGCTGAATACGAAGCTAAACCTAGAGCTTTCCAAAATACTCTAGCTTTTCCACAATTTATTCAGCAGCAAGAATAAAGAAGACCCCACAGCTATGGGATGATAAGAGGCAATAGATTTCTATTGTCCACATTTGATGGATCACTCACATGTGCAACAGAGGTTTGGGTGAAGAAACTAGAGGTTTTCTTCCTGCTACATCCTGTAGTAGACAGAAAGGCTATAGTAGTTGCAGTGCTACACCTTGGAGGTGAAGCAAGTACTTGGTGGTTCAGTCATCCAAGCCATACAAGGGTTTTTACTCTTGTTGAGTTTTCTCAGAGATTGATCAGGAGATTTGTCCAGAAGAGGGAGGAGCCCTCACCACCAGTTGATGAGGCATGTACCAGCGTTGTTAAGACCATGGAGGAGCAGCCTTCATCTTCAACAGTTTGGGATACCAACATTGATGAGGAGGAAACTCTTGCAGCCCTGCAAGGAGCTTCCACATTTCACCAAGGTATGATTAAAAATCCATCTCTTGTCATTTCAGCAAACACTTTGGATGGGTCTAGATCATTGCATGAAGTTGACCTAGAGCAGCAGAATAGCACTGCACTGTATAGAAGTAGTGAAGAAGAAAAGAGGAGCTAGTCCTCATGTGAACATTCAGATGGAAGCTTCATTCATGAAGCCATGGGAGGAGTAGAAAGAAGGAGTAGAAATCTGGAGATAAGAAACTCTTTCTCCTCTCTAGATGACACTCTCTCAATGAGCATGCCATAGCTCAAAGAGATACTTTTTCTGGCAGTAGATCCAAGGCCTCTCTGGTTTTGGAGGACCATGCATGAGGAGGAGATCTCAAGGAGATATTTCAATAGAGGTGCACTCCCACACATCATGGAGTGCAAGATTCTTCAACAGTTTGAGGAGGTTCTTCCCTTCTCACAGGAATAGATAGAAGATGGAGGACATATTCAGATGGATAACATTTCTCATGACTGTGTTGGACATTCCTTGAGCCATGCACATCATGATGGGAGGTTTTTTCCTACCACTTATTTGGATCCTCATAGGGTCAAATTGATCCTCGGGAAGATTGCATTTCAAGATCCCATGAAATGGAGGAATCTGATTTGGGATGATGGTAACCCTCATGGGAGGAGTACCAAGATGAAGGATGCAAGGAGACATCCACAATTGAATGAGTGGATGTGGATGGTGAGCAAGAAGCTGGTGAGCTACTTGCAGATTTATGATACCAGGCAACAGGAGGCTTGGCTGCACTGGTTACTCTTGAAGGAGTTTGGCCATCACTTGGCATACACTCTTTCCAAGGGTATGAGGATGGAGAAGATGTGGTAGGATGCTAGCATCATGGAGCAGCAAAGAGTATGGGTACATAGTGATGATGCAACATTCATATAATTCACTATGTCTTCATCACATGTCTTTTATGATGAGAGCATGAGGAAGCAGCAAAAAATTTGGTTGCTTGGGTTGTTCTATGGAGATCAAGGGAATATTTGCTCTCATTTCTTATATGATGTTGCTGGAGTAGGAGATGGCACTATAATGGTGTGAAGGAGACACTCCTTGACCTTTGGTGATCATGAATTACTTCCACCTTGGGAGAGATTCCATATTTGCAGCAACATTATTGGAAGGTTGCCCATCTATGTTGAGGGAGTGGAGGCCAACAGTGTTGTGCCATCTAGAGATTATCTAGTGCCTCATGCAGAGGAAGGAAGAGCTCTTGCTCCAGTAGAGGGATTCTTGCATCCTTGCAAGGAAGCCCCCAGGATCTCATGTATAGAGATCAAGGCACAATTCATGTGCCATTATTGAGGAGGTGTGGAACCTTGGAGACACAAGGAGAAGATAGGGAGGATGACCATCATGATGTGATTAGGAGCACACATCCCTGTCTATTTATGAGGATGATGCACCTAAGAAGGTGATTGGATTGCGAAGTGGAAGCATGGAGAGTTTTCTCCATTCATATATTCATTCATCTCTTGTTGAGGATGTCTCATTGCATGGAGACATTTTTTCGGGGAGACCACTGGACCAGCAGAAGAGGATGGATGCTTCACATGTTGGGGCACCACTCATTGATTTCAGGAGGGTGGAAACCTTGGGAGAGCTGGGTACAATGCTGAGAGTCTATGGTGGACTCAAGGAGGAGAGTGGCATTCTCTCAACATCATTTTCACCCACTCTCATTTCAGATTCTGCGCTATGGCAGAAGAAACATGGGAAGGATAACTGCCTTCCAACTTGCATCTTTGGCATGGGAGATGTCAAAGAAGGAGATGACCATATGACAGATTTCCTTCATGAGGAATCATCAACGTTGTCACTATGGAGGATAGATCCATGTTGGAGCTCTAGGTTGTTGGTGGAGTATTCCCAGGATCATCTTGCTTGCATGATATTGACAAATCATCATATGAGGAGATGCATAGGTCATGTGCAGATGGAGGAGATACATAACTCTTTGGAGAATTTAGCACATCCACCTCTTTTCTCTTTGAGGTTGAGAGGGGACTCAATTTTGAGCCACTCCATTTTCATAAGAAAAATTAATGGTAAGGGTATTGTTTATTTTCATGATGATTTGTATATTCATCCCTTAACCATATATGTACAGGATGTGTCCCTTGGGGGAGAGATTTCCCACATTATTTTCAGTGCATGTTCTAATGGGAGCATGAGAGCACATGTGGCCACTCCAAAAAAGAATTTGTTTCCATTTGAGGTGAACCATATGATTGATTGGATGCCATATGATGGTGACTTCCAACTCATCACATATGAGATGATTTGGGACAACATGTTTCATAACGTTGGAGAAGAGATCCCTGGAGGTCTAGTCTTTATCTTGCCACCTAAGGGCAACAATATTGCAGCCCAAGATCATCATACAATCTGCACTTATCCTAAGTGGAGAGGAGGATAGCGTGGGGTAGGCTATTTTGTCTACCAAGGTCAGATTTTCAACCCACCTATATAGCCGGAGCCAAAGGTGGAAGATAATTTTCATGAGTTGCCATGTTGGGAGGTAACTCACTTTCTATGGATGATTGCTTGGGGATGGAGGATCCACATGGGGAAGATGTTCCTCAACATATTTCAGAATCCATACCTTGATTGGAGATTTCTTCAGTTATATCCTTGCAGTTGCCTGAGGATAAGCAACATTTGGGAGGGGAGGATTGTAATATTCCCATTTTAGCACATAGATAAATGGAATATTAAAATTTTGTCTTTATCACATAACAGCTTAATAAATGGGTAAGGGACCCATTCTTATTGAAGGCATGAATAAAATACCTCATAATGAGGAAGGGATCATCAGAGTAGCTTTATTTTGCACCCTCAAGTGTGAAAAGGGGCAAATGCATGAAGACAAGGTCAGGTTTTACCAAGTCAACAGCGCTGCCATAGGAGGAGTGGCTCACTTTGGAAGAAAGCGCAGTGTGAATGAGGAAGAGGATATTTGGTGGAGGAAACCCTAATGAGTGGGGGCCATGGAGAGAGAGCTTTCACTTGTTTAAAAGGAGGGCAAGGCAGCCATTATTATTCATGAATTGGATTATTGATTTCATTGTCTATGGAGACATTGTGCATTCTTTTGTTGTTTAGCAAGAATTGCCGGGGAATTCCTCTTTAGGATTCCTTATCCTTTTTGAGATGCCTATTGAGGGATTTTTCTTCATTCTCCACATCTCTTGGCTCAATTCCAAAGCTCCTCCTTTCAGTTACTGAGTTATTTCTGCTCAAGTATAATGCAATGTTGTTGGGTGTTGCAGTGGAGGACTCCACACACCATTTCCTTGGCTCATATTTTAGAGAAGGGAGCTTCTATTCCTCTGGGAGGTTAGTGAGGGAGTTTCTGAAGCTTATTGCAGACCATTGGAATCAGGCCAAGCACTTCCCTTCATCAACAATGCAGTCCCTTCTCTAGACTGCATTATTTCTGAGTGCAATTGTAGTGGGGGACTTGCTCCACTATTTTGGAGGGTAAAATCTTTAGGGATTGGATCAGCCTTTCACCTGAGAGATCCTTTGATGAGATTCAGCCATCATTTGCAGCATCAACAGCTATCTCCATCCATTTCTATTATCTGAGTTGTAGCTGCTTCCCAACAACTCTGGCATTTCTGCAGATTTTTCATTTTGTACTTATTTCAGCCAATCCTTTCAAGGATTGTGTATTGTAGTTTCTAGGGGTTGATATCTTGCTCCCCCTTCTTTATTTGAGCTATATATTGCTATATATATGTATTTAAATTATCTAGAAGTATTCCTCCTTCATGGATTGCGTAGTCATAGCCAGGGCCTCTTATGTATAGCAATATTTCTCCATTTGTCATGTATGTGTTTCATTGAGGCTGCATTGCCTGGCTTGAGAGATAACTTCCTCAATATTTTGTATACATTGATGCTACTATAATCCAATGTAATGGTTATGTGAATCTTATGGAATTCTTGTATTAATGCATTCACTGCTATTTTCCAGCTAATGTTTATGTATTGGTGATCTCCACATTGGTCATATCGTGAGATATTCCCAATAGTGTAGATGTTCCTAATTTGGAATATTACATGATAACAAGACTCCAGATTCAAAATAGCATTGGAAAATCATTGATCAGGATCTAAGAATTTAAGGACACAGAGAGACCAGTGGGGAGCATCAGGGACGTGAGGAACAACATTTAATTGATCATCATTTGGACGTTGGTAGTGTTGTTAAACAGTTGGTCCTGGAAGAATCTGATCCTTTTATTTATCAATCTCCAACACACTCCGAGGTCAGTTCATCCCATCAGGAAGAATCATCCATGGGGGACGAGAATGTCAAGATAGATAGCTCTGTTAATTTTGAATTCCCAATAGTAGTAACATGGGATGAGGCTCCTATGAAGAATATTCCTTTATCATCCCTACCATCCTTTAAAGGGATGGCTGTTGAAGATCCTGATACCTTTTTTATTCAAATTCAATGTGTTGTGTAGAGGTTATGACTACACTTCAGACGCCCAAAACTGAAATTATTCCCTGCTACTCTGAAAGGAGCAGCATTAAGATGGTTCATGAGACTGGGTGCTGGCACGATTCGAACCTGGAATGACATGTAGGAGGATTTCCTCTTTAATTATCAGGATTAATGTCAAATGAGGGATTTGAAGGATGAGATCTTCAGAATTGCACAAAAGCAGGAAGAAATCTTGGAAGACTATATGGATCGATTTCATTAAAATTTACAAAGATCTAAGTTCAATAACTTAGACCCAGAAATTATAAGGCCAATATTTTTAAGAGGTATAAGAGATGATTTTTTGGAGCATCTGAACCTATTTGGAAAAGGGGACATATTGCAAGAACCGCTTGACAAAATAATGATACTTTGCCTACATATCTCAAGAGGATCGATCAAAGGGAAAAGTTCAGTTTGTGACCCTTCAATATGGATACAAAAGTCCACGAGTGGACGAGTAACTAGAGCAGATATCGTAAATCTATTTGAGGATTTTAAAACCGACCTCCTTAGCACTCTCTCTATCCAGATCACTACAGTACAAGTTAAGAAAGCACAAGCAGAAGCTGAAGCAGCCTTATCATTATTCTATCCCCGATGTAAAAATGAACATTTGGAAAGGGAATGTGGACTGAATAGTGTCAGTCTGTGCAATATCTGTGAGTTGGTGCATTCTATGAGTCAGTCTCCTGAATTTCCTAGACTGAAGGTGGTACTTCAAGAATCAAGCGAGGATGTCCAGTCATCTTATTTTATCGGATCAAAGAGACCAGGGCAGCCATGACCTACAAGTATGCCTTCATATTTTTCCTCTTTTTATCCTTGGAATAATGTTCATAATAGTCTGCAATATCCATGGTAGTATCCTACTCCTTCCTCAACATAATTTCCTTCACCATGGAACCAGTGGTCATCTCCTCCACTAATGCCATATCCCCCATCACAACCCAATCCTTTGGGTCAGAAGTGGAGAAGTAATGGCTAGGGTCCAGTACCCCCTGCACTACCACTACAGCAACAGTAGTTACAACTACCTTCCATTCAAAATCCTACACCTTTTGTTCGATCCCAATTACCTGCACAACCTAACCCCAAGCCAAATAATAGGGCAGCCCAGAGCATGGATGCTCTGGTTACCCTCCAGACTTATCTTATTACTCCCATTGGACTTAAAGAGGTTCAGCTTTGATTAGGGAAAGTAACCAGTCCTGAACATATATGGGCAATTCTGAGGCAGTTGTTACACATGTAACAACTGATACAACACCCACTGTTACACTTGTAGCATCCAACTCGGGAGGATCTACCACTTCTACAACAACCAATCTGAGCAAGTCTGGTGCATTTTTGATAGTTGATTTAGCTATTAGCATTCAAAATCCTCCATACCCTCAACAATTAACTGAAACTGGGATGGCCTCACAACCCAAATCTAAATTCCTCGAGGAACTGCAAAATTTGTATGTGCGAATTCCGTTGTTACAAGCCCTTAAGGAAGTACATATATATGCTAAAACAGTGAGGGATATATGTGTCAAAAATCCTGGAATGAAACCTAAATACCCTGCTACTATCCATGTCATGGGGAAAATGTCCGATCTCTATTGATCAGCGGTTGTCATTGATGTCAACCCAAGAAGCACCAGGGGCTAACCAAATATTGCATGGAAATTTTGACCTACCAAATTAATATATTCTGGGTCAATAATGCTTTTTATGGTTTCTACTTGTCGAGATTTTTCCGTTGATATATGGCACACCATGTAATTGTTCATGGTTTGAGAGATATTCATGTTCGAAGTTTGTACCCCCAGTTAGTGGGCTAAAACCCCATGGGGTTGGGGCATGGGTCACTGAAAATTCATAATTAATATTTTTTAAGCTCCTAAAATCCCTCCCACGTTCACTTGTTGAAGCCCCTCTCAACTTAAGCATTTATATAAATTGTGATCCTCATTTCCTCCTTATGCAAGGGATTCGGCCATCTGAAACAGGTCATAGTGGAATTTTCGCTCTAATTTTTTTTATACGGAGGTTCAGAAGCTGAAATTTTTATGAGGCAAAGAAAAAATATTGAGGAAGGTGCAGTAAAATTTTCAGATCAAGGTGCGCAACATTTTTGGAGATATGATTTGTGGAAGTCAGGGTTTTTGCAGGCTCCTAAAATTCATCTCAAAGAAGTGACCTTGGTAAAATCATCATAAATCTCTCTCTGTGTATCAGATTGGAATTATATAAAAAGTGGCAGATAGTGCACAATATTTTCTACTTTTTCTATCAATTTTAGAGCCAAATGAAGAAACAGTGACACGTGGCACGACGTACAAGTGCGCTCTACTGAAACAGTCCATAATTAGGGCATTGTGAGAGATTGGGTATAACTATCTCTTGAAGAATCCAAATTGGGTCAGACCTTTGGCATTGGAAATAAGACTCAGAGAAATATTAAAATACTGAAAATAAAATATTGAGGATCTGAAATAACAGAGATACACCAGATTCAATATCGAGCTCCTATAAGGCAAGAAAAATCTAGATCATGTGTTGTCAAGGGTTGCAAAGGACTGGAATTTCTATGGGAGCAAAGCAAAGCAAGGTGAAAAAGAGGGTAGCATGACAAGAGCAGCAACCAAGGTGCATAATAGCAACAAGAAGTTCATCATATGAAGTCTTTAAGTGGGCAACACTGCATACAATCATTGTAAAGGTATCATTGTACTTAGTCATTGTAAATACATTTTTGTAGAAATTGTGCTAGTATCTATCTGCCAAGGGTTGAAGAGGCAGTTTTGGGAGGTCTAGGATCATCATTAGGTGGTTGTGTCAAACTTGGGGTTATGGTCTAGTATATCTTCTTCTTCTACATCATTCTATATCATTGTAAAGTGGACCATTTTCCCTGGTACGGGAGTTCATTCTTCTTTTATTCTTCTATAGGGTGGTAGGGTGGTGCTAGGGTGAGTTGTAGCTCATTTGGTGTTGGGGCATCTGTTTAGTTGACTACTGAAGAATCTTGGGCATTGGATCATCCATCTAGTGGGAGCTGGAGAAGAATGCCTTTCTAGATTCTAGGAAGTTGGAGCTTTATTTTCAATTGGAGTTGAATATTAAAGAATTATTAGAAAAGCATTAGGTGGTTTTTGTCTTGGAGTGGGTTTCCACCTTAAAATATGTGTGCATTTGTGTTCCTCTTGTTTGTTGCTATCATTGTACAAACACTGATAATAATTGAAGATTAACTAATGCTCTAATTGAAAGGAATACTGATTCACCCCCCCTCTCAGTATTTCCAACAATTGGTATCAGAGCTTGGTTCCTTCAATAATAGTTTAACAGCTGGAAGGAGGTCATGGAGCATACCAAGAATGGTGTACCTCTATTCAATGAAAATAATTATGCAATTTGGAAGGGAAGAATGTAGTTCTATCTCTTGGCGCAAGGTTACGAAGTATGGGACACTGTTCAAAATGGATTTACATCAATCACGGATGAACAAGGTAAGAAGAATTTGGTAAATGATTTATCAGTGGACTTATTGAATCTGCTTATCATAAGGTGTTGGGTTGTAAAACTGCCAAAAATGTATGGGACAAGCTTGAGAATATATATGCAGGTGACTCAAATGTCAAAGAAGCAAAGCTTCAAATATATAGAGATAAATTTGAGCAACTCAGAATGAAAGAAGATTGCAACATTGCTGCATACTTCCAATACGTTGATGAAATAACCAATACTCTGAAAGGATTGGGAGAGCCAGTTGACGAGAAGACTATTATATGGAAGATTCTTAGAACATTACCAGGGAGATTCAACCCAAAGGTATCAGTCTTAGAATACAGTGCAAATATGGAAAAACTCAGCAAGGAAGAATTACATGGAGTTCTCATAGCATATGAAATGAGACTTGATGAAGAGGAGGGTACTTCAAATCTAGAAACTGCATTCATTGCATCTAAGCAACCCAATAAGGACAAAAAACCTTCAATTGAAATGACATGCACCTGTAAGTGTGAAGAAAAGGGAGATGATGGAGAAGGTCTTTCAGATGAAGAATATGCCTACTTTACAAGAAAACTAAAACCTAGTAAGGGAAAATTCAAAGGTAAACTTCCATTGATATGTTTCGGTTGTGGTGAGGTTGGGAATTTCGTAGAAAAATGTCCGAACAAAAGTGATGGCAACTCAAAAGGAAAGAAAGGATTTAAGAAATTCAACAAGCAAGGAAAAAAGAAAAGATCCAAAAGGAACTTTCTCTCTAAAGAAGATTTCTCATCATCCGATGAAGAAAGTGACAGCAAAGAAGAAGCCAATGAGAAAGTATTGTTTATGGCCAAGCACAATAAACAAGAAGTATCAAACAATGAAGAAGAAGGGTTGACCATAGAATAATTTTATGAGGAGGAAATCAAGCTTATAAAAGAGCTCAATTCTAAGAAGATCCGTTCCAATACTCTTGAAGAACAAGTTCAAGGTCTCAAAATTTAGGTTGAAGAACACAAATGTATTGAAGAGTCACTTCAAAAGAAGTTGGAAGAAAGCAACTAAGAAAGGGAAGCATTAGAAGCTGAATTAGTCTCGCTGCGTAAGGAGGTGAAGAAGGGAAAAACTGTCCAAAAATATGCCAACAACTCAAGGGCATTGGAAGAACTCATCAACAATCAATGATCTTACAACGACAGAACTAGCCTCGGTTACAAAGAAGAAGACGCAGGACCTTCTACAACAAAATACAATGAACCTATGAGATCTGACATACATGAATACTTCCTTGGAAAAGATTCGCAAGCACATCCTTGGAAGATGATTCCTCGACGAAGATTTTCATCCAGGTAACAACATATTTTTCATGGCTATTGTTATTCATGTGGAAAATTTGGTCATAAAGCTGTAGAATGTCGCACGTACCCTAGGAATCAATACAATTCCAAGATATTCTTCAAATATGAACCTCCCAGGGCTCAACGAAACATTAATAAATTTGAACATTTAAGAAATAATATGTAATATTACAAATTTCATAACTTTGGACACATAGCCAGAGACTGCAGACTTGAAAATCCTCCAGAAGAATCTTCGAAGCCATAGAATGAACGAACATGGAAGAAGAAGAAAACTGATAAATGTGCTCTCACTCTTAAGGCTCAAAAAAAATAAATATGTGTGGTATGTTGACAGCGGTTACTCAACGCATATGACTGGAGATAGAAAGAAATTTGTATCTCTGAAAGAGAAGAAGGATGAAACCATATACTTTGGAAATGATGGATCTTCAAATGTTATAGGATCAGGTACCGTCACTCTCGGAATCAAAGATGTTATAGCCAAGAATGTTCTATTAGTCGAAAACATGAATCACAATCTGCTCAGTGTTGGACAAATGTGTGATCAAGGACACATAATGCTATTCAACTCCACAAAATGTGAAATCAGGAAAGGCAGGTATGGTAAAATTGTGGCTGCAGCAAGTTGAGCTCCAAATGACATATATGTTCTGGATGAAGCAACTAAAGCATGTATACTAGCTAAAGAAGATGAAAGCTGGTTATGGCACAAATGAATGGGTCACATAAACTTTGACAATCTTGTCAGGATAAGAAAAAAGGAAGCAGTACGAGAAATGCCGAAAATCTCAAAACCTTCCAACACACTATGTGAGGCATGTCGGCATGGCAAGCAGACAAAATTCCAATTTAAAACAAAAGAACACTTTTCATCACATCCATTGGAATTGATACATACTGATCTATGTGGTCCTGTGAGAACAAAAGGCTTAGACGGAGAATTATATTTCATGTTAATGATAGATGACTATACCAGGATGACACCCGTCAGTTTCCTAAAGAAAAAATCTGAAGCATTTGAGTGCTTTAAGATCTACAAGGAGTTGGTTGAAAATGAAACTGATTTGAAAATAAAGTGTTTAAGATCAGATAATGGTGGAGAATTCACTTCCAAATTATTTCAGCAATATTGTGACGAAAATGGAATAAAAAGGCAATTTTCAACAGCACGAACACCTCAGCAAAATGGAGTTGCTGAAAGAAAGAATAGAACTGTACAGGAAATGGGTAGAACAATGTTGAAGGACTCAAAATTGGATGAAAAATTATGGGTTCAAGCAATTGATACGGTAGTCTTCATTATCAACCAAAGTCTTCTCAGAAATAATTGCAACAAGACTCCATATGAATTATGGAAAGGAAAACCAGCTAATGTAAAATATTTCAGAATCTTCGGAAGCAAATGTTATATCAAAATAGAAGATCAAAATTTGGGTAAGTTTGAATCACATGTTGATGAAGGTATCTTTGTTGGTTACTCACGCAAAAGAAAGGCCTATAAATGCTATAATCTAAGACGAAAACAAATAGTGGAGAGCATAAATGTTACATTTGATGAAGATGGTGTTCTAGCGAGTAATGATGAGGATCTAGAATCTTTGAAACTTGAGACAGAGGCTAAAAAATACACAAATAAAATTGTAGAACAAGAAGCAACTATCAACGAGGAAGAAGTAAACAATGATCATCAAGATATACCAGAACAACAACAAGAAGCTCCTCCAAGGAGAACAAAGGAGTGGATTCAAAAGAACCATCCATCAAATCAAATCATTGGTGACATAAATGAAGGTCGACAGCCTCGTTCATCACAACAAGCTCACATTGCTTTTCTAGCAACCTTTGAGCCTAGTAGTTTTGAGGAAGCCAGCCAGAATGAACATTGGGTAGCAGCTATGAATGAAGAATTGGATCAAATTGAGAATAATAACACCTGGGAATTAGTTCCACGACCAAAAGATAAAAATGTCATTGCGACTAAATGGGTGTTCAGGAACAAATTGAATGAAGATGGGCAGGTTACCAGAAACAAAGCAAGATTGGTTTGCAAAGGCTATGCACAAGTGGAAGGAATTGATTTCAACGAAACATTTGCACCAGTTGCCAGAATGGAAGCCATCTGAATGTTTCTCACCTATGCATGTTCAAGAAAAATCAAAGTCTACCAAATGGATGTCAAGTCAGCATTTCTGAATGGAGAATTAGAAGAAGAAGTTTACATCGAACAACTTGAAGGTTTTCTACTATCACAAAAATAAGACTATGTCTGCAGGTTAAAGAAGGCTCTATATGGTCTCAAGCAGGCTCCTAGAGCATGGTATGCTCGTCTTGATGGATATCTACGTCAACAAGGGTTCAAGAAAGGTATTGTTGATAGCAATCTTTATGTACAAATAGATAAAGATAATTTAACAATCGTTGAGGTATATGTGGATGAAATAATTTTTGGTAGCAATGATGATCGACTAAGTAAGAAATTTTCTAAAAATATGCAAAGTGAGTTTGAGATGTCTTTACTTGGTGAGCTGACATACTTCTTAGGGCTTCAAATATCTCAGCAAGAGAAAGGAATATTTATATGTCAAGCCAAGTACATCAAGGAAATGTTCAAGAAATTCAAAATGGAAGATTGCAAACCCGTCCTTACTCCGATGGTAACAGGTTGCAAATTGAGCATAGACAACTCATCCAAGGATGTGGATCAGAGGTTGTACAGATCTATGATTGGCAGTCTTCTATATGTAACAGCCTCTCGGCCAGATGTTATGCAAGCAGTTGGAAAAGTAGCAAGATTCAAAGCAGCACCAAAAGAATCACATATTATTGCCGTCAAAAGAATTCTTCGATATCTAAAGGGCACAGAAGAATATGGCTTGTGGTGTCCCACGGGTAACAATCTCATTATTCAAGCCTTTACAGATGCACATTGGGCAGGAAGCGTTGATGATCGTAAGAGTACTAGTGGAGTAGCATTCAATCTAGGTGGTTGTCTCGTATCATGGTTGAGAAAAAAGCAAACTTCAATCTCGTTATCTACAGCGGAAGCAGAATACATTGCAGCAGCATCATGTTGTACTTAAGTCCTTTGGATGACACAAACTTTGCAATATCTTCAAGTACAATTCAATGAGCCTATTCCCATATTTTGTGACAACACTAGTGCCATCAGCATCTCCAAGAATCCTATCATGCATTCAAAAAAAAAACACATTCCGATCAAATATCATTTTGTTAGAGAACAAGTCGTTGAAAAGAATATCAAACTTGAGTATGTTTGTACAAAAGAAAAAATTGCTGATATCTTCACTAAACCTTTACCTCGTGAAGCATTTGAATATCTTCGTCAAAAGCTTGGGATTCTCCCAAGTTCTCATTAGATTACAGGTCTGTAGGACGGTTGTGTGTTAGAGGGAGTGGAAGTGTGTACAGTTCCGCAGGATGGTTGTGTTTCAAGGGGAGTTACCCTTTTCCATTGATGTCAAAGGGGGAGAGAATGTTGTAGGAAGAGGTTTCATGATCGCAGGGGGAGTACTTGTGTTGCCATCAATGCCAAAGGGGGAGATTTTTTATCAGTGGTTGTCATTGATGTCAACCCAAGCAGCACCAGGGGCTAACCCAATATTGCATGGGAATTTTGACCTACCAAATTAATATATTCTGGGTCAATAATGCTTTTAATGGTTTCTACTTGTCGAGATGTTTCCGTTGATATATGGTACGCCATGTAATTCTTCACGGTTTGAAAGATATTCATGTTTGAAGTTTGTACCCCCAGTTAGTGGGCTAAAACCCCATGGGGTTGGGCCATGGGTCATTGAAAAGTCATAATTAATATTTTTTAAGCTCCTAAAATCCCTCCCACATTCACTTGTTGAAGCCCCTCTCAACTTAAGCATTAATATAAATTGTGATCCTCATTTCCTCCTTATGCAAGGGATTCGACCATCTGAAATAGGTAATAGTGGCATTTTCGCTCTAACTTTTTTTATACAAAGGTTTAGAAGCTGAAATTTTTATGAGGTGAAAAATTTCAGATCAAGGTGCGCAATATTTTTGGAGATATGATCTGTGGAAGTTAGGGTTTTTGCAGGCTCCTGAAATTCATCTCAAAGAAGTGACCTTGGTAAAATTGTCATAACTCTCTCTCTGAGTATCGGATTGGAATTCCATAAAAAGTGGTAGATAGTGCACAGTCTGTACTATTTTTTTTTATCAATTTCAGATCCAAATTAAGAAACAGTGACACGTGGCACGACGTACAAGTGCGCTCTACTGAAACAGTCCATAATTAGGGCATTGTGAGAGATTGGGTATAACTATCTCTTGAAGAATCCAAATTGGGTCAGATCTGGGGCATTGGAAAGAAGACCCAGAGGACTACTAAAAGACCAAAAATCAGATATTGAGGATCTGAAATAACAGAGACACACCAGATTCAATATCGAGCTCCTAGAAGGTAAGAAAAAGCTAGATCATGTGTTGTCAAGGGTTGCAAAGGACCAGACTTTCTATGGCAGCAAAGCAAAGAAAGGTGCAGCATAGGGTAGCATGACAAGAGCAGCAACCAAGGTGCATAACAACAGCAAGAAGTTCATCATATGAAGTCTTTAAGTGGGCAGCACTACATACAATCATTGTAAAGGTATCATTTTACTTAGTCATTGTAAATACATTATTGTACAAATTGTGCTAGTATCTATCTGCCAAGGGTTGAAGAGGCAGTGTTGGGAGGTCTAGGATCATCATTAGGTGGTTGTGTCAAAGTTGGGGTTATGGTCTAGTATATCTTCTTCTTCTACATCATTCTATATCATTGTAAAGTGGACCATTTTCCATGGTACAGGAGTCCATTCTTCTTTTATTCTTCTATAGGGTGGTAGGGTGGTGCTAGGGTGAGTTGTAGCTCATTAGGTTTTGGGGCATCCATTCAGTTGACTACTGAAGAATCTCGGGCATTGGAGCATCCATCCAATGGGAGCTAGATAAGAATGCTTTTCTAGATTCTAGGAAGTTGGAGCTTTCTTTTCAATTGGAGTTGAATATTAAAGAATTATTAGAAAAACATTAGGTGGTTTTTGTCCCGGAGTGGGTTTCCACCTTAAAATCTATGTTCATTTGTGTTCCTCTTGTTTGATGCTATCATTGTACAAACACTGATAATAATTGAAGATTAACTAATGCTCTAATTGAAAGGAATACTAATTCACTGCCCCCCCCCCATCTCAGTATTTCCAACAATCTCATGATTGAGCAACCTTTGTTAACTAAATATAATGGGCCAGGAAACCCCATAGTGGCTTTCCATATTGAAAATCAACCTATAACCAATACTTTGATTGATCTAGGGGCATCCATTAATGTCATGACTAAAGAACTCTTCATCTCCCTAGGACTTCATGAACTTAGACCTACACCCACAGTGCTTGAATTAGCAGATAGTTCCCATGTCAAGCCCGAGGGAATGATAGAATATGTGGTTATCACTATGGCTTCATGGAATTATCTGGCTGATTTTCTCATTTTAAAAACCAAATCCAGTCCGGGGGGTCATCCTTTGATCTTGGGAAGACCGTGGCTAGCTACTGTAGACGCATATATCAGATGTAGGTCTGGATCTATGGTGATCTTAGATGGGCAGGCCACTTATAACCTGAATCTTTATCCCCCAGCAAAACCTCATATGGATTTGAGTATTCCCTGGTGGGACGAATTTGAACTTGAATCTAATTTTTCCCTACCTCTT
This sequence comes from Pinus albicaulis, assembly GCA_034641835.2. Taxonomy (NCBI): domain Eukaryota; kingdom Viridiplantae; phylum Streptophyta; class Pinopsida; order Pinales; family Pinaceae; genus Pinus; species Pinus albicaulis. Next base: position 494,045,959 of record CM076584.1, on the reverse strand, counting down.
CTCACGCTTGGAAAATCAAAATACTTTAAGGATGAAACATAGGATGATACCATTAATGGTTTTATTAGTAATTCAATCTATGTTGTCTCCATTAGAGATCTGGGGGAATAAGATAAGGTAGATGATGCAATTATTGAACATTTGAAAACCACTTTGCATACTATCTCTAGTCCTGTTGAAATCAAACCTGGGAAATGTTTAAACATCAATCCTAACCTGACTGCTGAAAAAAACAAATTTTTGATACAACTGTTACAAAAATATAAAAATGTGTTTGCATGGGACTATACAGATATGAAAGGAATCTATCCTAGCCTATGCACTCACCGCATTTATCTTAAAGAGGAATGCAAGCCAGTTAGATAACCGCAACGCCGAATGAACCTCGCACATAAGAAGATAGTGAAAGAAGAATTGCAGAAACTCCTTAATGCTAATTTCATCTACTCCATTTCTGACAGCTAGTGGGTGTCTCTGCTTGTTATAGTTTCGAAAAAGAATGACAAATGGAGAGTCTATGTATACTATAGAGAGCTTAATAAGGCTACTTAGAAGGACCATTTTCCTTTACCATTCATTGATCAGGTCCTAGATACTCTCTTTGGGAAAAATTTATTTTCATTCCTAGATGGGTTTAATGGCTATAATCAAATATATATTTCCTCGGAAGACCAAGACAAGACAACCTTCACTTGCTCATGGGGTAATTTTGCATACAGAGTCCTTCCTTTTGGCCTCTGTAATGCACCAACAACTTTTTAGAGGGAAATATTGGGTATTTTTTCCAATCTTTTGAATGACTGCCTTGAAATATTTATGGATGATTTTACACCCTACGGGGATGCCTTTGAGACAGCACTAGCTAACTTGGAAAAAATGTTGGAATGTTGTGAAAAAACTAATGTTGCTTTGAGCACAGATAAATGCCACATGATGATGACTAAGGGAATTGTGCTGGGATATTTCATTTCGGTAGATGGAATCAAGGTAGATCCTGCAAAAATTGAGGTAATATTGAAAATCCCGACCCCTAAGACTCTGAAAGAGGTATGTAGTTTTTTGGGACATGCAAGATACTATAGGAAATTTATAGAGAACTTTTCAAAGATTGCATCTCCTCTATTTTCATTACTAATGAAAGATGCAGAATTTGTGTGGATAGGGAAGTGTGAGCAGGCTTTCCTGAAGTTAAAGAACTGTGTAACAACAACACCTATTTTACGAGGACCAAACTGGAGATTTCCATTACATATCGCTATGGACGCATCTGACATAGTTGTGGGTGTTGTTCTGGGGTAGCTGGAGGAGAAGAAACCTTACGCCATTTATTACATCAGTAAGAACTTAACTCCAGCAAAACTCAACTACACTGTTACTGAGAAGGAATTCCTAGAAATAGTGCATGCTATCAACAAATTTCTGCACTACATCAATGGGTATCAAGTATTTGTACACACTCACCATGCTGAAATTTGATTTTTGATGAACAAACCTATTACTAATGGTAGAGATACACGATGGTTATTCCTGTTACAAGAATTTGATATTACTATTCTAAATAAACCTAGAAAAGATAATTTATTTTCTAATTTTCTTTCTGGATTAACTATAAGTGATGACTACACTACCACTGAGGATTCTTTTCCAGATGAATATATTTTCGCCATCTCTAATCACTCACCATGGTATGTATATATAGCCAATTACCTTGCTGCAGGAAAATTTCCACACCATTTGTCTTCCAAAGAAAGGAGGAAGATTATACAACAGAGTGATATCTGCTCCTAGATAGAAGGTAATCTCTATCACAATGTGCCAGATTTTTAGATTAGAAGATGTGTTAGTGAAGATGAGGTATTTGAGATCTTGAAGGCTTGTCACGAGGAACCCTGTGGAGGGCACTTCGATGACAAAAGGACGGGATATAAAGTACTATCAATAAGGTACTACTGGCCAACTATATTCCAGGATGCTAAGAAGTTTGTGAAGGGATGTGATAGCTGCCAAAGGATAGACTAGCCTTTGAAATCATATGAGATGTCGTTACAACCTCATATAGTGATAAAACCATTTGAGAAATGGGCCCTAGACTTTGTGTGGCCAATTAATCCTTCATCATGACAAAAATCATACATATTTTTCTGCATCGACTATGTCACAAAGTGGGTTGACGCAAAGGCACTAATCAGTGCAACAGAGTAGGTTGTTTCAGACTTCCTGTTTGAAGATATTTTTGTTCGCTTTGGTATACCCAGAGAGATAGTAACAGATGGGGGGCCTCCATTCACATCTCATTTGATCAAGAAGCTGGTTGAAAAGTATGGAATTCATCACAGAATCACCTCACCGTATCACTAACAAGACAATGGCCAAGTGGAAAGCACCAATAAAGTCATTGAGGGAATCTTAACAAAGACAGTAGCCAACCACCGAAGAAACTGGGTCGAGAAACTTCCAAAGGTACTGTGGGCTTACAAAACAACATGGAGGAATACTACAGGCTTATCACCATATGAACTGGTGTATGGTAAGAATCCTCTATTCCCCATATATTTTTAAATAAAGACATTAAGAACAACATTGCAGGTCGATCTGGACTTAAGTAAAACATAGACACAAATATTGAACCAACTCAATGAGTTGGAAGAAAAACGGTTGGTTTCTATTCGACAGACAAAGATCATTCAGCAGAAAAGAGCTAGATGTCATGATGGGTTTATTAAGAAGAGTTCCAGAAAGGAGATTGGGCTCTTTTGTATGATTCAAGGTTAAAGGATTTCAAAGGCAAGCTCTGCACCAGATGGCTAGGTCCTTACAAAGTGAACATGGTATTTGAAAATGGGACTGTACAATTAGTCACCATCAATAGTGCTAAGACACCGTTACTGGTTAATGGGAACCGTATAAGGTTATATCATCAACCCTCTTCGAAGGAATCATTTGTTAACATTGTCGTGAACTCCGATCTTCATGTTACAACAGCAGGGAAACATTCTCCTATGCAGCCTGAAATTTGAAATTCCAATAAGTGAAACAGCTGAAAACCACCCTTGTGGTAGCTGTTGCACCTGCTAAATATATATATATATATATATATATATATAATAAAGAAAAAGAAAATAAAACAAAAATAATAAATGTAATTGTGAAAACCCCTTTCCGGGGCACAGTTAGACAGTTTGTAATAGCTGAAAACCACTCCCGTGGAGGCTGTTACACCCATATTTCCCTTCCTGAAACATCATATTTTCTTCCTGATCCATTTTATAAGATGATGGTATTCAGTTGATTTTCTTTCTGTACCTATTTCTCCTAATTATTATGTTTTTTGTTTTGAAGAATAATCTAAAGGTTGTCTTGGCTGTTACACATGTAACAACCGACAGACACGAACACTGTTTCTCATGTTTCATCGCATAACAACAATAATGGTGCCAGCCAAACGCAATTTCCATGATCGCTGCAAGCAGTACGCTGTTGATTTGAAACCTTCCTCCACGTCGCCTCAGGTATGTCATTCAAAAGGTAATGTCATCATTTATGATTTGGTGATTATTAGCAAAAGTAATGATATTCCCGTGATGGTCGTGGGTGGCCATCACCATTAAGGCAGGGGGAGGGGATATATCTTGAAATCATTGAAAAAAGTCATAGTCGTAAACCTCTATCAAATTCGCGTGCACCCAATTAATAGCACAAATGCCAATGATGACTAAATCTGGCTGGAAAGAGTGTGTGTACTTAGAACCCATTGCTTTCCATAATGGAACATTTATGAAGAGTGGTGCGAGGTACGATTCAGTAATATCTAAAATCGGTAACCTCCCATCGACCTCATTAACTGAATACTTGTGTCCTCATTGCAAACTCGTTAATCGGGATAAGCAGAGACGTTGAGAAGAAGTGAGCAGTGTAGTGACATTACAGTGGGTTGAGAAGTAAGAAGTGAATTCAGAAACAACAACAAGATGGGTGGAGCAACGGTCAGGAATGAGCTAGATTCTATGGACGCCTTGAAGAACTATCCAAAATCCTACCACATATTAAGAGACGCTGGATGGATTGAGTATTTCTAGAAGATATAAGGCTCAAACGAGGTAGTGGCAATTGAATTCGCTCAAAATTTGAATAAAAAAAAAACCCATGTGAGGGGCCTGCAAATTGAGGTGACTCAAGAGGTAATTTCCTGAGTAACTACATTTCCAGTAGAGGGACGGAGGTGGTTTAACAGAAAAATCAATGACCCCTCCTTGAAAGAAGATTTCCTAGAAGGAGTAGAAAAGCTGGAGAAGAAAGGGAGAGGAATTGACAGGTTGTCACTCCCTCAGCCATGGGAAAATGTCGCCTTGATTTTAATCAAATACATGACTTGTGAGGGAAGATATATGATAGTATTTAATTATCACTTCCCTCTACTTAATCACCTTCGGCACCAACAAAAGATTAATCTTCCATTCTACTTATTAGGGAACATTAAGCATATGGCGGCAACAGTAAAGACAACAACACATCCGGAAGCATGTGTGACCAATCATAGACTCATCAAATTGATCATGCTAGATGCCCTAGGGCAGAAAGGAAGGACCTGAGAATAATTCAAGCGAAAGAGGCCGAGGATAAATCAGAGAAAACATGTCGTGACTTTAGGAGGAAGTCAGGCAGAAGTAGAAACTCAGACTCGGCCTGCCAAAGTCAGAATTGGGAAAGAGCCCACAAATGAACCAATTGGGGATAGATGGAAAAAACAGAGGGTGAAATTTAACCTACCCATAAAACATTTACCTATGGCCGAGAAGCAAACAGAAGCAGAAGTATCAAAAGAAGAAAGGAAACCCTCCTCATTAGGTAAGGACGAAAATCATGTCCTCTTTTTAGAACATGAATATCTGAGAAAGGAAAATGAAGAATTGAAGAAAATATTATCTGAGGGGAAGGAAATGTTGGTGTCTATATGCACAACATGTTTTCAATAACTAACAACGGCAGGATATAAGGTCTGTGGGGAAAACATCAGCCCAATGGAAACAGAAACAGAACAGCAGGAGGTTGTTACACAAGAACCTGCTAAGGATATTTTTGTTACTCAAGAACCAGTAGTTAAATCAGAGCCTCCTGTAGTAATTTACCTAGAGGCCAATACACAAGAACCTGTGGAGGCCACTGCTATTGTAGAAGAAGGAGAAATAGACACAGAGGCTACTCTAGGTGGAAACGAAGGGGCTGACACACAAGAACCCACCGAGGAAGCTATTGTTACACAAGAACCAACAATAGAGGTGGAACAACCCCATTCAACAGAGGTTGTTACACCCATTATTGATGTTGAAATTGAATGCAGAAGAATGTCGGGTCCCATCTCGAGATGGAGTTCTGAGAAAATATTGTTAATTTCCATATTACAGAAGTGGAAATAGGAAGCGATCTCCCTTCGGGAGAGGGAAATTTCACTGAAAGAACATCTGAGGGAGACAAATGCCCTCCATGAAATATGGATGAAAGAGGAGTTGAAGAAAGGATGGGAGAATTATAATAAGAAGGAAGCCCTGAAGAAGCCGGAGGAATAGTTACTGCTGTTACAGTAGTAGGTTCAGGATCTTACTATAGACAAGAAAAAACTTCATGACCTTGCCCTCAATTTGTTGGGTTGCAGGCGGCCTTCCCCATCCTATCCTATTTTTCTATGGGAACACTACTTCTTGTTCCAGATGAAAGATATTATGGAGGATAGACCCTATTTATGTTATTCCACTCACACATTTTTAGATGTTTTCCATGCCTCCAATTTTGATGAACAAATCCTACTGTGTGAGTTATTATTAAACAATATCATTTGTGAACATGTGAGTATGAAAATGGTTGTGACAATATTCTCCTATATGGGGGATCTGCAGTTGCGATCTTTTGTGTCCTTCATGAAGAATAAAATTGAGTGGCATTTGGCCATCAAATCTATGGATGCTAATGAGGAGAAGATGGCATTATGGGTTCGGGCAGAACCAGGATGGGCCACCAAGTTAAGGTGGGAATTCAAGAGAATGTTGAGTACTCCTGGGATAAAGGAATTGACTGCCACTTACAGAAGAGGAATTGTGAACTTCTGCCTCAATCACTTCTCAATGATGAAGAGCTAAGCCTTTACTAGGTGCTTGAAACGCACCAAAGCCAATAGTGTTGAGCTATTGTAGGGGGACCGATTTGCATTCTAGAATTCCATGGTGGTTGTTACACATATACCAGCGTATGCAAAGATAGTACAATCCCTTGGTGCTTTGTGGCTTGGATTGAGATTCAAGTTTCCTTTGATCTGGCTGCCAATTGAGGATTATCAGAGTAATTATGAATTGAGCAAGTATGAATCAGAGTCCTAGGTATGGCAGCTAATGGCCAATTAGGGGTACAGATCTGCAGATGAAGATACAATTGGTTCTTATGATCTCACCGACCTGCACCAGAGATATTCCCATGAGAGATGAGATTTTTCATGAGGACATGCAAGTGCTTCAGTTGGGGGGAGATGTTGGGTGCCAGTTTTGCACACTTTTCTTACATTTGTTTCCCCTATTTTGCCTCATGACCATAACCATTGGGACTATCTTTGCCTCTTTTTCCTATATTTCTATCTTAACTTGTGTTTTTTCCCCTTATTTTCATTACTCTGCCATTTCATCAATTATTATGATGTATCATGCCTTTTTATGACTAATAGAGGATGAATGTTTGGAAGAGATCTATGGTCTTTTTGATGTCTTTCCAGATGTGATTTGTAGCATAAAATATCATGAGCATGAGGCATACAGGATCAATTAAGGGTGTGTTGTTGTAGTGAGCTTTTTACACAGTGATGTTGTTACACCTTCTTATTACAGACCCGCTGGTGAACTGTTGTTACAGCTGTACCGCTGACTGGATCTCGTAAACCCCTCTTGCTGACTTGTCTGCTAACTGTTACGATATAGTTGTGATTTATCGTGATAGTTATAGAAGTCATTAAGTATTGTATTTTTGGATAACAGCCTCTCAACGGTTTTGATTGTAATCTATAATTTTCTAGTCAGACTTTTATTAAGAAGTGTTTATAACCATATGTATTCTATTTCGATCAGCATGAGAATCCTAATATTCTCATGACTGATCTATTCCTTGTTTTTCTGAGATGTAACCACTATATAGTTCTCGGCCCTCGAGGTCGAAAGGTTAGCGAAGAACAACATTACTTTGGCTCTGTAATTTTGCTCATACTAATACATATTATCATGTTATTTCTGTTACATGCATTATTCAATTTAGTTTCCATTAAGTTCTTCCTATACCTACACCCTGCTAGGGAGGAAGGGTCCTTCTCTTTAGCAAGGATTGCAGTGATTAAGGTAGTTGTGTTATGTGTTTATATTTTGTTTATGAATCAGTACAAGTTATGTTGCTGCTATTTCAGCTGTGAATACATTCGATTCAATTTCAATATTTTGTATGTTGTTACACATATGAGAACAAAGATACCAGTTGGATAATTGTTGTGTGGCACGCTAGAACAGATTAATTGAGGTGTGATTGCAGTCTTGTAGATCATTTTATTTCTACATGAGTGATTTACTTCCAACATTTACTTCAGCAACGATTTCCTTTATTTGGGTTTGCTTTTGGTTGGGTGTATCGGCACGGACGGTGTGGCTGTCATTGAAATAAAAGACGTCCCTGGATTGATAATTTATGTGTATTTTTTTAGTCATTTAATAGTGATTAATACGTCCCAACAATTGGTACGAATATTGATAGGAAAGTATGATCTTGTGATTCAGATGTCGATAAATATTTCTTCTGTTTGGACTTTCCCTTATTATGTTAGTGGTTGTTTCCTGATTTCCTTCAGGCATTATTTTTGTTTATTTGGCTACTAAATCATCATTTGGAATGTCCATCATTTGAATTGAAACTTTTGCATGTGTATTCACTTCAATAGGTTTATCCTCTACTTGAGTTACGATTTTGATTGGATAAATATTTGTTACTTTATATTCAACTTGGACTGAAATGATTGGAGACTTTGATACTACTTCTTGAAGTTGTTCTAACTTGTGAGTTAGTGAATTCTTGTCACTTTTAAGATTATTTATTTGCGTAAGTAAGGCTTGGGTATGATTCTTAGGATGTGAAAGTTTTTCATTTTATGAATCATTGAATTTTTCCTTAGTATCTTTCTCTTCATATTTTAAATTTTTTATGTTCTCTAATAATTTTTTATTAAGGGTTTTTAGGCACAAGTTTTATTTTTATTTTTCTCAAAGATTCTCCTTTAGTTCCTTGTAAAAAATTTCCTTTTATTGTTTTAGTATTTGTTTCTTAACATTGGAAATTTTTTTCTGTGAAAGTAATTTCTCATTGTGGTCCCTTAGATGCCAAATTTCTTCGTTTCTTTCTGTTGATTTTTCATGAAACTGATCTTCAAGATTTTTATATTTTTTTCTAATGCTTCATTCTTTTGTTGAAGTTTTTCAATTTTTTCTTTTAATATTTTAATTTATGTTTGGGTGTTATATTGGTATTCTTCTAAAGTAAACAAGCTTCAATATTTTGGATAAGGTATTTTGTTATTTTTAAAAATTGATAAATACTAATCTTCTGTTTCACAAAATGGACATCTAGTCCAAAATGTAGATTTATATATGGAATCCATAGTTTCTTTGTTCATCTTCTAATTAGACTCCATTTTAGTTTTTCTTCAAAGATGGACTTGTTTTGTGTTCTTCAATGAGTTTAGGGTTTACTAATAACCTCCATTTTTTTTTAATAAGTCTTCAAAAAATAATTTAATTTATTCCACTCTTCTATTTTCTCCTCTCTTTTTTTATAAATAACTATCATTTGTAACTTTTCAAACCTTTTATAAAATAACATTATATTTTTTTTTTTTTTTTTTTTAAATCCACATGTTAATATTAAAACTTTAGTTTTCCTTAACGCTTCATTTATTGATAACTAAACATGTCCTCTTTAAAATTTGATAACTAAATACAACCCACAGACTAATCGATATGGTCAATAGGTGCGAATTTACAAGACAAAGGAAAATGATATCAGGAATTAACGGAGGTTGACCAAGTAGGAAACAATGGCGTGGGTGTGGACGACGGAGTGAGCAAGCGATGAAGTGTTTAGAAGTGTCTGGGGTGGTTGCGAGGGAAATGGGAAGAAGCTTGCAGAGTCATGGGAGATGGCAGACTGAAGGTGAAAGTGATTGACATGAAAATGGAACAGGAAGGCCAATAACGACTCAGTTTGGTGAGGTAGATCAGAAATACGGTGCGTCAGGATTAGACAATCGTTTTGCAGACTGAGAAGAAAGGCTGAGAAGACTGGTGTTACAGTGGTCGGATAGAAGTTTTCTATCGGTGACACCTATGGAAATTTCACGTTGGAGAAGATGACTAGGCATGGTGAACGATAGGATTGTCATGTCGTCGACAGCTCTGTAGTGGTGCTGACAATGGTGCGATGGTGACGACATGGGTTTACAAGCCCGATAAAATTTCATTGTTTTTTTAGTCCTTGTGACATCAGTGGTAGTTGCGGTATGTCATTCAATGATAAGTGAAGGCAACTTGTTGTCACGATCATTGAAGAAAATAAATGTGCGTCAAGGGTTGTGACGAACAAAGGAAAATGGTTGTTTTGTTTTTTATTTTTTATTTTTTATTTTTTAATTTTTGTAAATTTTTAAATAATATTCCTATTTTTTTATATATAATAAATATTTTTTTTATTTTTTTTTAATTTATATATTTTTTATGATTTTTTTTTAATAATTATTTTTTTATTTTTTATTTTTTAAATATTTGACTTTTTTATTTTTTCCCAAAATATATTGAATTTAAAAAAAAAAAAATGGCCAAAGGCTAGTGATTGAAGAACGTGGCTCTCATACTACTGTAACAACCAAAAGACGTATACGCAATAGAAATATTTAAAATACTTCAAAGACGTAAATGTCCATTGTAATACATGTAAACATATATTGAATTGATGTAAGATGTTTATGAATGAGAATGAGGGCCTGCTTATATACCCTAGGCAGGTGCCCTTTCATGAATGGTCATGTGTATAAGACACGCCTCTTCATTACTAACTAACTAACCATTAGTTAATTAATTATTAATTATTATTATTATATTTATATTTATATTTTTTATTTTTATATGAATTATATTCATAAAACTCCACTTCCTATTTCCTCCCATATATTTGTCATTTCCTCATCCCTTTCCCTTACATGTAGTTATTTAATATCAACCTAAGTATTTGACCAATGTTGGGCCATAGATGTTCCCAATTTTCATTATATTATGACAATTCCACCATAATAAAGAGATTCTAGACAATTTGATAGAATCAAAGTAATTGAAACAGGAAATGCCCCAATTGTACACACAAAGTCTCTTTGGGTGTTTGGGGGCTTAACCATGTGAGTTTAGACCTATCCACAACCTTTCACCACAAGAACATGTAATGCATGCACATATGTTGTACATTTCATGTCCCTACAAACTAACTAATGAGATATCTATGTCAATTAATTTAATTATGTTTTATTACAACACATTACATAATGAAATATTTGGGCCCGTGTCTTGACCACTCATCTATTTTTTATAACCTCGTACATGCATGATTAATGTATCCCTTCACCATGGGAAAAATCTAAGATTAAGCTCAACTACAACCATTAGCACAACTTTCATTCCTTTAAGCATTTTTTCAAATAATTCTAATTTTGTGGATTTCATTTGAGGGAAACAAGATGAAGGGTCAATCTGAATCACAACAAAGGTTGGTCATGAGTGCTTTGTAACATCTCCTCCTATTCTCCTGACAATTCATCCAATGATTGTTCAAATCAATGGGATAAGAATTAAATTGATCACGTGGAGTCCCATGTGGTGGACACTAGTTATTTTTTAGGAATTATTCTATCTTTCTTTTTTTATTTGATGAACCAGTCATTCAAAATAGCCTTCAAATTGTAAATTTACTAGTGATTTTTCAGGATCTATTCTATTTTTTCGGATTTGATAATGTGGGGTCTGAAGGATATTCACCAGTTTGGTCCTTCACTATTTTCAATATATATTTTGAATTTTATCACAAAATAAATTTGTGGAGAAGGATCCTATTTCAAACATATATTTCCCCACACTATACTTGATTGGATAAGAAAATAAAATAAATTCACTTAGACAATGTTGGAGCGGGGTCCCCTGAGGCACAATTTCCGATATCTTTTTCTATTTTTGTATGTGCACATTGTGCAAATGAAGTCAAGGGGCTTTGGGGTGGGTCAAAGTCCCCAATTTTGATGTAAATGGGCTTAAGGTTAAACTGTGGACCTCAAACCATGGTTTGAGACCATAGTATCTACATGCTAGGCGTATATAAATAGATAGATTGCGTCTAAGCTAAATAGCTGATGCAGGAATTCTGCTAGAAAGCAGATCCCGCATATAAGAATACAACTGCTTCACTATCTATGAAAATACTCAAATTTTCTATAGTAAAATCATGAAAACATTTAACTTAAATTCACATGAAGGCAAAAAGAGCCATTCCAATCAACTCCATTAACTATATAAAAATTCTCTGGCCAAATATTACATTGGGCAGCCTCTGGCTCTTGGCCCTTCAAACCACTTCTCACTCACTCCACTCTCAACTATCTCAGCTCTTCAACTATTCAGGTGTGTATTCTCCTCACAAAACCACTCATATTTATACATAAATAATGAATTTAATTCATTCCAAAAATATCTCCACCTAATCCTCAACTAAATCTAATTTAAATTCATTTTAGGTGTGGACTCAACAAAGTCCCGTACATAGAATTCCTACTCCCTAATTTTGCTACCTAATTCTATTTTCTCTCATATCCTTTTAATTAATAAAAGAATATTTACAAAATCCTCACTTTTATAATTTATCTCCTATTTTATTTAAAAATAACAAATTAATTAATAAAACAATTAAAATGTCACACCCTCCTTTATTACATCATTAAAAATGAAAATTGGCCTTGATGCTCTTGCATCAGACTCCCAAGGTTGAAATTAATCATAATCGCCTGATCATGTGTGTTGGAACTGTGTCTTCCTGGATCCCATATCTTATGCTGTAACTTTCCATTTGTCGTTGCTTCTTTCTATTGTTCTTCTCTAGGTCTCCACACTTTATGCTGCATTTCCCCACTCACTATGCTTTCACAATCTTTTGCTCTCTTTCTCTTGCTGCTTCTTCTTTGTTTTACTGCTGCTGGCCTCTTCCAGAATATCTTCATCATTATCCTCCTAATTAGTTCAATTTCTCGATCCAATAGATTTCCTTCAGTATCAGCAATAAAACCTGTACCCACAAAACAATTATTAGAATAAAAAACATAAGGCTTTAGTGCCTCTTTCTCTGCTACTGGTAACATTTCAGTATGTTGCTCTGAAATTTCCTCGTCCATCAGCACATCAGTATGATGATTCAATTCCTCTGTGAGACTATCAGTTAGTCCCTCCTCCACATCATCTGTTTGAAAAATGTTTCCCTGTTCTGTGTCTTTTAATAACTTTTCCTGAAAATAGGTCCTCTGCTTTTCGAACTCTCTCCTCTGAAGATCTAACTTCCAATATAACTGAACAATTTTAACTGGAGTAGAACTCAGAAATTTTACACAATTTTCCATACCGTCACTTGCTGTTGACCAATCATCAGATGGTCCTTCTTTCCCTGCTTCAATATTATGCTGAATATTTCCATAAGACCCCTTTATCTTCATTTCTTCCTGAGATCTTGCTATCTCAGCATCATTCTGAACAGATTTCAGATTCAACTCTTCCTCTTTAAAAAACTTCAAAGTTTTCTCAACACTCTATGATGTTACTGTAATCACACACCAATCATTAATCTTAAACACATAAGATCTTGAGATCTCACCGGATGCTTCAGTCGACATCTCTCTTTGCTGTTCTGAATCCTTCATTTGATTCAATTCTTCTGAAGATTTCCCTTTTGTCTCATCACTACGTCCTTTCTCCGTCTGGAAATCTTCCTGAATGTTCCTGGTTTCAACATCATTACATTGTAAAATTTTGTCAGTAATCCCATTAAACAAATACACTTGTTTACCTCCTTGGAATTTTCCTCTAGCATTTCCACTTTGTTCCTGTTCCATAACAGCTTTGACTTGCTGTCTTACCCCGGACAAGAATTCATTTATGATTTCTCCCTGTTGTAGCCAATCAACACTTTCCTTCTCTGAAAGGAATTCTCTAACATACTTTACCTCAAGAGTTTCATTCTCCTTTGTGACAATTCCATCAGACTGTTCACTGTCTTTCGCATATCCTGCAAACATACATAAACTGTGAGAAAAATTGCAAGGCTTCATAGCCTCACCTGCTCCTCCTACGAACACATCTTCAGATGCTTCTGAACTATCCCAATAGTTCATGAGATCTTCCTCACTGATCTCTTCACCCAGAATTTCGCCATGTTCCAGGCCACAAATGGAAACATCCATTTTTAACTCAGCCTCTCTGAGTTCTTCACAACTCAACATCTGCTCGAGCTTCCTCAGCTCCTCCATCAACTGTATGTTTACCTGCTTGTCCCTTTTTGCGAGTAGCTTCTGCCACTTCACCTTCTTTCTCATGGTCCAACCATGTGTCTGGTATCTCACATTTTCCTGCAACAACTCCATTAAAAATTCAAGGTGAATTGTTATCTCGGCCTTCTCCCGCTCATACTCTTCATCAGATCTCCGAAAATGACTATCAACAGTCATCTTCCCCTCCTTTGTGAACTGCATCTGTTCACGTGTGGAATTCATTTAAGCCACTTTCTCGCAATCCTTCAGAATTTTCATTCATCAAAATGAAACTTCTCCCCCTGCTCTTGGCTTCTCTTTGTCCTGGAACCAATCCCTGGCAACCTCTTGCTACAATTTTCTGCAAATAACACTCATGCTTCTGTTAAGGTTATTAGTAAACCTTTCTTCCTGAAACCTCAATCTTCTGGTTCCGTTCTTTTGTACCATCTTCATCACTGTCAATACTTTCATGCTCATAAGTTTTTCATCTTTAATGCAAACATTTCCCTGTGAAAAATCCGCATACTCTCTCTCGGTATGCACATAAAAATGCATGTCAATTTAATGCCCAAATAATATCACAATCTGGGAAATCTTATATATGTATGTGCGGAAGCTTCTATCTTACTTTATGGTTATAAAACCAATGTAAATAAAATTCCTTTCAATCTTCATGTGCAAAAACTTCACCTGTTTCAATCTATGATTACCCATTCCATGAATGCATTTACTTATATGCGGAAGCTTGTATTTCCATTATCAAACTCTATGCGGAATCAACATTTCAATGTATTCACTTTTCATCAACTATATGCTCACCAGTCCCGATGCATTTGACCCCACTTAACAACTCATATTTAAACAATGCTTATATGCGGAGTTGTTCCTCTTCGTACATTTCTCTCTTAATCAAGATTTAAGCCCTTATTATGATTATTCGAATCCAGCATTCAATTATGTGATAATGGCCCACAGCTTTCAAAATCTCACATTTAAAATGTGAGATATATGCTCACAAATCTGAATATTAACAAGAAAATAAATTTTATTTGGAGCCATACCTTATTATTTCATTTCGCTCAAAGATTGAACCCGTTTCATATTTAAATTAAACCCATACCTTGGATTAAAGCCCTCGCAACTATCCATGCGACCTCCATACTCTGTGCAGATCAGTCATGCAATTAAACCATTTGCAACGCATTTTGGCATCTCAGCATCTCTGCAATCAAATAATCCTTCGATATTTTACCGTGCCATTATTTGTCTTTCCATTTCAACCATCGAATTCCCCACACGGTCCAAGTCCACCAGCAAAACCCCTTTAACAATGCTGTGTTACAGTTTGCATTGCATTGATTGCAATGTGCTTCAATACTGATTTCGACCACATCTGAACGCAAACATTGTTAGTTCACCAGACATTTTAACTCACACAAACTCTAACAGTCCGCGTTATGGTTCCGGCATGGGCATGGCATGTTCAAAATCGGCTTCGACGATGCTTTTTTTTCTTTGATACATGTTACCTCTGCAATGGCTTCCACGTTGACGTGTCAATTGGTCCAACTCGGAAATTACTTCTACAGATTCGCGTAGCCAGACGGATAGGCTCACCAGATCAACAACAAACCTCCCAGGATGTAGCGCTATCCTCCACAGATCCAGTATTCAGGATCATAACACAAGAGAAATGCTAGTTCGTGGTAGCTCCTTGTGATGCGCCTCCATGCAACTCCACGGCCTCTCTCTCTCACCCTACCAGCATTCAAACAAGACAGAGCCTCCGATTTGAATACATAACACGCTCACTCCTTGACTAGATCAGTAACGACATTCATCAATGGGCCCGATCCACACACCAACGAGAATTAAGAATTTTCCAAAACATGTCAAGGCTTCATACACATTAATCCACATGGACATCTCAATTTAAAAGTTCGACTTAGAACTCAAACACTGCATATATAAAACCGGCCTTGTCAGCCCACCTTTTACCATATAATTACCCGATTTCTACAAATTAATCAACATTCCGTCGCATAACTTGCCACATTTCCTCACGCTTTAGCTGCGATTTCACTAACACTCATAGCTCTACGCTTATCACTATCCATCGACTTTGTTTCTCGCTTTAAATCTTCGACCAGATTCAACCCATTCTGCACACAATCAAATAGAATGCATGAAAAGTTTTAAATGAAACAGGTTTAAATAAAACCAAATCGATTAACTCACGCATGGGTGATTTCTATCACACAAATTCACTACGCCTTCAAGTTTTCAGTGCAATATTCATTTTGAGTGTTGTTTTTTACAGCTCCAAATTCATCACTGTTCCTTCATGCTGGCCCTTCTTCAAAGGCTATAACCTCATCGATTTCTTATTGAACCTCCAGGCTTGTGTTTATTCACGGCCAACACAAAACTCTACAATCACTGCTCCTCGTGTGTATTTTTCATACGGCTTAGACCACTTCTTTACACAGGCTTTAATTTCTGTTCACTTGGCATTCCATCACTGCTGCAGTCTCAATATACTCAGGTTTATATCACACCGATATATGTAGATCCACCACACTCTGCGCTAACCAAACCAGGATTGTCACGGTTTTCCTCCTTTCAAAACCGTCTTCTCTCTTTATGCTGCGATCGATCAACATGTTGAATAGAATTCGGAACTCGACTCAACATCTCAGGAATTTTAGCAAACCGATAGAGCCTTGACTTGACTCAACTTCCTCTCTGGTTTCTCAAATTTTCTCCAACGTCATACGATCAAATCAAAAGAATAATTTCAGGAAAGTCAATCTAACTTAATACTTGAGAATTCCTTGAACACGATGAGCACAAAAAAAATATCATTCAATCTGTGATACTGATATGCATAAAAGAGCTATCGCTCCACCACACATTATAGATTTCATAAATTCATTTTTCTTCCTAGTAACTCGAAGTAGCACGACTGAATTGATCAGAGCTAGCGCAGTCCTGCACTTAGATACAGTGCTCAAACCATCATAGCAACCACATATTTCACAGTGTGGCTTCGATACCAAAATGATGTAGGAATTCTACTAGAAAGAAGATCCCGCATATAAGAATAAAACTGCTTCACTATCTATGAAAATACTCAAATTTTCTATAATAAAATCATGAAAACATTTAACTTAAATTCACATGAAGGCAAAAAGAGCCATTCCAATCAACTCCATTAACTATATAAAAATTCTCTGGCCAAATATTACATTGGGCGGCCTCTGGCTCTTGGCCCTTCAAACCACTTCTCACTCACTCCACTCTCAACTATCTCAGCTCTTCAACTATTCAAGTGTGTATTATCCTCACAAAACCACTCATATTTATACATAAATAATGAATTTAATTCATTCCAAAAATCTCTCCACCTAATCCTCAACTAAATCTAATTTAAATTCATTTTAGGTCTGGACTCAACAAAGTCCCGTACATAGAAGTCCTACTCCCTAATTTTGCTACCTAATTCTATTTTCCCTCATATCCTTTTAATTAATAAAAGAATATTTACAAAATCCTCACTTTTATAATTTATCTCCTATTTTATTTAAAAATAACAAATTAATTAATAAAACAATTAAAATGTCACACCCTCCTTTATTACATCATTAAAAATGAAAATTGGCCTTGATGCTCCTGCATCAATATCTCTAAGTAAGTTAATGATATTGATGTTATGATAAGTTTATGAGTCTGTAAGGGTTGTTTGGGTTGGGTTAAGAGGATCTTGATGCCTATGTGCATGGATACCTAGTCCCGGCTGTGTGCGGACTCTGCTGGTTGTGTTCGCGGAAGGGTTGTGTAAGGGTTTTTGTAAGGTCAGTTGATGTATTGATTAAAAGATATGAAGCTAATATAAAGGACATTTTTGGTGAATTTTACTGTGTTATGCATCTAAGTTTTGTACTGCTTATGCTCTGTTAAGATTGCATTATTTGTCTTACTTATAGATGTTTGTGCAAGGATATCTAATTTGATTATGCATGATTATCGATGGTTAATATATCTGTTTAAGTACTCACATTGGTTAAGACCTAAATTTGGCTCTATTCTATTATCTGCACTAGGGCAAACAACAATTTTGTGTTATTATGTTAGTCACTGCGCATTATTTGTAATTCGGTTATATATATTGTTGCACACATCTGTATAAGTTACATTAGGTTTTTTTTAGGACCACTTCATTATTTTCTCCCCCATGGTGCAGAAACCTGGTTCGAGCACCCCCCCCCCCCCCCAATACTACTTTGGGTGAGACTTTGGTCTGCGCAAACAGATCATGGCCGAAAGGGCCAGTATTTCAAGGGTTCGTTAGTTTATCCATAAAATCTAAACCTAGGTTAGGACCCCTCAAGCCAACAAATGGTTCCATTTCTGGGACCAGGATCATCATTTTGAGGGAGATTTGATGTTGTGGCATCCATCACAAAATGAATTACAAGATTGGCTGGATAGAAATACCCTTGAATTTGCGCTACAAGAGAATAGAAACACTAAGTTGTTTGATGACCAATGGGTACAAAAATATATTTATACAAAAGTGCATGAAATTTTCTTTTGTTCCTTTGCGCACAAACTTTAGGAGTGGTTGTCACGCTTAGCTGAATTCCATCACTGCATAAAAGACGATGTTGTCACTGAGTGGACTCATGAATTGATCCAACAAGTGGAGAATTTTGATAATAAGATCACTCACGTGGTAGATCATTGGATCGGTCACCTTTTTGGAGGATTTGTGACTAAATTTTCCAACTTGGGTCATATTCTGAAGAATAAAGAAGGTTTTTCAAAGTTCCTAGAGGTAAGTTCCTGTGCTCATTGAAATTATTTCTAAAAATGCTATTGTGTGAACAGGGTTTTCTGTGCAAACATACTTCTTGAATGCATCAAAGAGTTCCAACTAAGCATAGTGTAATAATTTACTGTGAAGACTCTGAAAAATTCATTTATAACCCTCTGAAGCCTAGATCTAATAGTGAACCTGAACCAAAAACCGCTAGCTCGAGTAATTCTGAAGAAGAAAGCTCATCACACCAGAAACCGTTGAACCTGTTTCGACCTCCATCCACTCCACTTCTAAACTCACATCACAGATCACCTACTCCACTGTGAAGTCCATCTCCACCACCGCTTCCACCTCCCCTTGAAGTAGATATGGCTTCATCAATGAAGTTACCCAATTTTAGAGGCATTGGAAATGAGGACACTGATCACTTATGGTTTGTAATCAAGGTCGTATGGCAGGCTCAAAAAATTAACAATATTGATATTAAAAAAGCACAGATGGCTACTCCATTTCAAGATTGCACATTAGACTGGTACATTAGGTACGCGCAAGAAAACCCTAGTGCTACCTTGGAAGAAATTAAATCAGCCCTAAAAGAGCAGTTTAAAATACCTAAGTCATATGCGCAGTTGGTGACAGAAATGAAGGATATTCGTTAGGAGCCTAATGAATCTGTATGGGAGGTTGATCAAAGGTTGAAGTGCACTACCAGAGATGATGGATTTGTTATTGATGATACTCAACAAAAGGAATGGTTCATTGCTATGTTTCTCCCACATTTGCGCCAACCATTAGGTCACCGAAATATCGCCACACAAGATGAGGTTGTAGAAGTTGAAATGAAACTAGAGCCTACCCCAATGCCTATTGCGCTGGGAACTCAACAAATTTAGAATCAGTTGGAAGCCATGCATCTATAAATTCAAATTCTGCGCAAAGAAAAAGGCAAGGAGGTCTACGCAGAGGTGCGGTGTATAAAATACAAAGCTTCTGGCACCATAAAGATCATTTTCCTTTCTTCACCATTTATTTGAATTCTGGAGGTCCTAGTCCATTGAATAATCCTATGTGCTAAATTATCTGTCAAATTTCTGGACTACATTACATAGATTCTTGTCCAAGGATCGAAAAATATCAGCTTGAATTGAAGCAGTTATTTTGCAAATTATGTTTGTCATTAGGGCATGATGAGCATAATTGTCACACATTTGATATGATGTTGGATAATGCAAAGATATATAGAATGCAGGTTGAGCCTACATCACCAACATCCCCTTCTAGGCATGAAGGATTCCAAGGTAGAGGAAGAGGTCGAGGAGGTATACCAGCTAGTCGAATAAGAGGACAAGTCATTTACTATAACTATGGAGATGATGGCCATTATGCATGGGAAAGTATGAATCCAGTACGACAATCCTAAAAGTACTATAGAAAATTTGATCATTTTATAGAATATTTTCCTATCTTTATTACTAAAATGCAGAAAAATAAGACCCCAACACAAAATCTCCAGATGGTTGATGCAGAAATCGTGAAGAAGATCCATGTGTGAATGTAGTTACCATGAGTGGTGTAGCTACTGATGAAGATAAAGGAATGAAACCAATGATATATGGACCCGCAAAGCACCTAAAAACAAATAAGGCTTTAATATTCAACACTCAAAATAAACCTTTATTGAAGCACGAAAATAATTTGCAGAAGGAAGTTCATCAACATCTGGTAGAACACTGAAGGAAGCATGAGGAGATGAGGAGATTAAACCATTTATACAAGCATGTATAAAGTTTTTGTGCAACAAGAAGGCTATAAAAAATATACAGGAATTTTTAGATAATTGTGCAGAGAAAGAATAGCTCATGGTAGAACAACGAGAAGTCAATAAAATATACAAGAACAAGAAGAGAATGGGTATGGAGATGTGTATGATTGTACATATTGGTGCTTATGAAATGGACCAATTTATTTTAGATTTAGGATCGGATGCTAATGTTCTACCTAACAAAACATGGCAGCGCATGGGAGAGCCAATGCTGGAATGGTCTATTATTCAACTACGTATGCCTAATCAATAGAATATCATTCCTTTAGGGAGGTTGTCACAAGTTGTGGTCAATATAGAGGGTGTTAAGGTGATGGAAAAATTTGAAGTCATACAAATTTTAGATGATACTGTTCCCTATCCTATGCTGCTAGGATTGGATTAGGCCTTTGACATGGATGGTGTTATCAATATGAAGAGATGGAGAATGGAATTTGAGAGAAATGGAGCCAAGGTAATAATCCCTCTAGATCCTACAGAAGGCAAAATGTATATTGAACCAGTGCGCACTAACGATGAGATTGATCAAATATATAAGCTAACTTTGTGTGAGGAAGACTAGATTAATCTAACAACAGATAGGAATCTTAAATGGGAGAAGGATAGCTCTTGTTTTTTAGACTCTGATGAAGAACTAGAAAATTGGCAGAACTGATTGTATGAGGTTTTTGCACCATGCTGTAATCATGTAACTTGATCTCTATGTTGTATAACATCTGAGGTACGTGATTTACTGCACCATGATGGCTCAACTGATGTAAACATATTTATAGGAGAGATGGAAAGCACAGTGCCTAAAGGACAAATATTCCATGCTTTGGATTTTTGTTGCGCTACTCTAACAAGATGGTGGGAAAATCATAAGGAGAATATGGGTAACTAGGAGGAATGTGCGCAAATGATGAGGTTATGGTTTGAATGTCTAGTCATTAAAATGAAGGATGCATACTATGAAAAATAGAATCCGCATAGTCATATGGAAAAATGGAATCAGCTATGGGGTGTAGAACCTGAATGGGTCTATATGTTTATTCACACATTGGGAAATGTGTCGACTGAATGGTACTTGGAGACAGAGCTACGCAGAGGCACTAGTGAATGGTCTACACTGATAGAAAGTTTTATTCTTACATTTAGCTTTGAAAGTGGGTTTGATACAGTTGGTCAAGCTCTGCATAATATTCAAGAAGTAATCTTTGATACCACAAAGCCTATAATTGAGTGTGTACCACCAGTGTGGGACCCACAAATGAAAGCCATTGTAAATTGTAGAAGCTTGACAATAGAAGAAAATGACGAGGATCCCAGGAATATCATGATCCCTGAATCTGAGGGACAACGTGTAGTGGATAGGCCCTCAATCACCTCGTTGGATGTAACAAAACCTTTAAAGTTAAAACATGTGAATATTGGAATTGAAGAACAACCTATGTTGGCAAATATTGGAGACTAATGGGATGATGATACAATAGGCAAGGTGGCTGAGCTGTTGATAGAATATCAGGACCTGTTCCATACAAATTTCTCAGAGTTGAAAGGAACCATAGGAGAACTTGGAGTGATGAAAATCACATTGAAGCCTGATGCATGCCTAGTAAAACAATGCCCATATAGGCTAAACCTTAGATATAAGAAGAAAGTGTAAGAAGAGTTGGAAAAAATGGTGGCAAAAGGCATCATTGAACATATGGAAGAATATGACTGGGTAAGTCCAATGGCGGTGCAAGATAAGAATACCAAGGGAGAAATTAGAATCTGTGTTGATCTATGCAAACTAAATGATGCTTGTGTGCATGATCGATTCCCAACTCCATTCTCAGATGAAATTTTGGATAGTGTTGGAGGTCAAGAAGCATATTCTTTTACATATGGATTTTCAGGATATCATCAGATCCATATGCATCGGAAGATAGGACTAAGAACACTTTTTCCAAGGAATGGCGATCCTTCCAATATACAATTATGCCCTTTGGATTGAAAAATTCTCCTGCCATTTTCTCGCACGTGGTAGTTTCTTCTTTCAAATAATTTATACACAAGTTTTTGGAGGTATATTTTGATGATTGGACTATCTTTGGTTTGTTAAAGAAGCATGTGTCATATCTAGACTTAATGTTGGATACCTGTAGGAAGTATAAGATCTCCTTGAATTTGAAGAAACGTATTTTCTGTGTCCCCTTTGGAATACTATTGGGACACATTGTCTGCCAGCAAGGATTGATGTTGGATCCTTCCAATATTGTTTTCATAGTCAATTTGGAAGTACCTGAGAATATTAAGTAGTTTTGATCAATATTGGGGCATATTCGGTACTATAGAAAGTTTATTTAGGGATATGTGCTGATAACTACACCCATTGAAAAGTTACTCAAGAAGGATGCAACGTTCTGCTAGGATGAAGACTATCAAAAGCGTTTTGAGCTGCTAAAAAAAAATATGGTCACTGCGCACATCCCGGTCTTCCCAAATTGGTCCAAGGAATTTCATATACATGTGGATGCCTCTTGTATTGCACACGGAGCTATGATAGCATAGCCAGGAACTGGGGAAATCGATCATCCTATTTCTTATGCAAGCCGAAAACTGTCAAGCGGAGAGAATAATTACTCAACCATGGAGAGGGAAGGGCTTGCAATGGTGTCTACACTGCAGAAATTCTGCCCCTATCTATTAGGTGTTCACTTTAAAATGTTCACTGATAATTATGCTTTGAAGTACCTGGTCAAAAAGCCTGTGTTGGGGGGGAAGATCTGTAGGTGGTTTTTGTTATTCTAGGAATATGATCTTGAAATTATGGTGAAACCAGGACGATTGAATGTTGGGCCAGACTATCTGTCGCATATTGAAACATGAGAGGAATCTAAAAATATAGATGATGGATTTCCAGATGTGTAGTTGTTTGCGATAAAAGTGGTTGATGAGCATTTCCCTAATATCATTCAGTTTTTTACTATTGGTCGCGTGCCTGAGGAGTACATAGTTTAGCATAAGAAATAACTTGTGGCACGTGCAACAGACTTCACCATTATTGCTGGATAGTTGTACAAATTAGGTGTGGATGAGGTCCTACGAAGGAATGTCCTGGAATATGAAAGGCGTGCAATTAAAAATGAAGCTCATGGAGGAGTTTCCGGTGGTCATTATGCAGGTAAGGTCACTGCACAAAATATCTTGCGAGCTGGGTTATGGTGGAACACGCTGCACAATGATGCCTATGCGCACTGTCATGCATGTAATGTCTATCAGAGGAAAAGAAATCCTTCGTGTGGAGACGAGATGCCTTTGAATCCACAGATGGCACTAATTGCTTTTGAGAAATGGGCTATTTATTTTGTGGGACCTATTAATCCTCCTGGAATAAAGAGTGTGTGCGCTACATCATCACTCTAACATATTATGTAACCAGATGGGTTGAAGACAAACTAGTGAAGGATTGAACTGTTGATACTGTTGTGCAGTTTATTTTTGAGAATATAGTGACTTAGTTTTGTTGTCCTAAGATTCTGATCAGCGATCAGGGTATGCATTTTGTAAATGACACTATCGAATCCTTGACTGAAGAATTCAAGATGCGTCATCAGAATATCTCTTCTTATCATCCTCAGGAAAATGACACAGTTGAAGCTTTGAATAAGATCTTGGGGACCATGCTCACTAAGGTATTTAATGCTACCGGAAAATATTGCGGTGAGAAAGTGCCTGCAGTTCCCTTGGCATATAGGACTAGTTGCAAGAAGTTAACTGGAAGGACACCTTTCACGATGGTATATGGGCAAGAGGTTGTGTTGCCCCTAGATTTCATTGTTCTTAGTCTGTGCATTTCATAATTTACCAATATGGTTGAACAAGATGCTCTAGAAGACCAGTTGCTGCATTTGGTTGCTCTGGAAGAATATCGATTTATTACAAATTATCACCAGTAGGTTCAAAAGGCATGCGAAAAATCCTAGCATGACAAGCATATTAGGAAAAAGGTGTTCAAGGAGGATGATTTGGTATTACTATATGACAGCAAGTTTGCACACCACCCAATAAAATTGAAGATGCATTGGATAGGGCCCTATGTTGTTAAGGAAATCACTGATGGAGGAGCAGTGTGCTTGGCCACATTGAGCGGTGAATACTTTCCGAGGAATGTTAATGGCAGTCGTCTGAATCCGTACAGGGATGACCATGTTCCTACCAAATGACTATATGGCTGGAGTATCATACCTACACAGATGAAATGGCAAATGCACAGTAAGGTGTGACACGTGCACGGTGGTTGTGCGAGGAGGTTGAATGGTGCACAGAGGTGTCAAAAACTAGCTGTTGGAATAGTAAAACTAGATAAGACAAATTTATTACCATTTTTGGAAGTGTCTAGGATGCATTTAATGAAGGTATTTTTCCATATTTGGGACTTTTTTGTCAGTAATGGAGCCTCATTAATGCACAAGGAGTTGTTGAAGATGTGCCACAAGTATAAATATGACCTATGCGGTCACAATGTTTCACTTTTCTTTCTGACTTATTTTTGTGCTTTGAGCTCTTTTTTTCTATTGAAATTGTTGTGTCTATGTCTGGTTTGAATCCATGGTTTGAGGACGAATTGCACCAAGCAAGGCTAGGGTACGCCATTCTTGAAAAAATGACAACCACGAGACAAGGTGATGACCATGCTGTGCCCGAAGTACCTATTGTGGAAACACCCGTGCCTTCCAAAAATAAGAAGGGTAAATCCTCTAGAATGTGTAGATCTCCCTGAGAGAATACCCCCAAACTGCGCTATTCAGTGGGAGAGAAAATGAGAAGGCCCATGGCAGAATTTCTAGAAACCATATAGGAAGAAGACGAGGAGGTATTTGAAATAAGCCCATTCTTGCGGCTGCATAGCTATATTGCGTCATGCAAACCTTCTGTAAACACACCTAAGGACTTTGATAAGCTGCGTGAAAGTATCCAAGTACCCTTGATCCCTGAGAATGTTCAAATGGAAGGGGACATGCTCACAAATATTCCACAGTCGAGGTTTGATGACTGGGACATCGCAAATGTCAATAAGTTTCCCTAACTCACACCAGAGTTATATTTGGATCAGGTTACCTATGAAGGAGGTGTGGTGTACCTCAATCCAAAGAGGGGGGAGTTAGGTCTGCACAAGGAAATCCTTCTCAATTTGTTACAGATCCCTCATTTTGGGCGCAACCCCATTAATGATATCTGCGCCAGAGAGTTTCTAGATCTGTTTCATGATGATGCGCTCTAGTTAGGAGAGCGCATCCCTATCATTGCAGAATTGATCCAGAGAATCACAAGTCTGCCTACCAAGGGCATTGACCCTATAGCTGAATTCAGAGGTAAAGCGCAGGAGAAAGATGTGGCGGATCATATCAATAAAAAATACAATGTCACTAGGAAGACCCAGGGCTTTGTAGTGGAGGAAATTAATGATCCTGTGGTATGTTTTGGTACGCTCATCTTGGCCTACAAGATGATGTGTAAGTGCAAACCCAAGGAGGTGCCCGCGCATGTGATTGCACTAACCGATCACTATTAAAAAGGTGTAATTTAAAACTGGAGCAGTTATCTATGAAAATAATTCTTAGAGAATGTGCACGAGGCACAGGTAGAAGGTAAGACCTTCCAATATGTTTGGATCCTATTATTCATTGCACTTATTGGATAGAGAACCCCAAAAGGCGCACACCCCAACATTGAGCCAAAAATGTGCGAAGCTACGCACTACGCAACTTTCTGGAACTTTTTAGACCCGGTGTGCGCGAAAGAAAAAAAGATCTTCTAGATTTTATATGATGCCAATTTGAACCAAGCAGTGCAGTCGAAGCTGTGACTATCACCTACCATGTATAATCAATACAATATGATCGCGGATTTCAAGGCAACGTTTCATAATATTCATATCTACACAAAAGGTGTTGTAGAGGGAGTATGGGACAAGATGCCCTATTTGGTGACCGAGGTTGATCTAGTAAGAGTAACAATAGAATGGTCACTGGCCTATTTGACACCACCTACCCTGATGAAGTAGTGCACTCTGACAGGAAAATCTACAGATAAAGCCACTAAGAAACCTAAAGAGACAGGTCCAGCGATAGTGACAGAGAAGGTCACCGAAAAATGCACCCCTACAACAATTGGAGAAACTATCGACACCACAACTGTGCCCAAGAAGAATGGATCTACGCCTAAGGAGATAGGTGAAGCTACGACTTCCAAAGGCACTAAGCGCAACTCTTGGGTCACTGGAAGATCATGCAAGAAACAGAAAGGATCCAATCAGGCAGGGTAGGAGGTCCTAATGTTGACAGAGTACGACCTCAAATAAATAGAAAACATTATCATGTTTGCAACTGAGGATCGCTGGACATACATGGAAGTCCAGTACAAGTCAGTGCTAGAACTTGTACAAGTTGGGTTATAGGAACTAAAAGTCCAGGTGAGCTAGATTCAAGAGAGCGTGATTCAAGCGAGCCGGACCAGTGCACCAATCATGAGCACGCAACCATTGGTTGTTGCTCTACCAGCATTAGGGGATGCATGTTTTGTCCACATCCCCCTGACAACAATTCATATGGATGCGAACGAGCATTTCCAGTTCAGTGTTACATGTGATGTGCATGCTAATATTTAGGTGTTGCCTACAGGAAAATTACATCTTCTATATTCAGTAATATCGGACGAGCTTCAGTTCCGAGAGGCTACCGCGTAGATGAAGAAAAAGGATGCATATTAGTAGGCCGCACAAGCACACCAACAACAGCAACAAGAAGAAGAAGCCTGCAGAGAAGCAGAAGCCCAGCGTGCTGCGTTGGTGGATAAAATCAACCAAGTTTGCTGAGAC
Source organism: Pinus albicaulis (assembly GCA_034641835.2). Classification (NCBI taxonomy): domain Eukaryota; kingdom Viridiplantae; phylum Streptophyta; class Pinopsida; order Pinales; family Pinaceae; genus Pinus; species Pinus albicaulis. Next base: position 494,018,853 of record CM076584.1, on the reverse strand, counting down.
ATTCCAGTTGTCCTAGCTACAACTGCGCCCACTAAAAAGTTAGAAGGATTGGCTGTTGCGGTGAAAGCAGTGAGTGTGGAGGTGCAAACCATTCGAACATAGTATGAGTAGTAGATCTCAGACCTCCAGACCAATTTTTAGTTGGAGACACCACCAGAGGTTTGTGCACAGAGAGAAGCGGAAGTAAAACAGGAAAGGAATAGTGTTGCTGCCGTGGTCACCTAGTGTGGTAGTTTATTGAATGAGGCCATGGATATTTTTCCTCTGTCTAAAATGATCTAGTAATATAGCAGTTGTGCGACACCATCAACTAGAAAGAGCAAAAATTCAGATAAATATGAATAGTGGTGCCCACATTGGTCCTCACACATCGCCTCGCTCGTCTGCAGGATGCAGAAAAATTCAAACTAAGATTGCACACTTGCATCGAAAGGAACACGTAATGAAAGAGCGCATGCAACCATGGGCAGAGGAAGCGCTACAATTATCAAAAACACTGGAAAACACTTTGAAAATCATTCAACAGACTCAGCGCAGTGTAGAGATGGTCGTTGAGGGGCCTACTACCAAAAAGATGGTTCAACAAGAGCATAGTACAATAGTGTAAAGTCTCAAGTTAGTGCTCCCTCTCTAAACTTCTGTCAAAACACTTCAAGCTAAGTCTAAGGAGACGACACCTTAGTGACTCAGGACGAGTCACATGCTTTTGTTGGGGGCATGTTGGAGCAGTATCCCCGAAGGCACAATTTCCGATATCTTTTTGTATTTTTGTATGTACGCACTGCACAAATGGAGTCAAGGGGCTTTGGGGTGGGTCAAATTCCCCAATTTTGATGTAAATGGGCTTAAGGGTAAACTGTGGACCTAAAACCATGGTTTGAGACCATAGTATCTATGCGCTAGGTGTATATAAATAGATAGATTGTGTCTAAGATAAATAGTTCTAAGTAAGTTAATGATATTGATGTTCTGATAAGTTTATGTGTCTGTAAGGGTTTTTTGGGTTGGGTTAAGAGGCTCCTACTAGTTGTGTGCACGAAAGTGTTGTGTAAGGGTTTTTGTAAGGACAGTTGATGTATTGATTGAAAGATCTAAAGCTAATAGAAAGGACATTTTTGGCGAAGTTTACTGTGTTATGCATCTGAATTGTTTACTGTTTATGCTCTATTAAGATCGCATTATTTGTCTTACTTATTGATTATTGCACAAGGATATCTGATCTTACTATGCATGATGATTGATGGTTAATAGATCTGTTTAAGTATTCGCATTGGTTAAGACCTAGATATGGCTCTATTATGTTATATGCGCTAAGGCAAACAACAACTCTATGTTTTTTGTTAGTGACCACACATTCTCTATAATTCTGTTATATATATTGTTGCACACATATATATAATTTGATTTGGATTTTTTTAGGGATCACTTCATTATTTTATCCTTTAGTGTGTAGAAACCTGGTTCCAACACCCCTGCATACTACTTCAGGTGAGACTTTGGTCTACGCAAGAAGATCACTACCAAAAGGGCCAGTAGTTGGAGGGTTTGTTGGTTTATCCATAAACTCTAAACCTGGGTGAGGACCCCTGAAGCCAACAGACAATCAATGGAAAACAATGACTTTGGATTTTCCAGTGATTGAAAAATACTTGGCATAAAAAGTTGGAAATGGATCACACTTTCTTCATATTGGTAAAGAAACTCTAATCCTTTATAAAATTCCAACTCATACCACCATTTGGTCTTAAGGATAGTTGAGTGCTACTAAACTAAATGCAGATTGAGAATGGGCTTTCAAATGGAATTATTTTACAAATTCTCTTTAGAAATCTCACATTAGTATCATTCCATTTGAATATGAGATCATTTGGAACAACAATATGGTAGGAGGAAATTATACCACTAATTTGGGTCATAAGATCTCTATTTGGTACAAGGGTACCGATGATTCTTGGTTGTGGAAAAAAGTTTGGAAGGAAAATTCTCCAACAAAAACTATTTTATTTATGTGGCTTGAACTGAACAATGAAGTACGCACCTGGGAGATGATAAGAAATAAGAGCAAATTTGGACCTAGTATCTGTCAAGGAACAATGAAGAAACCACTCATAATATATTTCTTACCCATTTATATTCAACACTTGTGGAGAAAACTAGAATGAAAATGGGTCTTTCAAACTTATGGATCCAAGATTTTGTAGAAGAATATTTTGCATTTTGATTTATTAAAAGATAGATGATGTAGTTGAGATTTCTATCTTATTTGGTTCTCTAGGGAATTTGGTTGGTGCTCAAGCCAACTTTATTTTAATATAAGTTTTTTCCCACTTTCATAACCATGACACAATGTCAATGTTTACTTTCTTTTAACAGGACTCCTTAAACTTCATAGACTTTCCAGGATTATGGGAAAACTAAGGATTGAAAAGTTCTTTCCATGGACCTTCTTTGGCAGTTCCTGCAATTATTATTTAAGTGGTTGTGGTTTTATCTCACATCTATCTAACCAAGGTAACTTTCTTTTATGGAAAATGTGGGAAAGCAAATCATAACTTCATTTGGAGCATTTATGCATATAAAAAAATGGAGCAAAAACCACCACAACAAGATCAATTTATCTAGTGGATTAAGAAGGATGACACATATAAGTGTGTAATTAGACTGGGTATTTAATATACAATGCTTCAACATTTTGACCTAAAAAATGTTCCAAAGGCATTTAGGACAAATTAAATCAATTTTTTGGGTAAAAAATCCATAATGCCAAATTAATATTAAGAAATTAAATTTTTTGGATTAAAAATGTTTAATATAAAATTGTGTCAAGCCATGTAAACATCTTGTATGCATTTATGTAGTGATTGGTTGAAGTGGAAACAACATTGAGGAAGAAGATGGAAAAGCATAATTATTAAACATACTCCCACATGAACAACATTTTTTTCACACTAATTAAGACCTTCTGATCTTTATAAATCATGACCTCAACCCTCATGGTTGAAAATAACCAGGTGGATGGAGAGAGGTTTGAAGAAAATGGAGAGAAGGTGGGATAAAATAATATATTCAATGTAGTAATATAACTAATAAGGATAGAAAAATTTGAGGCAAAACCACTAAGAAAGGAAAATAGTGTGCATAAAAGAAGGCCATATTACCTAGGACAAAAAAATCCATCATGTTGATGTAATCGAGCATAAGGTAAAACAAAACAAAAAAAAGAGAATTGCAATATGGTACTAGATTCATACAATGGAGTTTCAAACAATTAAGAGGATGATAAAATAATTTCCTCTTGTCTTTAGAAACCATGATCTCAAACCTTATGGTTGAAAAGAAATAATTGGTTGAAGAGAAGGTTGGAGAAAATACTATCTTCAATATGGTGATAGAACTAATAAGGATAGAAAAGGTGGAAACAACAAGACCAAGAAAGGAAAAAAGTGTGTGTGGAAATGTAGTCCATCATATCTAGGACCGAAAAATCCATCATGTTGATGTACTCAAGAATAAAGTAAAACAAAACAAGAATCAAAATATTAAACAAGATTCGGAAAATGAAGATTAAAACAATTAAGAGGATGATGAACCTAATGATTTGTGTTTGTTTTGATCAGTGATTTGGCAACTCAGAATGGATGCCTGGATGACTGATTAGCTTCAGGAGTTCAATCAAATTCTTCCTTCAAATAAATGGGGTTATGGCATATGATATAAGAGAATTAGATGGAAGTATACCTACAAAAAGAGGCATATGCTAGTAATATTGAGCACTAAGAAAATTCCTAAAACTGGAACAACATTGCAACAATGAAGACCAAAATAAAAAATGTTATGAAAACGTTTGAAATCATTATCAAAAGTGCAGTTCGTAGAGATCATATCGTGTTAATGAGAAAAGTTAGAACAAGAAACACTAAATAATATATGATTCTTGATGATTAATAAAGTGTTGTTAAGAGGACCACTAATCTTAATGTTTGATAATTAAACCACAATAGTTATAAGTTGATTATAGGAGAAGGAAAAACATAGCCCAAACATCTATATATTATGCAAAAATGATGATGAAAATATTATTGATATTTCCATCTTGTGTCCATGCTCTCAGTCTTTCTGTAAGTAAAAAAAATCTGATAGGTATGACTAATGTTTGGAATAGCCATTGGAAATAGAACCGAAGAAATTTTGACAACATGGTTTGAGAAAAAAAAAGAAATAAAAAAATAGAGCTATCCCTTGTCCAATTCTATGAGGTATATGGTTCGCTATCAATTCTATCATTTCCAAGGACAGATTCATCTCTTTTTTCTAGACATATTGTTATCACCAAATTGATCTTGATAGGCTACTCATCAATTAACTCAATGTAACTCTTTCAAACCACTTCTAACTGAAGATTAGCCTATTCAGTTTGAGAGGGCTCTCTCAAAGGGGATTTATGATTTTCAATAGAAATAATACTAGATGGCTAAATCTATGAATTGTGACTTGGTTTTGTTTGATTGCAGGTTGAAAAATGAAGGCTAGCTACCATTGGGCTATGGAGTCAACATCAGTGTATTTAGTGACAATAATTATTCACATGGAAGCTGAGGCAAATAGAGGTTTTTAATAAGAATGATTCATAAACACAATATAATGAAAACACAACAGTTTCACCCCTAAAGTAAGTTAGAGCATGACAACATGAATTCTGAGTAATTAGAGATAAAATTCACTGCAAGTTATACATAAATATACAGAGAAATAACACATTAAACACCTCATAAGAATCTCAGTGATCCAGGTGGATATTGGTGGCCACCCGCCTATTCCACTTGGGGCCCCACCATTGTCTCTTTCTGTTTTTTTCACAACTTACTATTTTTAGCAGTTTTTCGGGTCCTGAACTTATAGAGCCGTTTTGAAGCCCCAAACATAGATATTATGCCGAAGTTATATCCCTAGGAAGTTGAAACACCAATTTACCCAAACGGGGCCCATAGTTTTGGTGCTTCATCTCCTAGGGTTAGGTTTTTGGACGTTTAGAATTCTCCATTGTTTCTCCATAATAAATAGGACCTCGAGCCTCATTGTAATACAATTCAGAGGTCTGTAGTCACCGCATCTCTTCTCAGAGATTCGCTACCAGAACCGTAGTTATTTATTTCCATCATGTTTGTAAGCATATTTCTGTGATTTGATATAATGAAATGAAGCCTTATTTCCACTGTATGTCTATGTTTATGGTTATTTCTATTTTCTTTTGCATTCCTGCATAAATATGGATCAGTGGTATCAGAGCGGTTTTCTTTTTTCTCTATCCTTCCTTGCATGTCCCCAACGAGGTTGGGGTATAAGGAGTTAGGGCTCAATCTGGTGGAACCTTTGCAAGATCAACCTTGCAAACCCTGACGGACGCCCATGGGGGATGAAAAGAAAGATGAGGGAACAGGAGATCCTATCAAAATATTGCTCGAGGAGGCCCTCAAAAAACAAAGGAACGCGATGATGGATAATTTTTCCCAGATCCTTCAACGACTACCCACCAGCGGCGCATCTGCATCCAGCAGCCACTCTGGAGGCGCGACTCCCTTTAAGGTACAAGTAAACTTTGACATTCCTATATTTAAGGGTCAAATAGATGCAGATATTTTAGATAGATGGTTGAATCTATTAGAAGGATATTTCTCAGTTCATGATTTTTCTGACCGGGAGAAGATTATTTTTGCACTCCTCAAAGCTACCCCCCATGTCAAGGACTGGTGGGAAACCTACTATGAGAAAACGAACGAGACAAAACCCTCTCTGTTCTCAGCCGTACCCACTTGGAATTATTTCCAATATGCCATCAAGGAACAATACTATCCCGAGGGGAGCTATGAGGACAAGTACATACAATGGACCATGCTACGACAACAAAGGGATCAAGATGTGCATGAGCTAACGAATCTGTTCCATACCCTGTGCACAAAGTTGGGTATCAAAGATTCAGAGAAACATTTGGTCCTAAAGTATCGCGGTTGTCTGCACAGATAAATTTAGGAGGAAATGGAGTTCCTCGACATCTCCTCGCTTGGTACGAAATACCAATATGCTGCCAAGATTGAGCAGAAATTCAAACAGAAGAAGCAATACTTTGGATCTGCGAATCAAAAGCAAGGGAAAGGTGTGCCCAAACCGCAGAACAAAGGACAAATCCAAGGCATGGCGGCCCAAGACAACCTGCCAAAGACACAAGCAAAGAGAAACATCGTGAATCCAAAGAAGGACACAGGAAAGTGGTGTGAGTTCTATAAGAGCTCCACTCACAACACAAGTGAGTGTCGGGCCAAGCAGTCGCTGCTGGCCGAGATGAGGGCTTATGAATCAGATGCATGCTCCAACTCTGAATCATAACCTGACAAGGTGAATGACAAAGGGAAGAAAATTATTGATGCAGAGCCCAATGCCACTGTTGCCACTACGAAGATCCAGAAGGAGGAACCAGAAGATCCAAAAGAGGTAGAGCATCTTTTCCACTCCCAGATGTGGGTAAACGGTTCCCCGCTACAGTTCATTTTTGACAATGGGAGCCAAAAGAATCTCATTTTAGCAGATGTCATGAAGAGGTTCGGCTTGCCAACCACAACACACCCACAACCATACACCATCGGGTGGCTTCACCAAGGACGAGATCTTCGTTTTAGCCAATAGTGCTTCCTTCCCTATAGCATCAAGCCCTTCACGGATGAGGTATTGTGTGACATTGCTCCTATTGATGTTTCTAATGTATTATTAGGAAAACCATACTTTTGGAAGTGACATGATGTGTATGAGTCTCGACCTCGTGCTGTTATTGTTACTTTGGGAAATAAATTGTACAAGATACCAGAGGTATCATCACCTCCCACTATCTCTTTGGTTACTTCAAAACAATGCAGTAAGCTCATTTCCCAAACCAGGAAATTTGTTTTCCTGATGATCTGCCCCCAGGGCAAGATGAAGACTGTGACCATGACCTCCAGACATGGCTCCTCTGCACGACAACAACAAATGGACAAAGTTGTGGAGGAGTACGGGGACATATTCACCTCACCCACAGGGGTGCCTCTACACTGTCAGGTCAAGCACCCAATTGACCTAACCCCAGGTGCGTTGCTACCCAATGGACCGATCTATAGGCGCTCTATTATGGAGAATGATGAAATCAAGAGGCAGATTCAAGAGCTATTGCAGAAAGGTCACATCCGGCCAAGTTCATCGCCCTGTGGGAGCCCGATCGTGTTGGTACATAAGAAGGATGGGACTTGGAGACTTTGTATTGATTATTGGGCGCTGAACAAGATCACTATCCGGAATAGGTACCCGATCCCATGGATTGATGACCTTCTGGACCAACTCAAAGGGGAAAAATAATTCAACAAGATCGACTTGAAGTATGGGTATCACCAGGTACCAATCGAACCCTCTGATGTGTGGAAGACTGCCTTCAAAGCCAAGGAGGGCCTTTTCGAATGGCTCGTCATGCCTTTCAGATTGACAAATTCTCCCGCAACCTTCATGAGGTTGATGGACGACATCTTGCGTCCATTCACCAACTCATTTGTAGTGGTATACTTGGATGACATTCTTATCTTAAGCCAGACTTGGGAAGAGCACCTCCACCACATCCGAGAAGTCCTCCAAACACTGAGGCAACACAAGTTGTGTGCCAATTTGGAGAAGTGCACTTTTGGCATAACCCAGGTTCAATATTTGGGATACATTATTGATGAAAGGGGGGTGCATGTGGATCCATCCAAGATCCAAGTCATTCAGGATTGGCCAGCCCCAACCACCCTAACAGAGCTTCGCAGCTTTCTGGGTCTTGCTAATTTCTACCGCAGGTTCATGTTGCGATTCTCTCATATCACTTGGCCCTTGAGTCAAGTCACCAAGGGAGGAGCGAAAGAAAAATTCTATTGGTCAGAATTTCAACAGAAGGCGTTCGTAGAATTGAAACATCGCCTCTATTCTTCCCCAATGCTCACATTACTAGACTTGCAACAACCATTTGAGATCGAGACAGATGCCTCTGACTATGCTATTGGGGCAGTTCTTACTCAACAGGGGCATCCAATGGCATATCACAGTGAGACATTGTCCAACACAGTTAAAAAGTATCCCATTTATGACAATGAAATTTATTCCATTGTGTAGGCTTGTCGATAATGGAAGCATTACATTTTGGGCAAGGAGATAATCATCCACATAGACCACCGACCCTTGCAGTTCATACAGACACAAGGGAAGTTGCAGAATGATTGCCATTAGAAATGGTCCACATATCTGCAAAATTTTAATTTGAACATCAAGTACAAGAAGGGTAGCACCAATAATGTTGCAGATTGCCTCAGCCGACCACCAATTGTGGCCATAACCACCGTTCTCAACTCTTGTGGGCATGAGACTTTTGATTGGCCGTTTCTCTACAAGAGCAATCCAGAATTTAGCCACACATACAAGGTACTCTTGGGGGGTATGAAAGTTCCAAATTTTCACCTCCAAGATGCATTATTATGTCACCTGGGACACTTTTGTGTTCCTTCAAGCGAGTGTGCCAAGATGATATGGGAAGCGCACTACAGTCGAGTCGCTGGGAATTTTGGGGTCGAGAAAACAGTGGAAGTACTGCAGAAGTATTTCTATTGGCTGAACCTTCGACAGGATGTCGGGAAGTACATCAGATCCTGCACTGCATGCGCCATTGCCAAACCGACCATCAAGAAGCAAGGGCTCTATACTCCGCTACCTACCCCTAGTCGACCTTGGGAATCCATCTCCATGGATTACATGTCAGGCCTTCCTTCTACTAAGCATGGAAATGACTATGTTTTCGTGGTCGTCGATAGATTCTCAAAGATTTCCATTATGGTGGCCTACAAGAACAATATCACAACAGAAGCCACTGCCAAACTCTTCTTTGAACGAGTGTGGGTGCACTTTGGGATCCCACAGTCTATCATATCAGATCGCGAAAACAGGTTCCTCAGCACATTTTGGTCTAGCCTCTGGTCAATGTTGGACACCAAGCTCACCAAGTCCACAACTTTCCATCCCCAAACTGATGGCCAGACAGAGGTCATCAACAGGATGATTGTACACATTCTACGCATGTACAATTCAAAGCATCCACGCACATGGGATGAGAGCCTTCCCTATGTACAACACAGTTATAATTGGGCTCTCCACAGCTCAACCGGCCACAGCCCATTTCAGGTGGGCTTGGGATTCCAACCACTATGTCCCATTGACATAGCCATGCCATTTGCAACTACTCAGGCTGATTCGGCTCATGTCCAATATGAAGCTGACAAAGCAAACAACTTCATCGAGCGCATTCAACACATCTGCCAACAGGTTCATGACATATTGGACAGAGCCAATGCTAAGTACAAGCAACGACATGATCAACATCAGGTGCCACACAAATTCCAGGTGGGTGAAAAAGTGTGGCTACATTTTCAGAAGGAGAGCCTCACTGGACCCCACCGCAAGATTCGCCCACTCCAATATGGGCCGTACACAATCACCAAGGTTGTAGGGAACAATGCCTTTGAGCTCAGTATTCCACCATTCCTTGGTCTGCACCCAGTATTCAATGTAGATTTCCTTCATCCCTACTTCCCACCTCTATTGGACACCTCTGGCATTACAGAAGAACTCACACCAAAAGAGTTAAACCCAGACTGCATGGAGTAGGCCACCACAGACTGTATCATGGACATGAAAATCAAGAACACTCGTCGACAGAAGATCCAACTATATCGGGTTGTCAAAGCTGGCCAACTCCTGCACCAAGGCAAGTGGTTCACCAGGGACCAAGTTCAAAAGAATTTTCTTGATCTCATGGAGTAACTCAACGCAATGGGGACCATTGCTTCCTAAGGGGGGAGGAATGATCCAGGTGGATATTAGTGGCCACCCGCCTATTCCACTTGGGGCCTCACCATTGTCTCTTTCATTTTTTTTCACAACTTACTATTTTTAGCAATTTTTCGGGTCCTGAACTTTTGGAGCCATTTTGAAGCCCCAAACGGAGATAGTATGTCGAAGCTACGTCCCTGGGAAGTTGAAACACCAATTTACCCAAACGGGGCCCATAGTTTTGGAGCTTCATCTCCTAGGGTTAGGTTTTTGGATGTTTATAATTCTCCATTGTTTCTCCATAATAAATAGGCCCTCGAGCCTCATTGTAATATAGTTCAGAGGTCTGTAGTCGCCACATCTCTGCTCAGAGATTCGCTACCAACACCCTAGATATTTTATTTCCATCATTTTTGTAAGCATATTTCTGTGATTTGATATAATGAAATGAAGCATTTTTTCCGTTGTATGTCTATGTTTATGGTTATTTCTGTATTCTATTGCGTTCCTGCATAAATCCAGATCACTCAGGTCTGGATGTAGAATGTCACTGTATATTACTGAGAATGAAAAAACATACAAGTAGAAATTTGGTGCAATATTCTCCAACCCATTTTCTCTTCGATGTTCAGTCTATAAATAGACATTATTTACAATGTAAATGATCTACCCAGCTGGATAGATCTTATAACACTAAATTTGACACCTATCATAACTGAAACTACTTACTTGGAATAGAAAAAGGACAACTATCCTTTAAGAAGTCATACTCCTAATAGGACTCTACCTCCTATTTATTACATTCAGTTTTTCTAACAGTAAAATAGTTACATAATAGATGTCACATGCTTGAGAGACAATTCACCATCACTTAACATATTTAAAATACCCCTAGATCTAAGGGAACAAAATCCTACTTTTCAGGAGTGGATAATCTTCATTTTAATCATTAATCTACCTGTTGAGCTGGATGTGTGACACTCATTTTGAGAAATGATCCACTACTAAGATGGCCTACTATTAGGCTGGATGTCTCTAGATGGTTGGTGTGCTATTGGAACCTTCAAAAATCTTCAAAAAACCCCTCGCTACGAAGCAGGGCAGTTTAGGTAGTTTTGTGGCGAGTTTTCGTAGCGTATGAAATCTTGCCTTTTCACCTATCTCTTTGCCACCTTTGCTGGTCAAAAAATTTTACTATGCCAAAACATCTTGAAAACAACCAATTTCCCTCCTTAATACTTGAAAAAACTGAATTCCAAAGAAAAATGGCACCTTTAGAATTTTTGTAGCATGCGTCAGGCTTGAAGCCAAAAAAACACCACGAAAATTTTGAAGGTGCCATTTTGCTTTGGAATTCAGTTTTGCCAAGTATTAAGGATGTAAATTGGTTTTTTTCAAGATTTTTTGGCATAGTAAAGGTTTTTGACCAGCAAAGGTGGCAAGGAGATAGGTGAAAAGGCATGATTTCATATGCTACGAAAACTCGCTACGAAATTGCCTAAACTTCCCTGTTTCATAGCGAGGGGTTTTTTGAACATTTTCAAAGGTTCCAACAGTACACCATCCATCTGGAGACATCCAAATTGATATTAGGCCATATCTACAGAGACTCATTATGCAAAATGAGTGTCACACATCCATATCAACATGAAAATTAATGATTAAAATGAAGATTATCCACTCCTGAAAAGTAGGATTGTGGTCCCCTAGATCTAGGGGTATTTTAAATATGTTAAGTGATGGTGAATTGTCTCTCGAGCATGTGACATCTATTATGTAATTTTTTTACTATTAGAAAAACCAAATGTAATAAATAGGAGGTAGAGTCCTATTAGGAGTATGACTTCTTAAAGGATAGTTGTTCTTTTTCTGTTCCAAGTAAGTAGTTTCAGTTTTGATAGGTGTCAGAGTTAGAGTTCGAAGATCTAACCAGCTGAGAAGATCATTTACATTGTAAAGAATGCCTATTTATAGACTGAACATCAAAGAGCAAAGGGGTTGGATAATATTGCACTAAATTGCTACTTGTATTTTTTTTCATTATCAGTAATATATAGTGACATTCTACTTCCAGACCTGAGATTATTATGAGGTGTTTAATGTGTTATTTCTCTGTATCTTTATGTATCACTTGTAGTGAATTTTATCTCTAATTACTCAGAATTCATGTTGTCATGCTCTGACTTCCTTTAGGGGTGAAATTGTTGTGTTTTCCTTATATTGTGTGTATGAATAATATTTATTAAAATCCTCTATTTTCCTTAGCTTCCATGTGAAGAATTACTGACACAAAATACAGTGATGTTGACTCCATAGCCAAATGGTAGCTAGCCTTAATTTTTTAACCTGAAATTAAAAAAAACCAAGTCACAGTTCATAGAGTTAGCCATATAGTATTATTTCTATTGAAAATCATAAATCCCCTTTGAGATATCCCTCTAAAACTAAAGAGGCTAATATTTAGTTAGAAGTGGTTTGAAAGAGTTACATTGATTTGATTGATGAGCAGCCTATCAAGATCACTTTGGTGATAACACATATATTCGAATTTCAGCCTTGTATCAAAGTTATGTCACAAAGGACTCATTTAATACCCAAGGGAAAAATATTGAATGACAAATTGGATGGACGAGACAAACACTAAAGCACCTATTGGCCACTCATGTCCATGTAAATATATCAGCCCAATTCCATCATTTCTCCCATAAAAATCCTTGTTCAATAAAGTTGGGCTCATTTTTCGTTGTATATTTGACCAAACAAAACTTATTATAAACTTTGAATAGCCCAATTATGCTTATAAACTAGCCTGATTCATTCAGCATTAACATTAACATTGTGTTTAATTTGATCTTTATTGGAAACTGAGGTGAGGCCATCATGGAGGATTCATAAACACTTGAGCTATAGTTCAACAAGACAAGAGGAGGCACGGTACCTCTAGGGTTTTACAATTAACTATTTGGTGTGAAAAATTGGAAGGATATTGATTAATATAACATTTAGGATTTTCATTTATGACAAAAGAAGAACCTAGAGTTTATGAACCCTAATAAGGATTTGAATTAGAAGACTCCATAAACCATAGATAATTTTCTTCTCTAAGAAAACTCTAGATATTAAGAATGACATGACTAACCCCATTTGAAATTGTAGGAAGGTTGAGGACATACATGGAAAGGATCTACCCCGATGTTTTTATGACCCCACATTCCCATATTCAAATATTAAAATACTCTTATAATGGTGAAATCTCGTGAAATGGTTGGAATGGCTCTAGTACTTCCTAAAACCCTATATGTTTCCCAAACCAAAGGCCTTCGAAAAGAAACAAAACACCATCAAATGAAATGGTCTCAGATTGATCGATCTTGTGACTCAGTGCTCCATTTGTTTTACGACTCAATGCTCAAAAATGGTGAAATGATAAATATATATATATATATATATATATATATATATATATATATATATATATATATATATATATATATATATATATATATATATATATATATATATATATATATATATATATATATATATATATATATATATCTATATCTATATATATATATATATATATATATATAAGTGTTAACAACTAAAATTACAAAAATAAGTGTTAACATATAATTTTAGTTGTTAACACTTATATATATATATAGCACGTAGAGAGTTAACATTGTGTTTCTCTTGAAAAGTGGGAATAACAATGGGATTTGTAACTTTTCATAGCTTTTGGTACATGTTAAAATGATTCAAGGCATTGAAATTCATGAGCACTTATTTCAATGTAAATATATAATCATCAATAAGGTAGCCATCCCTAAGAGAAAAACTAACTATATGTGCTGGTACATAAGTGACCTAGAATTACATCAATAGTAAACACCATATGGATGCAACCATTCATTAAGAATTATTCTACTGAAACATGAATACATAACTCCTTGCCACCTAGATGGTTGAAACTAGATCCAGGGTCTTGATCTTTATTTCTCAAACTAGTACAAATCTAACCATGCGATTGATTGTTTCGAAGTTGAACATGGTAGAAACCACTTGATTACCAGTCAATGATGAAAATTGTTAACAAGTGTGAGAGAATCTGCCAATAATGAAAATGGCTCTCAAAGTACCTCAGTACAATCTATGAAATTTGAATGAATGATTTGCAGTCGAACACTCATAGAGTTGTTCAATCGAAGGCCAATAATGCAAACCTGTCGTCGAAAGAGAGAAACATGTCATTAAGGCATGCAAATTTTAAGGTACTGATAAGATTTATAGATCAACTTTCTAGATAATACTCTGAAGTCGATAAGAAATGATATATCGTAGGAGGTCCTATGACTCGAAACCATTATGTCAAGTTTTGAAGAAATATTTTTCAAGGATTAACTCAGGGATGGTCAACGCGAATGGAGACAAATATTTGGAATGAAAAATGAATTGAAGTTCAAATTTCTCTTAAACACACAATGACACTATAAATGACTTTGCAACATTTGACTTAAAGATAATATCTAAAACTAGTTGAATAATTTCAATGGGGTTTGATTAACAGTAATACAAAAGGATTACCCGATCAAGACACGAGTGTGACAAAGTGTCATGTTCAAGAGTTACATGTTGCTTCTAAAACAAGTATAAAAGATGGATTCTTTTTCTCAATTTTCCCCCCGCCATTACTGGCAACTACCTCTTTATTTTTTTCCAAGCTTGAGGAGGATAAAATTGCTTGTTGTGTAAGCTCATCCTTTAGATGAGTCCATCTTAGTAATTTTAACGAACCCTAGGAATGAGTGGTTCGGTCCCGTTGTGATCGATGGGTCCTGTACTGTTCAATTTTAACGAGTTCAACATAGGATTAACTCTGCGTTTTTTTGTTTTAGGGAGTCGGAAGAAAAATATTAGTAAACTCCATAGTGTTATTTTTCATAAATTTAGTCTCTCAAACCTGAAAAAGGATAAAATAATGTAGGAGAGAACTCTATTGTCCATGCTTAGTCAACTTATACCTTTTTCGTAATTAGTCTATTTTAGTTCAGAAAAGAGGTAAACTTATACTGAGTAGATGATTGTTCATTTATTTTAATGAGTTTGAATAGTCAAGTGCTCGACAATCTTTTTATGTTTAGAGAGTCTGAAAAGAGCTTAAAAGAGAACTCCAAGGTTTCACTTTTTAAAATTTTTAACGAGTCCAAAAAAGTGATAAAAGTTTACTCTATTTTCAAAATGATTTTTTTTTAAACACAATTTGTTCTCTGCAAAGAAAACTCAAAAATTACAATAATATGTTCTCAATTATGGTAAAAATATTGAAAATTTGAACTTATAAATGCCAAAAGAAATAAAATAATATTATTTTATTCATAAAAACCAATAAAAATTGAAAAGAGCAAGTCATTTTCACCATTTTATTTCCAGAGTAGTAAAAAAGGGGTTTTACCATAGAACTTCTGAAGCTGATATCGGGCGAACTGGTGGACCATTTCACGAACCGTCAGTTCTAGGTATTTCATCACTCCATTATCTTGAATTATATCCATTTTATTTTTCATTTTTTATCCGGATTTATGCAGGAATGTAATAGAATACATAAATAACCATAAACATAGAGATACGGTGGAAATAATGTGTCATTTCATTAACATCAAATACAGAAATATGCTTACAAACATAATGGAAATACAATAGCTAGGGTGCTGGTAGCAAATCTCTGAGAAGAGATGTGGTGGCTACAGACCTCTGAACTGTGTTACAATGAGGCTCGAGGGCCTATTTATTATTTAGAAACAATAGAAAAACTGAAACATCCAAAAACCTAACCCTAGGAGATGAAGCGCCAAAATTGTGGGCCTCGTTTGGGTAAATTGGTGTTTCAACTTCCCGGGGACATAACTTTGGCATCTGATCTCCGTTTGACGTGCTCAATAGCTAGTTAGAAATATATATCCAAGAACTACAACTTTTGAGTGAGAAATATTGGTCTATGACCCATGTTGCTCCCCGTTTTCCCAAAAAGCATTGTTTAGGGCCTCAAAATGGCTCCAGAAGTTCAGGACCTGAAAAAATGCTATAAATAGTAAGTTGTGTTGCAACTTAAAAACTGAACGAAATAATGGTGGGGGTTAAAATTGAATAGGTGGGTGGCCACCAATATCCACTTGGATCATTAAGGCCCCAAAACGGCTCCGAGAGTGCAGGACACGAAAACCTGCTAAAAATAGTAAGTGGTGCTAAATGTGAAAAGCTGCAAGAATTGATGGTGTGGGTCCAAATGGATTAGGTGGGTGGCCACCGATATCCTCCTGGATCATTCCTCCCTCCTTAGGAAGCAATGGTCCCCATTTTGTTGAGAACCTCCCTGAGATGAAGCAAATTCTATTGAACTGTGTATCATGGACTGTTGGGCAGACATGCTGGATGTGTTTAATAAATTTGGTTTATTTATCAGCTTCAGAAAGTACATGTGTGGATTATGTATGTGTATTTGCAGGAGGTATGGCAACATCAGGCGGCAGTGCATTGGGGGTCAAATCAATGGAGTGCTTGTCCTGACAGTGTAGAGGAACCTCTGTGAGTGAGGAGAAAATGTCCTCGTATTCCTACATGAATTTTTCCATCTGATGCAGTCGTGTAGGGGAACCTTGTTTCGAGGTTGTGGCCACAATGTTATTCTTTCCCTGTAAGTGAGTTGTAAGGAAAATGAATTTCCTAGTTTTGGAAACAATCTTACTACATTGTTTTGCATTAGTCAAAGAGATGACAGGAGGTGGTACTACCTCCGGTATCCTGTACAAGTTATTTCCCAAAGTAATAATAACAGCACAAGGCCTAGACTCATACAAATCATGTCACCTCCACAAGTATGGTTAACCTAATAATACATCAGTTACATCAAGAGGAGCAACATCACATAATACCTCATCCGTGAATGGCTTGATGTTGTACGGAAGGCGGCACTTCTGGCGGATGCGGATATCTCTCCCTAGGTGAAGCCACATGATGGTATATGGCTGCGGATGTGCTATGGTCGATAGGCCAAGCCACTTCACAACCTCTTCTGAAACGAGGTTCTTTTGGCTTCCGCTATCGACAAGGAATTGCAACGGAGAACCCTTCACCCACATTTTCGAATGGAAGAGGCGCTCCCCCTCCTCTGGATCCTCTGGGTCCTCCCTCTGGATCTTGGTGGTGGCAACAATGGTACTAGGATCTACATCAATGATCTTCTTCCCTTTGTCATTGCCTTTGTCTGGTTTGGACTCAGGATCCGAAAATGCATCTGATTCGGGTGCCTTTAGTTCAACCACCAATGACTGTTTGGCCCGACACTCGTTTGTGCTGTGAGTGGGGCTGTTATGAAATTTACACCACTTCCTTGTGTCCTTCTTTGGATTTGTGGTGTTGTTCTGAGTAGCACCGCTTTGGCCTTGCCCCTTGTTCTTTGGTTCAGGGGCACCTTTCGGATTCGTAGATCCAAAGTCTCGCTTCTTCTGCTTAAATTTCTGCTCAATCTTGGCGGCATAGCGATATGCCATGCCAAGCGATGTAATGTCGAGGAACTCCATTTCTTCTTGAATGTGTTTTTGTAGATAGCCGCGGTACTTAAGCACCAAATGTCTCTCTGAATATTTAATACCCAATTTTGTGCACAGGGTATGGAACAGATTCGCCAGTTCATGCACATCTTGATCCCTTTGTTGCTGCAGCGTGGTCCATTGGATGTATTTGTCCTCATAGCTCCCCACAGGGTAATATTGTTTCTTGATGCCATCTCGGAACGAATTCCAAGTGGGGGTGGCCGAGAACAGAGAGGGTTCCCCTTCATCCTCTTTCTCACGGTAGGTTTCCCACCAGTCTTTGACATGGGGGGTAGCTTTGAGGAGTGCAAAAATAATCTTTTCTCTGTCAGAGAAATCATGGACCGAGAAATACCCTTCCAGCAAATTCAACCATCTATCTATGGCGTCTACATCTATTTGGCCTTCAAATACAAGAATATGAAATTTTACCTGTACCTTGAAAGGAGTGGCACCTCCAGAGTGGTTGTTGGATGCAGATGCACCGTAGGTGGGCAGTCGTTGAAGGATCTGAGCAAAGTTATCCATCATCGCGTTCCTTTGTTTCTCGAGGGCCTCCTCGAGCAATATTTTGATAGGATCTCCTGCTCCCTCATCTTTATTTTCTTCCACCATGGGAGTTCATCGGGGTTTGTGAGGCTGATCTTGCAAGGGTTCAACCAGATCGAGCCCTAACGCCTTTTACCCTGACCGCGTTGGGGACATGAAAAGAAAAACAAAGAAAGAGAAGACTGCTCTGATACCATTGATTCAGATTTATGCAGGAACATAATAGAATACATAAATAACCATAAACATAGAGATGCTGTGGAAATAATGCGTCATTTCATTAACATCAAATACAGAAATATGCTTACAGACATAATGGAAATACAATAGTTAGGGTGCTGGTAGAAAATCTCTGAGAAGAGATGTGGTGGCTACAGACCTCTAAACTGTGTTACAATGAGGCTCGAGGGCCTATTTATTATTTATAAACAAGAGAAAAACTGAAACGTCCAAAAACCTAACTCTGGGAGATGAAGTGCCAAAACCGTGGGCCCCGTTTGGGTAAATTGGTGTTTCAACTTCCCAGGGACATAACTTTGGCATCCAACCTCCGTTTGATGCGCTCAATAGCTCGTTAGAAATATCTATCCTAGAACTACAAATTTTGAGTGAGAAACATGGAAAAATGGTCTAAAACCCATGTTGCTCCCCATTTTCCCAAAAAGTGTTATTTAGGGCCTCAAAACGGCTCCAGAAGTTTAGGACCCAAAAAACTACTATAAATAGTAAGTTGTGCTGCAACTTAAAAACTAAACGAACTAATGGTGGGGGTTCAAATCGAATAGGTGGGTGGCCACCAATATCCACCTGGATCATTAAGGCCCCAAAACGGCTCTGAGAGTGCAGGACACGAAAACCTGCTAAAAATATTAAGTGGTGTTGAATGTGAAAAGTTGCAAGAATTGATGGTGTGGGTCCAAATGGATTAGGTGGGTGGCCACCGATATCCACCTGGATCAGTTTTAGGCTTTAATATTATTTGTTTGGAGAAAATATGTTTTTAGAAATCACCCTCAGGGGTGTGTAGGTTTTTCTTATTGGGCCTGCGCACCCCAATAATTTATAACACAAAAAATTATCGTTCCATCGTGGTTTTTATGTGAATAATGTGCACCAAAACACGTTGTGTACAAATAAAACCCACACAGGTACTGTTATTCCTATATAAGAAGGAAACATAGTGAAATATAGACCCATTCTTCTGATTTACTACTATCAAACGACGCTCTGTGAGATGCATTTATGAGCTTAAAAGGCACACTAAGAGGAGATGGGAGACTGAATCGTGGTGTGATGGGTGCCAGTACTTGCTATCAGACAAAAAAACCCAATCTCCCTATCTAAACTACTAGTTCGAGATATGTTGATCATGCCATGACTTCTATCACTGCTTTCTGGACCATCTGGTGGTATCCTACCATAAACAACTATTCATACAACTGAACTAGCATATCCATCCTCTCTTGTCACTGTGCCACATCTTACATCCACATAGAAATGGCCACTAGTAGGCTCAAAATGAAGTATTCCAATGGAATAGCGACCTCCTCTCTATAAACCATGTTAAAAGGTGTATGCTTGGTCAATTTATTAAACATTGTCCGGTAGGCCCATAGAATGGTCAAAATTGGATCGTCTCTATCCAATCATCCTAATTAACTGAGAACACCTTTCTCCCTTTTGAAATCTATCATCTTGTTCAAATATTACTCCATGTCATTAGCTCGAGGATGATATAGTGTTTCTTATGATGGTGGATCATTCACTCTTTCACCAAAGCAGTAATGATGCCTCCAAGAAAGTGTTCTCCGTAGTCACTAGTCAGGCTATGCGGGCACCTCAACCTTGTCACAATGTGTTCAAATAAAAAGCGTTCAAAATTCTGTATGGAGTCCTCCTTGGTCGATGCAGTCTCTTCCCATCAATTCTAAAAGTATGTGGCTATGATGCTTCAGTAGAACCACCAACAGCAACCAAGAAAGAAAGGACCCGTCCCTAGTGAGAATAGAGGTTCAAAATCGAAGCTAAGAAAATGAGGCCCAAATCGGCTAAAGGTAAGGTTAGGACCAAAGAAGGAAGAAGACTGAAAGGAAGGAAAGCAAGGAGAAAGGCGCTCGACTGATAAGAAAATTGATATGTTTGGCCTGTCATATAGGAACTTCATGAAATAGCCAAATTATTTAAATATACCTTCACTTTCAGACCTCCGATGAGTGGATTATACAGAACGAGGTTTCAAGAAAGGCCAAAAACCACATTCTCGTTTTTTCTGTATTCGGTAGCATCTGAAGTTTTGGCCTGGGCCAATCCCGGTAGGCTGTCGAAAAATCAATATCTGAGAATATATCTCTAAGCTTGCATTATATACATAATTATACGAGACAATAAGCTAAGCAACTTATGGTCACCCCGTGGCAACGACTCCTCCTAGCATAGGCTATCCTCGGCAAAGACTCCTGTATGACTCATGGGCACAGACTAGACTTAATTTATACACCGACTATAGCTTCATGCCCCAAGTATATATATATATATATATATAATATGTTATTCTCAATTTTTCTATCTAGCACTGACCGTAGCTTCTAGGCACTGAATGTATTCAGCCCAGCCCGCTATCCCAACTAAGTATCCAAGTCAAGTATCCAATGTAACCCATCCCAACTATTAATGGCATCAATCAAGTGGGTTGAACCCTGCTGGCATAACTCTTGGGACTACTCCTGGCATCCAGCTTACTTAATCAATAAATCAAGGCAATGTGGGGGTTTTTCAAAAATGGTTTTCTTTCCATCAAAATTGCTCCAAGTTCTTCGAAAATATTTCTAATGCTTTTTAATGAATTTTTTCAAGAAAATTGAAATAATCATGCTTGAGTGGAGAGAAAGTGATAATGAAACACATGATAATGAGGCAATTGATATCCCAACAACGTTTTTGGATTTAAATAACTGTGGAATATACAAATTATGGTCCATACAGGGAATGCAATCCCAACTAGAGCTAATGACCTGGTTGGTAAATGCTTGGGATATCTAGGAAAATTGCTTTATCATTGGATATCATAGGCTCATCATTGATGCAGAGGATATTTATTTCCTCACCAGTTTGCCCCATAGGGGAAGATAAAAAAAAAAAATTGGCACATGGCCGGGAGGGAAACTGACTGCTTCCTATATGGTGCAATATTGCACTCAGGATTTGAAATTGAAATATGGTCGAATCGATATAAAAACTATAGAATGACTTGATCTTAATATTATTGCATTCATAGTTACTAGATTATGTGGTAGCATGGCCCCCCATGTGGCCACCAAAGTACAGATGAAAAAAATTATTGAGTGTTCTGAGGGAATGATATTCAATTGCTGCGAAGGAGTAGTTTCAACACGAAAGTACAACTCACTCAAGCAAAGAATGTTAAGTTGAATAATTTTAGCTATGGTGGCATTCTTATATATTTTTATTTAGAGAGGATTCCACTCGTCGTACCACAACAACAGTTAGTGGATCCTACGGGACCGAGAGATCCTCGCATGTTGCGATGGGTTTTGTTAATGGCTCTCCATGGTGATGATGATGATCCTATTGTCCGATATAAACCTCAGTTTTTCATATGGCGGAGAAGCCAGATTTTCATGATCGAGGACTTCCCCTATCCAGGGGTGGATTTGAGGGGTGGCCCTGATACAACACTCCCACCTAGAGCATAATGGGATGAGTAAGGTAAAATGTCTCATATTGAGTTTTTATGTTTTATAATTTTTATTTGATTTTTTATCATCCAATACTTATTGTCAGAAAAAAATAATGCAGATGTAGGCCTAGTATGACCAACAATGCTTTGTCAATTTGATAGATGAGGAGGAAAATATATAGTAGTAGTTCCACCAGAGATTAATGCAGCTAAGGCCCTCACAGAGTTGGAACATAATCTAGAGAGTTTAACCATAGATATCCCAGAGACTAGGAAAAATTATTTCCCTCTCTGATACCAGAGGAATGTGACTGGGGTTCCTGGTTGTTATAGCATCATTTATCACCAGCTTGTACTTGATGATTTATACATTGGCCTTGGGCAACTGACGGCAACAAAACTGAAATTCGGCCCCTAAGGAGAGCTGGTCTCCTTTCGTAGCTTTGTTAGAATTTTCTGCTAAAACCCCGTTCTCCTCCTCCAAGTGGTCTTCCCCAACTTGATTTTATTTATCAAATTCGAGGAATTTGATAAATAAACATTATCAACAATCTTTGAAAATTAAAATATATCTCTCAGGCTTATATTCCGCCGCTAAACCTTATAAGCAAGGGTTTAATCCTTCGAACCTTATATAAATACCCGACACTTTTTTAAACAAATGAATTATAATGGACCTTTGGTTCCGACCCCACATATATAATCGATGGCCCAATCAAATGTTCATGCCGTACCTTGGTTATCTTTCATGCATCTCCCGACTATGACCGCCGTCCGATGGCTTCCCTCCAGATCGACGGCGTTCAACGATATCGCGCGGCCTCCCTGGTCGAACATTAACGTGTGATGGTGCTCGGAAAAGTGGTTTTCGCAGTCCCACCACGTGTGATGTGTCGACCGTTAAATGGAATCGCTCCCAAATTGGAAATACCGCTCACTCCATAAAAGCAGCGCGATATGGGCACTCTGGTTTGTAAATCCACTCGCGGTTTTGGAACAGTGGTTGACCCCGGTTTAAGTCGGGTTACGCTATCCTCCGTATTCACTAACTCTGGTCTAGCCTTGGGTTAGGATTCCGATAGAAAAACAAATTTATCTCTGCGTAAGCATGGTTTGCACTATCATCAAACAGAGTTCAACGATCACGATTTCTCTACATAGACCTCGCCTGCAGGTGGGATTAATTCAATAGGGTTTGTTCAGATAATTCAAGAGAAATAGTAGATAGTAGGAAGCGGAGACTGTACAACAGTTCCATTCAGAAATTATATATGCACAGAGTTCAATCGCCTCACAGTTAAACAAATTTCCTCACAAACATCAATTCAAGATAGTTTGATAATCAACAAGAACTGAAACTCATTCAACCAGAAGAAATTTCTTAACACACAAATTTTATTGCAGAAAATCTCCTCTCTCCCCCTCAATGCATCTGAGGGATACAATATATATACATTACAATGTGTCTCTTCGGTTCCTCGGTGAGGACCGTTTAGAAAATCAAAAGCCTAATTACAATTTATTCAAATAACTGAAATATGACAGATGGACTGAATTGAACTATTCGACTTCTACAAACTCTAATTGATCTAAATGAAATAGTCAGCTGAGGTATTGACACCTAGCTGTTACAATTCAATTTTTTTCGAACCCTCCTAGCCACAACATGTGGACAAAACCTCCTACATTGCTGGCTAGTGTCTAATGCCCCTGCATCAGACTCCCGAGGGCAATTTTCTTCATGGGCTCCTGTCCATGAGCTCTTCCACTGATCTTCCTATCTTTTGCAACATTCCCTCAGTCATCCAAGTGGCATATTCCTATGTCTTATCCTTCCATTTGATTAAGTACTGAAAGTACTCTTGTCCTCTGGTCTTCCTGAACACCCTTTTGTCCAATATTTTCTCTGGTTGCAATGGTTGTGCTGGAGGTAGTTGCTCTTTCCACTCAATCTGTTCCTTGTTTTCTGATCTTTCTTCTTCACCATCATCTTCATACTTGTATAAATCTACAACATTAAAAATGGGAGATATTCCAACATCAGGTGGCAATTCAATCTCATAAGCATTTGCAGAAAACTTTCTAAGTATCTTGCATGGCCCAATATTTTTGAACTTCAGTTTGTTATACTGCTTCCTTGGGAATCTTTCCTTTATCAAGTGTGCCAAAACCAGACCTCCTACTTCAAAATGAGCTTCTTTTCTACTCAAGTCTGCTATGCCCTTGTATTTGGTGCTGCTTCCTTGTAATCGATGTTTCACTTGTTCATGTATGGCCTAGATCTCTGAAGAAAATTCCTCACCATCTGCGCTCCTTAGCTCTGCCATTCCCAGGTTTCTTAACTCTGATATTCCTCTGGGGTGCATCCCATAGACAATATGGAATGGGCTCTGCCCTGTGCTTCTGTTTGGTGAGTCATTATAGGCATATTCTGCCTGAGGCAAAATATTATCCCACTGCTTGGGATGCTCTCCTGCAAGACTTCTCAACAAATTTCCCAGACTCCTATTCACTACCTCAGTTTGTCCATCAGTCTGAGGATGATAAGCTGAGCTGAAACTCAGTTTGGTACCAAGTTTCTTCCACAGTGTCCTCCAAAAATGACCCACAAATCTGGTGTCTCTGTCTGAAACAATGCTCTTGGGCAACCCATGCAATCTAATAACTTCTTTGAAAAACAAGTTACCAACATGGGTGGCATTACTAGTTTTATAGCATGGAATAAAATGTGCCATTTTGGAGAATCTGTCCACTACAACAAAGACTGCATCATTCCCTCTCTGAGTCTTGGGCAACCCTAGAACAATATCCATACTCACCATGTCCCAAGGCCTTTCTGGAATAGGCAAGGGGGTGTACAATCCTGCATTATGGCTTCTTCCTTTGGCATATTGACAGATTTTGCATTTTTTCACAAAATTGTCCACTTCTATTCTCATATTTGGCCAGTAATAGAAGTGACTCAGCTGCTCATAAGTTTTATCAGTACCAAAGTGTCTAGCAAGTCCACCACTATGCTTCTCCTTAATCAAGTTTTCTCTCATGGAACATTTTGGTATACACAGTTGGTTTCTTCTGAATAGTAAGTCCTCCTGCAAGAAATAATCCAGCCACTGGCTTCTATCTGTTAGAACAGGGTTACAACATGCCTCAAATGCTTCCTTAAAATCTGAATCTGTTTTATACAATTCTTTGAGAAAATCAAACCCTACAACTTCAAAATTGGCTTCTTGAACAAGCATGTGCCTCCTACTCAAAGCATTAGCTACTTTATTTGCTTGGCCACTTATGTGTTTCAAAAAAAAGTTAAAAAATTGGAGATACTCAACCCATTTGGCATGCTTATGATTCAACTTGGGTTGTTTTACAATATACTACAAAGCATGATTGTCATAATATAATACAAATTCCTTGGACATCAAATAATTCCTCCACTTTTTCAGTGCCTGAACAATTGCATAGAATTCCTTCTCATAAGAGGAATACTTCCTTCTGGTGCCATTCAAATTTTCACTGAAATAGGCTATAGGCCTATCATCTTGACTCAACACAGCTCCAATGGCCTCCCCACTAGCATCACACTTTACTTGAAATGGTTTAGTAAAATCAGGCAGAATCAAAACAGGCTTTTCGGTTATCCTTTGCTTCAAAAGTTTAAAGTTTCTTTCTTCTTTAGCAGTCCACTTAAATTGTTGTTTTCTCTTCTTTATTGTCTCAATGATGGGTGCATTAATCTTACTAAATTTTCTTATAAATTTCCTGTAAAAACTGAAAAGTCCATGGAAACTTCGTACCTCAAAAACATTTCTGGGTGAAGGCCACTCTACAATTGCCTTAACCTTTTCTGGGTCCATCTTCAATCCTTCTGCAGAAACAACAAAGCCCAAATACACCAACTCTTCCTTCATGAATGAGCATTTCCTTAAGTTTATCAGCAGTTTCTCTTGGTGCAGCTTTTTCAAGACATGATTAAGATGCCTTAAATGTTCTTCTTTAGTTCTGCTGAAAACTAATATATCATCCAGATACACTATCACAAATTTACCAATTAATTCCTTCAATACTTCATTTTTTTTAAAGGCAATTTTCCACTCATCACCCTCTCTTATTCTAATCTGATGATATCCACTTTTCAAATCTATCTTTGAAAAATATATAGCACCACTCAAACAGTCCATCAAATCCTCAACTCTAGGCAAAGGGAATTTGTACCTGATTGTGATCTTATTGATTGCTCTGGAATCAGTACACATCCTACAGCCTCCATCTTTCTTTGGGTTCAATACTGCTGGTACTGCACATGGACTCAAACTTTCTCTGATCAGTCCCTTGTCCACAAATTCCTGTACTTGTCTCCTGATTTCCTCATTTTCTGTGGGAGTCATTCTGTAGGCTACCTTATTTGGAATATTTGAACCAGGGATAAAATCTATCTGATGGCTGATCTTTCTCACAGGTGGCAGCTCATCAGGTAAATCATCCACAAAAATGTCACAATAGTTGTCTAACATCTCTTGGATTTCTATTGGCAAATCAGAAATCTTTGTAGAAGTAAGAACTACTTTAGGTTTGAAAACTAAATAAAAACTTACCTCTTCTTCTTCTATCTGCTGTAGATATTCCTTCCTGCTTAGCAACAAGGTCTTTGGATCAATCACTCTACTGGATGGCTCTCCTTCTTTCATGGGTATCAATGTATGGTGTACCCCATCCTTGAAGAACTTGTAAGTGTTCTTCTTGCCATCATGCACTGCTGCTCTGTCAAACTGCCAAGGTCTACCCAGCAGTATATGACACACATCCATGGGCATTACATCACACAAGACCTTATCTTTGTATTTTCCCATTTTCAGCTCTATCTCACACTATTCTTTTACAACCAGCTGGTGCCCTTTATGCAGCCAGGACACCCTGTAGGGATTTGGATGCTCCCTTGTCTTCAACTTTAACTTCTCTATCACCTTAGTGGAAACCAGATTGTCTATGCTGCCACTATCAATGACTAGCTAGCAGCATTTCCCTTGGACTTTGCATATGCTCCTAAACAAAGTCTTCCTTTGTGCAGGCTCAGTGACCTCTTTGGTTTGCTTCAACAGGACCTCATTAACCACCAAGGACTCTCCCCTCTCTGGTAGAATTTATTCTTCAATTTCTGCCTCTTCTCCAGCCTGGGCAACAACAACATTTCTTGGACCAACACCCACATTCTCTGGACATTCATAGTGCTTGTGTCCCACTTCCTGGCATCTATAGCACCTCAATTCTCTACCTCTGCCTCTGTCTCTGCCTC
Source organism: Pinus albicaulis (assembly GCA_034641835.2). Classification (NCBI taxonomy): domain Eukaryota; kingdom Viridiplantae; phylum Streptophyta; class Pinopsida; order Pinales; family Pinaceae; genus Pinus; species Pinus albicaulis. The sequence continues at coordinate 493,991,855 of CM076584.1, read as the reverse complement.
CTCTTCCTTTTCCTCTGTAAGAACCCCTTCTACCCCTTGCATCATCCTCTATAGATGCATTCTGAGGTGAGCTACTGTTAGCTTCATCCCTGGGTGTAGTAGGCTTTCCTCTACCACCCTGACTTCCCTTTCCACGGAAAGTACCTCTCTTCTTGGAAGACTGTTTCCTCAGCACTTTCTCCTCTTCTTTCAAGGCCATCTGGTAGGCCTCTTCCACTATCTTAGGAGATAGAAGACCAATATCATCTTGGATATCCAGCTTGAGACCATTCACATATCTGGCAGTCTTCTCTGGTGTGTCTTGGAATTGCCCAGCTCTTATGATTACTCTGTAGAATTCCTCTGTGTATTCCTTTACTATCAGCAACCTCTATCTCAGGTTCTGCATTTTCCTAAAAAATGTCAGCTGATAATCACTAGGCAAGAATTTACCTTTTAATTTAGCCATCATTCTGGTCCAGCTTTTGATAGGCTACTTACCAACTCTCCTCCTTTCTACCTGCACTCCATCCCACCAGAGTGCAGCATGTCCTTTCATCTTTTTCACTGCAAACTTGACCTTTTTATCTTCGCTTATTTCTTCATAGTCGAAGCATTTGTTCATTTCATTAATCCAATCCACCAGTTCCTCTGGATTCAGCCCTCCTGCAAAACTCGACACTTCAACCCTGGGCTTAACTGCAGACCCCAGAACAGTTCTAAGGAGCCTCATGTCAGGAGGAATCTCAACATTTTCTTCTGCTTCTTCTAATTCAGGTTCACTGATGTCTTCAGGATCTCTGGGCTGTCTTCGCTCCATGGCATCTATTCTGTCCTCGAACCTCTGCAAAATTCCCAACACTTCTGCATTGGCAACGGGTCCGCTTCTCCTTCTGCCAGCACCTTTACCAACTCGGATTTCCATGTCAATTCTCTACAAAAACAACTCAAAAACACTCTGATACCACAAATGACGGCAACAAAACTGAAAGTCGGCCCCTAAGGAGAGTTGGTCTCCTTTCGTAGCTCTGTCAGTATTTTCAACTATAACCTCGTTCTCCTCCTCCACATGGTCTTCCCCAACTTCCTTGATTGTATTTATCAAATTCGAGGAATTTGATAAATAAACATTATCAACAACCTTTGAAAATTAAAATATATCTCTCGGGCTTATATTCCGCCGCTAAACCTTATGACCAAGGGTTTAATCCTTCGAACATTATATAAATACCCGACGCTTTTTTAAACAAATGACTTATAATGGACCTTTGGTTCTAGCCCCACATATATAATCGATGGCCCAATAAAATGTTCGCGTCGTACCTTGGTTATATTTCGTGCATCTCCCGACTATGACCACTGTCTGATGGCTTCCCTCCAGATCGACAGCGTTCAATGATATCGCGTGGCCTCCCTGGTCGAACGTTAACGTGCGATGGCACTCGGAAAAGCAGTTTTCGTGGTCCCACCACGTGCGATGTGTCGACCGTTAAATGGAATCGCTCCCAAATTGGAAATACCACTCACTCCACAAAAGCGATGCGATATGGGCAGTCCGGTTCGTAAATCCACTTGCGGTTTCGGAACAGTGGTTGACCCCGGTTTAAGTTGGGTTATGCTATTCTGTATTCACTAACTCTGGTCTAGCCTCGGGTCAGGATTCCGATAGAAAAAAAAAATTATCTCTGCGTAAGCGGGGTTTGCACTATCATCAAACAGAGTTCAACGACCACGATTTCTCTACACAGACCTCACCTGCGGGTGGGATTAATTAAACGAGGTTTGTTGAGATAATTCAAGAGAAATAGTAGAAAGTAGGATGCGAAGACTGTACAACAGTTCCATTCAGAAATTATATACACACAGAGTTCAATCGCCCCACAGTTAAACAAATTTCCTCACAAACATCAATTCAAGACAGTTTGATAATCAACAGGAACTGGAATTCATTCAACCAGAAGCAATTTCTTAACACACAAATTTTATTGTAGAAAATCTCCTCTCTCCCCCTCAATGCATCTGAGGAATACAATTTATATACATTACAATGTGTCTCTTCGGTTCCTCGGTGAGGACCGTTTAGAAAATCAAAGGCCTAATTACAATTTATTCAAATAACTGAAATATGACAGATGGACTGAACTGAACTATTTGACTTCTACAAACTATAACTAATCTAAATGAAATAGTCAGCTGAGGTATTGACACCTAGTTTTTACAATTCAATAGTTTTCAAACCCTCCTAGCCACAACATGTGGAAAAAACCTCCTACATTGATGGCTAGTGTCTAATGCCCCTGCATCAGCAACCCTTCCTTTCAGACTTGGACATATTTCTCAAAAAATAGTATCTTAAAACCCATACATGATTCTACCCAGAATTTTCCATGTATATACATCAGTCCATACATATATAATCACGTATGCCATTTTAAAAATTAAAAATATACATATTTTCCCTATTTTAGAGGCGGGGTTTACAGTTTTTCCAGTAACTTAACCACCCCAGCCCATGGCCTAACTGTTCCCAACTATAAAAAATAATTTGAGGGAGTATAAAATCCCCTCAAGGGAATGGCCTAAGGTGGTAAGAGAGAGAGAAATATAGATATTATACACTGTTGGAGCCCTATCCAAGTCTGATATATTCCCGTGTGATTCAGGGGCATTAGACACTAGCTAGCAATGTAGGAGGATTGTCCACATGTTGTGGCTAGGAGAGTTCGAAATTTTTTTGAGATGTACCAGCAAGGTGTCAACACCTTAGCTGTATATTGCACTTAGAGTAGTTAGGGTTAGTTCAGTAACTGTAGAAGTCGAATAGGTTCATTCGTGTCAGTCTGTTTGATTTCTGTTGATAGTAATATTATCTAATTATTCTTTTTTGTGATTAAGAAGAAAATGGTCCTCAAGGAGGAACCAAACAATCATGTAATGAATTATAAATTATAACCCATGATACCTTGGAAGGGGGGGATTTGAAAGTGAATTATTGAATCAAAAGAATTGTTCTTCGTTGAACAAATTTAGGCTCAAATTTCTGTCAGTGTGTGTTATTGGAAATTCTCCGAAGAACTCATTCTTTCGAAATGTGGACACTGTGCATAATGTTGTGTTAAATATCCTTTGTTTCTCTCTGTCTGGGTTTTTAGTTCATTCTCTCAGCGCTTGAATTGAATGTGTTGGAATTGTATTGAATCCACGAATAAAGGCTCTGTTGGAAGAGCAAAATCATATCCTCTGTGTGCGTGAACTGAGTGAACGAAACTCGAGTGGAAGGTCGAACCTATGTATTGAGTGGAGCAGGATATGCCCTGTGCTTTCAGGGAACAATAAACCTCTGTTTACCAAAACAAGTGTAATGTTTCATTGTTTGAGGAAGCGAAGGAATAAAGGAAGTTCGCGTGGTAATTCGAATTGTCACTGTTCATTACCTGGAGTGGTTTTGTGAAACAAAACAGCCCATTTCGTACCGCTTTTGGTCTGAGGAAAAACCACCACAAAAAACGTGATCCTATCAAATCTTGATACGTCACCCCTTAGAAACCACCCATTTCACATTTTTTTGGAACACTAACCTTCAACCGTGGAAAAAACGCGATATTAGCCCGAGCTGTTCGATTTGGAGAGTAGTTGGTCCAAGGGTAGTCGCATGGAGGAAGTGCCTGAGTGATAAATTGAGGTATGGCCCAGTGGTATTGTATTGGTTAAATGTTTATTTAATTAAAAAATGGGTGTGTGGGGTCCATGGAGCATAATATATATAATAAAACGTCATGTTGATAGTACTAACGGAGTTGGGGTTGTAAGCTCGAGGATTAGAGTTGTAAAGGTTTGAACGTCGGGTTATTACTTAATGCAATACTCCAAAAAGGGTTTTTAGCCATAATTAAATTGTTTCCAGAGATGAGATATAATAGTTACGGGCGCGTTATTTAAAATAACCCAAGGGTCCTATTATATGAGTGAAGGGGGTGATATAACATTAGACTATGATGTTTCATGAATAAAATTATGAAAATGAAGAATGTTTAGACAGAGAAGAAGAGAGACCAGCTCTCCTTAGCACCAGTCCACCATTTTTTTTTGCTGTCATTTGTGGTATCAGAGAAGATTTCAAGACAATTGCAGAGGCTAAACTGACTTCAAAAAAAAAAAAAATCAGAAGAAGAATTCCAACATGGCTATCCGAGTTTCTAGAGGTGCTAGTAGAAGAAGAGGCAGGCCAGTTCCTAATGAAGAAGTATTGGAGACCTTGCAGAGGGTCCAAGCCAGATTGGATGTGATGGAATTGGGACACCCAAGAGACCCTGAGGATGTCAGTGAACCTGAACCTGAAGAAGAAGTAGGAGAGAACGTTGAGATTCCTCCTGAGTTGAGACTCTTTAATTTTGTTCTGGGATCTACATTCAAGCCAAAACTTGAAGTGTCAAGTTTTGCAGGAGGATTGAATCCAGAGGAACTGAAAGACTGGATCAATGAGATGAACAAATGTTTTTATTATGAAGATATGGGTGAAGACAAGAAAGTCAAGTCTACAGTGAAAAAGTTGAAGGGACATGCAGCACTTTGGTGGGATGGAGTGTAAGCAGAGAGAAGGAGAGCTGGTAAACAACCAATCAAAAGTTGGACCAGAATGGTGGAAAAACTAAGAGGTAAGTTCTTTCATAGTGATTATCAGCTTATTTTGTTTAGACAAATGCAAAATCTTAGACAGAGATTGCTGACAGTGAAAGAGTACACAGAAGAGTTTTATAGAGTGAATATAAGAGCTGGAAAATTCCAGGACACAACAGAGAAGGTTTCCAGGTATGTGAATGGTCTCAAGTTGGAGATACAAGATTACATAGGTATTTTGTCTCCTAAGACAGTTGAAGAGGCTTACCAAATGGCCTTGAAAGCTGAAGAGAAACTCCTGAGAAAACAGTCTGCCAAAGGAAGAGGTACTTTCCGAGGAAAGGGAAGTCAGGGTGGTAGAGGAAGGTCTACAGCACCTAAAGATGGAGCTAGTAGTAGCTCACCTCAGAATGCATCCACAGAGGGTGATGCAAGGGGAAAAATGGGTTCCTACATAGGAAGAGGAGGCAAAGGCCGAGGAAGAGAAGTGAGGTGTTGCAGATGTCACGTGGTGTGACATAAACACTATGAATGCCCAGAGAATGTGGGCACAGGCCAAAGAAATGAAATTGTTGCTCAGGCTGGAGAAGAGGTAGCAAGGCTGTCTGAAACTGAAGAAGCAATTCTACTAGAGAAGGGAGAATATTTGGTGGTCAATAAGGTCCTGTTGAAACAAGCAAAAGAAGTTACTAAACTAGCTCAGAGGAAGACTTTGTTCAGGAGTGTATGCAAAGTCCAAGAGAAATGTTGTCAGTTGGTCATTGATAGTGGCAGCACAGAAAATTTGGTCTCTATAGAGGTGATAGAGAAACTAAAGTTGAAGACAAGGGAACATCCTACACCCTACAAGGTGTCATGGCTATATAAAGGACACTAGCTGATTGTGAATGGAACAATGTGAGATAGAGTTGCAAATGGGCAGCTACAAAGACAAGGTCATGTGTGATGTGATGCCTATGGATGTGTGTCACATACTACTGGGCAGACCTTGGCAGTATGACAGAGCAGCAGTGCATGATGGTAAGAAGAACACTTACAAGTTCTTCAAGGATGGAGTGCATCACACATTGATACCCATGGAGGAAGAGAACCATCAAGTAGAAAGGCTGATCCAAAGACTTTATCGCTGAGTGGAAAGGATTATCTATAGCAGATTGAAGAAGAAGAGGTAAGTTTTTCTTTAGTCTACAAACCTAAAGTAGTGCTTACTTCTACAAAGATTTCTAATTTTCCAATTGAAATCCAAGAGATGCTGGAAAATTATTGTGATATTGTTGTGGATGATTTGCCTAATGAATTGCCACCTATGAGAAAAATTAGCCATCAGAAAGATTTTATCCCAGGATCAAATCTGCCAAATAAAGTAGCCTACAGAATGACTCCCACAGAGAATGAAGAAATCAGGAAGCAAGTGTAGGAATTGGTTGACAAAGGTCTGATCAGAGAGAGTTTGATTCCATGTGCAGTACCTGCAGTGTTAAGCCCAAAGAAATATGGAGGCTGGAGAATGTGCACTGATTCAAGAGCCATCAACAAGATAACAATCAGGTATAGATTTCCTTTGCCTAGAATTGAAGATTTAATGGACTATTTGAATGGAGAAAAATATTTTTCAAAATTAGATTTGAAAAGTGGATATCATCAGATTAGGATAAAGGAGGGTGATGAATGGAAAAATTCCTTTAAAACAAATGAAGGACTGTATGAGTGGTTGGTAATGCCTTTTGGGTTAACAAATTCACCTAGTAATTTTATGAGGCTCATGAATGAAGTGTTAAGAGAATTTATTGGTAAATTTGTAATAGTATATCTGGATGACATATTAGTTTTCAACAAAACAAAGGAAGAACATTTAAGGCATCTTAATTATGTCTTGAAGAAGTTACATCAAGAGAAGCTGCTGATAAATTTAAAGAAGTGTTCATTCATGAAGGAAGAGTTGGTGTATTTGGGGTTTTTTGTTTCTGCTGAAGGACTGAAGATGGACCCAGAAAAGGTCAAGGAAATTGTGGAGTGGCCTTCACCAAGAAGTGTTTTTGAGGTAAGAATTTTCCATGGACTTTCCAGTTTTTATAGAAAATTCATAAGAAATTTCAGCAAGATTAATGCACCCATCATTGAAACAATAAAGAAGGACAAATAGCCATTCAAATGGCCTGCTGAAGGAGAAAATAATTTTAAGCTTTTGAAACAAAAGATAACTGAAAAGCCTGTTCTAGTTTTGCCTGATTTTAACAAACCATTTCAAGTGAAGTGTGATGCCAGTGGAGAAGCCATTGGAGCTGTGCTGAGCCAAGATGATAGGCTTGTAGCATACTTCAGTGAGAAGTTGAATGAGACAAGGAGAAAGTATTCCTCTTATGTAAAAGAATTTTATGCAATTGTGAAAGCATTGAAGAAGTGGAGGCATTATTTAATGTGTAAGGAATTTGAGTTATACTCAAATAATCATTCTTTACAATATATTATGCAGTAGCCTAAATTGAAGCATAAACATGCCAAATGGGTGGAAGATCTCCAGAGTTTTAATTTTGTTTTGAAGCATATAAGTGGCCAAGAAAATAAAGTAGTTGATGCTTTGAGTAGGAGAAACATGCTTGTTCAAGAAAACCGATTTGAAGTTGTAGGATTTGATTTTCTTAAGGAACTTTATAAGATAGATTCAGATTTTAAAGAAGCATTTGAAGCATGCTGTAACCCTATTTTGACAGATAGAAGCCAGTGGTTGGATTATTTCTTGCAGGAGGACTTATTGTTCAGAAGAAACCAATTGTGTGTACCAAAATGTTCCATGAGGGAGAATTTAATCAAAGAAAAGCATAATGGTGGACTTGCTGGACACTTTGGTACTGATAAAACTTATGAGCAGCTGAGTCATTTTTATTATTGGCCAAGGATGAGAAATGAAGTGGAATTTTTTTTGAAGAATTGCAAAATTTGTCAATATGCAAAAGGGAGAAGCTAGAATGCAGGATTGTACATTCCATTGCCTATTCCAGATAGGCCTTGGGACATGGTGAGCATGGATTTTATTCTAGGATTACCCAAGACACAGAGAGGGAATGATGCAATCTTTGTTGTAGTTGACAGATTTTCCAAGATGGCACATTTTATTCCATGTTATAAAACCTGTGATGCCACCCATGTTGCTAATTTATTTTTCAAAGAAGTTGTTAGACTGCATGGGTTTCCCAAGAGTATTGTTTCTGATAGAGATACTAGATTTGTGGGCCATTTTTGGAGGAAATTGTGGAAGAAACTTGGTACTAAACTAAGTTTCAGCTCAACTTATCATCCTCAGACTGATGGACAAACTAAGGCAATAAATAGAAGTCTGGGAAATATTTTGAGAAGTCTTGCAGGAGAGCATCCCAAGCAGTGGGATCATATTTTTCCACAGGCAGAATATGCATACAATGGTTCACCAAACAGAAGTACAGGATAGAGCCCATTCCATATTTTTTATGGAATGCACCCCAGAGGAGTGTCTGAACTGAGAAACTTGGGAAAGGCAAAGTTGAGGAGTGTTGATGGAGAAGATTTTTCTTCAGAAATCAAAGCAATACATGAGCAGGTAAAATAGCAGCTACAAGGAAACAACATCAAATACAAAGGCAGAGCAGATTTGAGCAGAAGAGAAGTCAATTTTGAAGTTGGAGATTTGGTTTTGGCACACTTGAGAAAGGAAATATTTCCAAAGAAGTAATGTAACAAGTTGAAGTTCAAGAAGGTAGGGCCATGCAAGAGACTGAGAAAATTTTCTGCTAATGCTTATGAAATCGAATTGCCTCCTGATATTGGTATATCTCCAATATTTAATGTTGCAGATTTGTACAGGTATGAAGATGGTGGCTCAGATGAAGGACCAGAAAACAAAGAACAGATCGAGTGGGTAAAGTAGTTACCTCCAACACAACCATTACAGCCAGAGAAGATCTTGGACAAGAAGGTGTTCAAAAGGACTAGAGGACAAGAGTATTTCCAGTACCTGATCAAGTGGAAGGACCAGCCAGATGAAGATGCTACTTGGGTGACTGAAGTTATGTTGCAAAAGCTAGGTATTTTTGTGAAAGAGCTCATGGAAAGGATTCCATGAAGAAAATTTCCCTCAGGAGTCTGATGCAGGGGCATTTGACACTAGCCATCAATGTAGGAGGATTGTCCACATGTTGTGGCTAGGAGAGTTCGAAATTTTTTTGAGATGTACCAGCAAGGTGTCAACACCTTAGCTGTATATTGCACTTATAGAAGTTAGGGTTAGTTCAGTGACTGTAGAAGTCGAATAGGTTCATTCGTGTCAGTCTGTTTGATTTTTTTTTACAGTAATATTATGTAATCAGTATTTTTTGTGATTAAGAATAAAACTATCCTCAAGGAGGAACCGAATAGTCATGTAATGAATTATAAATTGTAACCCCTGATACCTTGGAAGGGGGGGATTTGACATTAAATTATTGAATCAAAATTATTGTTCTCTATTGAACAAATTTAGGCTCAAATTTCTGTCTGTGTGTGTTATTGGAAATTCTCCGAAGAACTCATTCTTTCGAAATGTGGACACTATGCATAATGTTGTGTTAAATATCCTTTGCTTCTCTTTGTCTGGGTTTTGAGTTCATGCTCTCAGCGCTTGAATTAAATGTGTTGGAATTTTATTGAATCCCCGAATAGAGGCTCTGTTGGAAGAGAAAAATCATATCCTCTGTGTGTGTGAACTGAGTGAACAAAACTCAAGCGAAAGGTCGACCCTGTGTATTGAGTGGAGTAGGATATGCCCTGTGCTTTCACAGAACAATAAACCTTTGTTTACCGAAACAAGTGTATTGTTTCATTGTTTGAGGAAGCGAAGGAATAAAGGGAGTTTGCGTGGTAATTAAAACTGCCACTGTTCATTACCGGGAGTGGTTTTGTGAAACAAAACAACCCATTTCGCACCGCTTTTGGTCCGGGGCGAAACCACCACAAAAAAACGCAATCCTATCAAATCTTGACACGTCACCCCTCAGAAACCGCCCATTTCGCATTTTTTTGGAACGCTAAGCTTTAGCCGTGGAAAAAACGTGATATTTGCTCGAGCCGTTCGATCTGGAGAGCAGTTGATCCAAGGCTAGTTGCGTGGAGGAAGTGCCCAAGTGATAAACTGAGGTATGGGCCAGCGGTATTGTATTGGTTAAATGTTTATTTAATTAAAAAGTGGGTGTGTGGGGCCCGTGGAGCATAATATATATAATAAGACGTTGTGTTGATAGTACTAATGAAGTTGGGGTTTTAAGCTCGGGGATTAGAGTTGTCAAGGTTTGAACGTCGGGTTATTACTTTATGCAATACTCCAAAAGGGTATTTAGGCATAATTAAACTATTTCCAGAGCTGAGATATAATAGTTACAGGCGCGTTATTTAAAATAACCCAAGGGTCCTATTATATGAATGAAGGGGGTGATATAACATTAGACTATCATGTTTCATGAATAAAATTATGAAAATGAAGAATGTTTAGACAAAGAAGAAGAGAGACCAGCTCTCCTTAGCGCCAGTCCACCATTTTTTTTTGCTGTCACCGTGCCTCCTGCACTTCCCAGATATTTGCAGGAAACCCTTGTTTCCTTGAGATGCTCACCACCCTATGTGACATCCATTGTGCATTATTCTTGGAATAATTCTTGAGAGGCTAGGGCTGGGTGGATCTAGAGGACGATATGCTCGAAGGACATGGCAAATTTCAGGTGATCTCTCCACGTTTGTTTACTGTACTTGTCATTAATAATAGAAGAGCCATCTTGTTCTTGATTTTTACGTTTCAATAATATTTTATACATGTGTAATGATCCTCAATTTAACATTTAATATCATTTTTATGATGTTGTGCATGATTTCCACTAACAACTAGAACATATGTATGTTGTACAACTAGGATTTTGTGTTTGTTCTTTGCTGATTTACAGATTAAGGAGCATAATGTGTTGCAGGGGGTTTGCACCCCGCGAGATCTACTCCAACCGAGGGATATCCAGGTAAGGTCTGCAACCTGTAGATTCTAGTTAACTGCATAGAAGTTGGTCTAGTGAGTCCTTCTTGCAATAATATGCCCCTGATCTGTGAAGGTTCATCGACCCAAGACCTTTAGGGTAACATTTCCCGAAACAAAAATGGCAACTCCACTGGGGATCACATTCTTGTGATTTCCTGTTTGGGTTGTTTTATCTGTCTTGTAGGTTGCTAACAGGTTTGATCACTTTTTACTGTCTAGTAAGTCTTTTTTCAATCATACAGAAGACTTGATCCCTTGATCAGGCTTGACTTTTTTATTTTTTCCTAATATTTAGTTTCATACACGGCTTTTTCTTTGCACTGTCATGTATACCTCATGTTTTTTCCATAGGGACCCATGTATACACGAGTTTCCTTGGTTACAGTCGTGTATACATGCTAGTTGCACTCTTAAAAACCGCGTATGGCTAGAAAAATTGAAAATTTGAGTTTTCAACCTCTATAGTCTTTTATGTTTGTGTTGAACTATTCCTGTGGTGTCTTTAAGGTCTTTGGAATGTGTTTATGGTGATTTCATATCCATTTCTCTCTTGTTTTTGTGAAAACCTAGCCATTTGGTGAATTTCCTGGTTTTCTGTGTTTGCAATTGTGGCTGAAGCACCGAGAAATTTTCCTCTAGTTCTTGGTTGTTCTGACCTATCGGAACAATGAGCCTATGTTTTTTTGCTCTTCTTGGCCCTATGCATTACTTCACTTATGGTTTTTTCCTCCTTGGTTTATTTTGGTTTTCGTGATTTCTTGGACTTGTCTTGTTGCGAATCTTGAAGAATCTCTTTTTTGGTTTTTTGAGTTCTTGTTCGTTGCAATATTGTGCTACTGTGCTGAATCAATTGATTGAGTTTCTTGGTTATTTTCGCTCATTTAAGTCCTGCTACGAAAATAGCACAGTTGGCTTGAGCACTTTTGAAGCCCTGGTTGAGACTCTTTTTGCTTGATCCCGGTCCTTGAGTATTTTTTTGTCTTCTTGAAATATTTTTTCTTCCATTATAAGTAAAAATCCCAAAAACATTTTGTGTTTTCCATAGCTTTTGCTTTCAATTTGTTTTTACGGTTTCATTTCACCTTTTGAAGCTTTTGGATTGATTTCTAGTCTTTGGTTCTTGTCTTGATTGTGAAAGGAGTCTTCTTTTTCTTTTACTCTTTTATATCAAGTGCATTTTTGGCGTTCTTATGCATAGGAGTTCTATTTGGAACTGGCCTTATTTTCTGTCAAAAAGTGATCGAACCATTGTCTTGCTAGGGACTCTTTTTTGCTTCTTTAGAATTAGCATCTTAGGATTTGCATATCATTGGTAGTTTGCATTAAGTGCATTTGAACATTTTAGTCTTTTTCGTAAATTTCTGAATCGTGTGAAGTGTGAGTGTCTAAAGAGAAAAAAAAAATGTTTTTGTTTATTAGTTTCGTAGAACCCATGTAGAGATCACTTTTCATCGAAAGGAAATTATTGCATTTGCATGTAACTAGGTTTTCATTGATTTCTTCTGCGTCATAAAACACCATCAGTTTCACTTCCATGTACCCCTGACTTAAGTAACAACCGATTTAAAACAAGCGATATAATTAAAAGTATCTAGAATTTTTTGTATTACTGTCATTAATCATACACCAACTAGCTAGGTTGTAGGGCCTTAGATTAGGTGAGTGGAGAGTTAACTATCGAAGGCCGCTCAAATTATTAAACATAGAAAGTTTATTAACGAGTGAAATCCAACACTATTAAGTGGACAGGGAAATCTCTCCTCCAAAGAGTCAAGCGCGAGGGATAGTGCAGGCAGAGAAGAGAGATACTCCCTCTACTATTTGTTGAATCTTGACCTAAGACCGTTCTACACGGCTGCCGATACAGATTGGTGCCCTTAGTTGGCTATCCTAATGACCACACATGTGACTGCAGGGGGGAATACCTATGGTACCTGAGACAAATGTTGCATCACTTCCATCATTACTTCTATAGGGTACCCTTGCGAAGCTTGGGGACTTGCACCAGAAAAGGCTGTTGTTATGAGGTCAGCGTAGCTGTTTATGTTACCTTCACTAATAGGCCTGGGGCATAATTACCCCTAACTATTTTCGGAAGGTCCTATTATTTCGTTGTCTTGTATTTTGGTGTCCGGTCCTCATCACCTAGAGCAGAAATACTTGACAAATGCTTGCTTGGCTATAACTTATGTACTTTTTAGAGTGTGATATTTTCTCCTAGATTGATTAGCTTCATATATTTTTTGAGTCTAAATTTAATCTCTTAAAGTGGCTAACTGATCACCTGGTCAATTGAGGAGGCTTCATGGGTTGTTTCCCGCGAGTGCTGAGCCTTCTTCAAGAAGGCGTAGGAGTAATTTGGAGGGTGATTTTCACCTGGTGGTTTCAAACGCAGTGGAGAGAGATCCTTCGTCGAGGCTTGAATTTTCTGTAGGTGGTTCTGGTGTCGGTGTCATTATAGAGAGGAGTGCTCCACTCATCTCTAGAGTTTTATTTCCAGCAGAAGAAGTAGAAATACAGGAATTCCCTCAGCCTACTAAGTCTCTTCCATATCCTCTTCCTGCTAGTTATCCTCACATTATTCAGTACATCGGACCCGAGTCTCAGAGACCGGAGAGTCCTTTTCCGTCATATTCCTTTCTTTCGATGACCACAACTGGGAACATAGTTTTGGCTATGAACACTGCAAGTGTTCAGACTCCTGTTTTAGTTGAAGGAGGGGGCACTACTACTATATTGACGATCACTTCTAATGCTGCTGTTTTTGGCTCTGGAAACACCCAAGCACATGCTTCTCAATATGGTCCCTTTTCTTATGGAATGCCCACTAGTGAAATTCGTTCTTTCTCCTTTTCTGTTGTTTCAGCTATCCGCACACCCATTCCTTCTATGGCTAGTGGATCAGCTTCATTTCAAGGGTTACCCTTTGGAAGTGGGCACATCCCTCATTCAAACTCTTCCTTAGGATCTTTACCTTTTACCTCTCAGACTCAAGGTTTCAACCCTATTTCGGGAGGTCAAAGTTCTAATGTCTTTACAGGATGGAACCCTATTTTTATAGCGTTAGGAGTGGGGAGTCAGATTCTCGCTCGTCAACAAGGGAATGTTACTTTCCCTTCTTCGAGTAATTCTCATGCTTTTTCTCCATTTGCAAATTCTTGAAACCCTTACCAAGGGGTTTCCTCTTCATTCACTACCTCGATTGGAGGGAATGGTCCTATGTATAGTAACTCTATGTTGGGGGGGGGGGTCCTTATTTGAATGTTGGGTCGCAAGTATTTTCTTATGGCCCGACATTCTCTATGAAAAACATTTGGAAACCTGGTGCCTCAAAAAATCTAGGTTATTCTTTTCAGAAAGTGGGGAATCCTTCCTATGGAGGATGGAATTCCCAGGCTCCTCCTCGCTTACCATTTCTAGCAATGTTAAACTTGCCAGACCTGTCGAAATTGACTAAAGATCCTATTCGGTATAGTTTGGGTTGGCCTCTAGTCCCCACAAAGCTCCCCTTAGACATTCCAAAGTTTGAAGGGAAAACTGGTGAGGATCCGACAGATCATATCACCACTTTCCATTTATGGTGTTCCTCGAACTCCATAATCGATTACTTGATTAGGTTGAGATTATTTCAAAGAACCTTAACTGGAAATGTTGCTAAATGGTATATTGAGTTAAATGTAGGAATTTTTTCTACTTTTGGAGAGTTGGATACCATGTTCTTAAATTAATTTCAGTTACCTATCCGTTATGACTTCAGGACTGGCCTCCTAGCCAATTTTCAGCAGGACAAGGAAACTCACATTTCTGACCATATTCAGGAATGGTAAAGAAGGAAGAGGATCATTAAAGCCCAAATACCGAATGAATTCCTTCTTGAGTGGTTTTCGAAATCTTTACAGCCAAAATTTTCTAAGGATGTATCCATTTCAGGGGTATTTTCTGAAGAGCAGGCTATTTTTAGGGCTCAACAATTAGAACTGATTTATTCTCAGTCTGGAGTCCTTACTAAAATTTTCCAGGATGCTCCTCACTCCAAATTAGAGTTAGCAAAAACTAAACCTGGTCCTCATGGTGATGAGCTTATCGGTTCGATTGATAGCGGTGCAGCTAACCTGCTAAGTCAATTGCATCAGTTGTCTATACAATCTGCTTCTTTTGGTCAGGCTATGCCTTCAGTGTCAACTCCTTCCTAGTCCTTGGAAATTAATGTTGTCCAAACTTCTAATCCCAAAGGAAATAAAAAATCTGATGGGAAGAAGAAGGGACAGAATATCAAGAAAAAATACAAGGATGGGAAGGGGAATGCAAACAAATCCAATGATCATGCTTGAGAGGGTAAAAAGAATAATAAAAAGAAGGTGAAATTTCCATGCAAATTGTGCACTGGAGATCATATTATGCACCTTTTTCCTAAAATTCAAGATGCATAGCGCTTGTTATCTCAACAGGGTTCTTCTAGTTCCCAGGCTGTCCTAACAAACCCCTTTCCCCAAAGGCAGAAATTAGTTGCTGGCATGAATCAAAATACTGGGGCTTCCTATGGGGGCAGCCAGGAAGGGGAAAATACATCAAACATATACATGATGAGTGCTCACGTAGATATCGCTACGAGATCTCATGACTATGGCAAAGTTGAGTCTTCGAAAGCCAAGGGTGCTCTTGATAGTATTGAGCCACTTCACATTACTAGACCTATTGTTGAGCCTATACCTCGAATGCCGAAAGGGTCTTCAAAACGTTCAACAATCAATCCTAATGCCAAGACTGCCCATAACTACTCTATTGTAGAACATCTGACTCAAATTCCTTATGCCATGTCCACGTTAGAGGTGCTCCAGTCTTGTCCAGCTCAGCAGAGTTCTTTGCTCATTGCTATTGGTGTTGTTGATCCAAAGAATTCTCTTATGATCACATTTGATATGTCAAATTTTAAAAACAAATTGCCTCATCATATGGCCTTCCATATCAGATCGACTTATCGAAAATTCAATATCTTTCGAACAATCATAGATGAGGGTGCTTCCACGTGTGTAATGTCTCTTTCATGCTGGAAGGGTATTGGATATGCCACAGTTGTTCCTTCATCCACTCTTCTAACTGCATTTGATGGTCATTCTCATAGGCTGCATGGTATTGTTCCAAATTTGCCCATATGTGTTAGGGGCAAGACTGTTAATATCGACGTTGATGTAGTTGATGCAAGCTTAGACTATAACCTTCTGTTGGGGCAAAAATGGATCTATGAGATGGATGCCATAACATCCTCATTATTTCATATCATTTGTTTCCCTCACGAAGGGAGAATTGTCACAGTCGACCAACTGGATTGTTCTCGTGTAGATTCGACTGCATCTTCTGACTCAACCATTCCTTTGGTGAAGGATACCAAGCCACCCGTTGAGAATCTCGGTATTGGAATGTACACTTCCTTGATGGGTACTTTTGATCTTCTGCCTCCTTTGGTTCATATCAATTCTATTTCATCCTCGAGGGCTCCTATTCGAGGAGAGTTCTTAAGAACTCATTAATTTTCAGACCCGTGGACCTTACCTTCTCGTACCTCCACATTAACAAAAGTTCAGTGGGTAGAATGGAATTTCCTATGTTTACAGCTGAGATTGATTATAGCTCTATTTTTGAATCTGCAGATTCCATTCCAGTTTCTATTTCACCAAAGGAATTGGACAGAGATGTGGCTCCGCCTTGGACTCTTATTTCATCTTCGGCTCAGGATTGCCTTGATACCACTCTTCCATCTGAAGAGGCCATCCTTGAAGCAATTACTGGTGTAGAGAGACCATGGGATGATTTTCATCATCGATCTTACTTTCTCCCAGACTTGCATGAAGGTGAATCAATTTTTCCTAGCCCTCGGTCTTCTGGTCCTATTCACCTAGTCCTGAACCATTTAGCACTAGCACAGGTTTTTGTTGAAGGGAACATGGTTGTGATTTATCCTACTATCCCGATGAACATCTCCAGAGATCCCAACATTATAGAGAATGTCTTCATTATTGTTGAATGTTACCCTGAAGAGATTCAAATTTACACTGATCTATTTTGAGATTTTAGAGATGTGTTTGCCTGGTCTTATGAGGAAATGCCTAGTATAGATCCATGTATAGTCCAACATGAGATCAAGGTATACGAAAATGCTAAGCCTATCAGACAAAAGATTCGTCCAATCAACCCTAGGAAGGTTGCAGCTATCAAAGCCGAGGTGGAGAAGCTGCTAAAGGCAGGGTTTATTTACCCAGTTCCTTTGACTGAATGGGTTTCAAATCTAGTTCCTGTGGACAAGAAACAAGGAACAATTCATGTTTGCATCGACTTCAGAGACCTAAATAAAGCATGTCCTAAAGATAAATACCCCACACCGTTTATAGATGAGATTATTGATGAGTGTGTAGGGAATGCGATTTTCTCCTTCATGGATGATTTTTCTGAATATAATCAAATTACTATCCATCCTAAAGATCAACATAAGACTACATCTATTTTTCCCTGGGGTACCTTTGCTTACATGAAAATGACTTTTGGCCTAAAAAATGTTGTGGCTAATTTTCAGTGGGCCATGTATTACACCTTCCACGACATCAAACATATTATAGAGGCATATTTGGTTGATTTAGCTACTCGTTCTCACAAGAGAATTGATCATCCTTCTCACCTCTATAAAGTTTTTGAACGATGTCGGCATTATAAAATCTGGTTGAAACCGAACAAGTGAATTTTTGTTGTCACATCTAGTCAATTGTTGGGATTCATAGTGTCTGTGGAAGGGATTCGGGTATATCCCTTCAAGGTTGAGGCAATACTTCAGTTGCCTCCCCCATCTTCAATTCGTCAACTTCAAAGTTTGCAAGGAAAATCTAATTTTCTACAGATATTCATCATAAATTATGTTGAGATTACGAAAGGATTTATGAGATTATTAAGGAAAGGAGTTCCATTTTTTTGGGATGACTTTGCTCAGCGCTCATTCGGTGCTTTGAAAAAATCAATGACCTCTGCTCCTTTATTGATTCCAACCGATTATAATAGGAACTTCCTCTTGTATCATGCAGCAACAGAATCTACCATTGGTATGGTTCTGGTTCAGGAGGATGATGCTCTTTCTGAGCATGTTATATACTACCTTAGTCGAGGCTTGGTAGGACCTGAACTCCAGTATTCTCCAATAGAAAAGCTTGCTTTAGCAGCTGTGCATGTTTTTCAGTGGCTCAGATATTACATTCTTCTATGCAAAACATATGTTTTGGCAGCAGTCAATCCATTTAAGTTTGTTCTCAGTAGGCGAGTGATTGGGGGCAAATACAATCAATGGATTGTAATTTTATAGGAATTTGATCTTGATTTTATGTCTACCAAGTCCAAGAAATCATTAGTTTTTGTGGAATTGATTTCTGAGTTTCCCTGTGGAGAAGAGATTGTTTATGACAAATAATCTCCTGATGAACATATTTTTCTCATTTCTTCACAGGATCCTTGGTATGGGGATCTCATTTATCTCCAGACTGCAAAGTTTCTCTCGACTTTTTCGAAAGATGAGCGTCAAAAGTTACATCACTTAGCCAAAAGTTATTTGATTATTGGTGACACTTTATATCGTCACAGGGTCGATTTGATCCTTAGACGCTACTTAAATCTCAAAGAAGCTGAGGTTGTGTTGAATGATTTCCATGGTGTAGCTTGTGGTGGTCATTTATCTGGGCTTGCTACAACCCAAAAAATCTTGCGTGCATGATACTTTTGGCCTTTGATTTTCAAATATTGTATGGAATCGGTAAAAATATATCATCCGTGTCAGGTTTATACTCGAAAGATGCGTGGTCATCCAGCTCCACTCTTTCCTGTCATTAGTGTCGGACCCTTTACAAAGTGGGGTATTGATTTTACTACTTGTAACCTACCTTTGGCTAAAGGTCACAAGTAAATTATTGTAGTTGTATACTACTTCACGAAGTGGGTTGAGGCTATGCCTACTTTTGGGAATGATGGTGAGACAACAACTCTTTTCCTCTTCAGTCAAGTCATTTCTCGTTTTGGTATTCCCAAAGATATTGTCACTGATCATGGCAGTCACTTTCAGAACAACATGATGGTTGAATTGGCTCTGAAATCAGGTTTCCAACAGGAGCATTCGTCTCCTTATTATCCTCAAGCCAATGGGAAATTTGAAGTCGTGAACAAATCCTTGAATAAAATTCTTCAACAGATGATTGATAAAGCCAGATCTAATTGGCATATTATGATGTATCTTGCACTTTGGGAATACCTGATGTCAGTCAAGACTGAAACCAGTTTTACTCCATTTCAACTAGCTTATGGGTTGGAATCTATATTTCCTATTGAGTGCGAAATTCCCTCTCTTAAGTTAGTTGTTAAACTTCTTCCTGACACTTCTAGTCTCAAAGAACACCTCCTTCATCTAGAACATCTTGATTAGCAGTGTCTAGATGTAGCTATGATGAATGAGGCACATAAGAAACGGGTAAAGGTTCAGTATGATAAGGCAGTCAAACCTAGGGTCTTCTCTGAAGGTGACCTTGTCTTGGTTTTTTCCCAAGAGAAGGATGCCTTGGGGGTAGGTAATTTTAAATCCATGTGGTATGGCCCCTTCATCGTTAAAAAGGTCCTGAAGAAAGGAGCGTGTGCCTTGATTTATTTTGATGGAAACGAGTTGCCTGAGCCCAGAAATGGGCTCTATTTGAAAAATTATTATGCCTAGGCTTTGGCCTAGCATCTTGCTTTGTTGTATATATTTTTGTTTTTGTACATATCTGGGTTTTCGATTTCATGGTGTGATTTTGATGAATTTGATCTGCTTTGGCAAGTGTTATTGGATGACATGAGTCACTTTTGTTTCGCCGATGGTGCTAGTAGACATACCCAGAACTTAGCTTTTGCAGCTTGGGTACTCGATTATCCATCTGGTCAGTTGTTAGTGTCAAGAGGTGTCTGCATTGGTCCTGCTTCAAACAACGTTGCAGAATACACTACAGTGGTTAATCTACTCCCAAAGGCAATATCCTTGGGTGTTGATTCGTTAGTAGTTTTCTTGGATTCGCAGCTGGTGGTTTCGCAGTTGAACAACACATATCGGGTCCGAGACCCATTTTTACATTTATTTATTTTTAGGGTAAATTTGTTACAAATATCATTTCAGTTTATAACATTCATTCATATTCCTCGAGCCGATAATTGGATGGCAGACTTATTGGCTAATCAAGCAATTGATTGGCATATTAATCATTCAATACTTTAAACAATATATCAGATACATCATTCATTTTCATATATTTGATTCATCACATCATATAAAGCATTGTATATATATATATATATATATATATATATATATATATATATAGTCAGAGTTTTCAAAAACATACAAAATTTGGACCATCATTTCCTACAAAATTAGGGCTTATGCCCGATCATGTCTATCAAAACATATTACAGTCCTTTGATCATATCTATAAATCTACTCCCGAGGTCCATGCCCAACATTTGTGTTCCTATAGAACACAAAGGCAGTCGCTACACGGTGGAATAACCACACCCAGTCTCATGGTACTCCTACCACCCATCTCTGGATAGCCTCTAGTAGGTCCTCTATAGCAGCCATAGGCACCTGGCGAGTCAATATCTCCAAGTTCCTTTTTATTGCATGGAGTGTTTTTCCAGGGTCTTCAGCATCTACCTCACCTCTGCGGCACTTGTGCCTAGGTTACCCCTTAGGTCTCACTGGTCCCATGTCTGCATCATGATCATCATAAGTTTGTAAGTCATTTGGTCCAATCAAAAACATTTTTTCATTTTCATACTTTGAAAAAATCATAAAAATCACATAATCAAAAATAAAATATTATCGATTATGCCCCATGTTGCACCGGGTGGTAGGAATAGATTTGGATCAGCACGAAAGTCCATCCCAGCATAGGGATAATCTTCCACTGTGATGACTTGTTCCTCCCGCCATTGGAATAAATCATCATCCCAAGTGGTTCGGGGAACTTCACTTCCCCCTAATCGCTTCATCAGATCTTCCCACTAGGCTATTCTTGGATCTCTTAGGCTGCTGATAGTTGAGATGACTTTGGGCCAAAGCCCTAGGACCCTCTCAAAGAAGAATGTCAGCAAGATTGTACCATACCCAAAATTTTTGGTCTTTTCTTTCTGGATTGAAGTCAACTGTTTCTTCATATTTCTCAGCAAGGTTGTGCACCAATCAAAGAGATGAATCAGGCTTTCTACTACTATGCTCATTTGTGTCCATGAAGCCTGATACATAGAGGTAGATATTGCGACTCTGCCAATGATAAAGATAAGGATCTTCATGTGTAAATCCTTCAAATCTTTGATAGGAATCTGATTTCCTACCTTTTGATCATCCTCTACGCAGTAGACTTAGACATAATCCTCTATGGTAAGCCCTCCAATAGGATTTCCATGTAAGTCTACTGGGTCTCCTCTCCGAGAGAGTCCAGTGATGAAGTATATATCTTCCACTTCTATGTGTAGTGGCATCTAATCCATTATGAAGCGGTCTTCTTCCAGTTCCCAATGATCAACCAACATTTGAAGCAACTGTACATTGCTTTTCATATTGGGCATTTTGAAAAACTTAAGCAATCCACAATTTTGTAGAATATCTAATGAAGTTTGATCTTCCATCACTTAATTGTCAATTACATTATGTTCACGCTCTCTCCAGTTGATGGAAATCCTAAGAAAAATCATCAAATCATTGATTAGATTCAAGTTTTAAATTTTCTCTCTGCGCATATGTGACCTCGCTTGTACACAGTCGCGTATGATACGTAGGTCTGTCCACACGAACCTGTGTATGTGCAAAGGGTTTCAACAAAAAATTTATTTTCTACGGTCAAATTTCAAATTTTTTACCTTAAACAGGAATGAAATTGGTGAAAAGGATGATTTTAGAGCTTACTTGACTGATTTGGCATGATTTGATGGCTGATTGCTCCGATTTTGAGAAAAGGAATTTTTTCCCCAAAAGCTCCTTCTCCACTTCTGCAGTGTGAAAATGATCCAAATGTGAGTCAAATGGTGTATTTATGCCTAGAATTTGAATTTTTTTTGCAAATTTTCCTTATGCTTATTTTCCAAATTTGACTAAGGCTGTATAACCTTTTGGCTTGTAAGTGTTGGGCAAGGTATTTTTTCAGGTACATGTTGCTAAATTCGAGATTTTTCTAGTTTTTCTTCGGATCCATGAAAGCTGACCTATCATGGCAGGTATCTGATTTCGAAGTGGCATATAGGTTAGGGAATCCACTTTCCGTTGCATTTTGCATACTAACCTCCATTCTGATCACTTGCCATAGGTTCAATCCCATCATGTCATGAGTACTTAACCCATTTCACTTGCCGATTTTTTAATCATGACTTGGTGGTAGAACCTTCCTTTACATGGGATTCCTAGTTAGGTCCTCGCTAGCATTTTTCGCCCATGTTGCAATTATTGTAGGCTCGGGAGTGCTCTTTAGTCTCACCATGTCTTATGCATTGACGCTTCATTCTTCTTCTTCTTCACAATCATTTTTTTCTGGCCATTACCCTAGAGGCTCCCTTATGTTGTTGAGTTGTATTAATACGTTGCATATTGACTACTTGTTTATCTTGGCCTATAGCCGGCTTCATATGGACTCATTTTTAAGCCATATTTTGACCATGTCTTTCTGTACAAGTTAATCATGCAATCACTTAGCCTCTGCAACTTGACACCTTTACCCATGGATGGAACATTCCTCTGAGTGTCACTTACCAGTTTTCACCACCTTGCATTGAGCAATGGATTGTTCCTATCCCAGGAACTAGAGAATCTGTGTCATGAAACTCGTTCTATCCATTGTAATATAGCATTATTTTATCCCTTTTTAGGCTTTGAATATGAAAAAGACAAAAAAATTAAATATTTTGAAAAAGAGTAGGAACGAGATATTTCTTCCATATTTGATGCCATCTATAGTGTCAGTATTGCTCCCTTGAACAAAGCACAAAAAAAGCTAATTATTTTCTCCATTTGGGATGTTTTTAGTTTTTGACTTAGGAGAAGCCATAACCTTGTTTCATGAGTCAGTACTCCCCCGGTTGGTTATCTCTTCCAATCATATGGATGATTTGTTTATGCCTCCTGCATAACAAACTTATAAAAAGTTATCATTTGTTGCCATAGTCAAACATGAGTTGTGCTTTTGTTCAAGGGAAGTTAACCTGAGTCGGCCTTTCTGCGGTGTCTCTTGACTCATTTTTCAGTCAGCCTTCCTGGTCTTGTCAGTATATTTTTCTATCACATCAGATATTTGGTCCTTTGCTCATGCTGGTTTCAGAAGGTCTCCATTGACTTCTTTCCAGCGAGTTTGTCTCCTATCGACTATGAAATATTTCTCTGAGAGTAAACCTAGAGCTACACCCTGGCCCTATTTACATCATTTATAGGTGACATTGTACTCAGCATTTGATCATCATCATGGGTTTTTGACTGAGTGGTTTCCCTTGTGTTCGACATCAACTTACATTATCACACCTGGGATTTGTGCAGTACCTTGATTTCCATTTGACCCTATCGGCGGATATCTCGCCTCTTTGCCAGATTTCATTATTGGTTGGTTCAGAGGGTTTCTACCATGTGCAAGCTTCATCTTGTGCATGCCAGAAACGTACTTCGAGTTGGTTACTTCACTCTACTTCGTCTGATTCCTTCCAAATCTTGGCCTGCGGGTTACACTTGCGTTGGACTGATGTGGGATGCATTAATGCCTTCCTTCCAACATATATTTTCCCATTGACTCTGACTCATTTCTCTGGGAATAAGGTCTAGAGTCTTTTTTTCAGTACCTTAGGGTTTGCAGTCATCAGTGGCAGAATTTTCGCTATCGAAAATGAGGATAAATAATTGCCTCTTGATTGATAGATTCTTTCAAGTGTTTGACTTCAACTCATTCATTAACACTTGCTAGATTGTACTGGGGCACCTTGACACTCATTATCATTATCGGTGGGTTGTCTCGCATTTGTTAACGGTATACATCAATGACCAGTAATCAAAAAATTTCTCACATGGTCGACTTCAGCTCATTTATTCCAATTGTGTATAATTGTGCCATGGTGATCGGTGAAGACCTCGGGTTTGCATCAGCATGCTTTGGTTCACTTTAACAGTTCCTTCAATTTTCTGCCAGTGACACCATCCACCCTTATATGTTTCAGTTTCATCACAATAGCATCTTATATGTTAGCTCCCGAGTTGCGTTTTGTACCATTTTTTCCACCACTTATGATTTGGTACTTGGAGATTCAGTTGTGACTTTTGTGATCAGATATCTGTTGCAACATCATTTATCAGTCTTTTATATGTGATAATTGGACTTTATTTTGACTTGTACTTATGAGCAGTGATCAGATGATTCACTATGTACTTTACATTTCACCTATACTTGTATACATATTTTATCTGCTCTATACTTCATATGCAGACATGCTTTTCTTTCACTGATCATGGGTATGCCCGCCTCATACATGAGCTATCTTTCTGATCTCTCTCACTAGTTTTTTGGCAAGCAGAAATCTGGTGAAGTCCTCTCTAGTCCTCGCAAGGTTATTTCTATGTACATAATACATTTCGGCCATCATGTACCCCTTCTGACCTCATATATTAGGGGGCATCTGTTATAACATCATTTATCACCAGCTTATACTTGATGATTTATACATTGGCCTTGGGCAACCCTTCCTTTTAGACTTGGAAATATTTCTCAAAAACAGTATCTTAAAACCCATATGCGACTCTGCCCAGAATTTTTCGTGTATATACACGATTCCATACATATAGAATCATGTATGCCATTTTAAACATTAAAAAATATATATTTTCCCTATTTTAGAGGGAGGGTTTATGATTGTTCTAGAAACTTAATCACCCCATCCCATGGCCTAACTGTTCCCAACTATAAAAACTAATTTGAGGGAGTATAAAAACCCCTCAAGGGAATGGCCTAAGGTGGGAAGAGAGAGAGAAATATAGATATCATACATTGTTGGAGCCCTATCCAAGTCTGATATATTCTCGTGCCTCCTACACTTTCCATATATTTGCAGGAAACCCTTGTTTTCTTGAGATGCTCACCACCCTATGTGACATCCATTGTGAATTATTCTTGGAAGAAATCTTGAGAGGCTAGGGCTGGGCAGATCCAGAGGACGGTATGCTCGAAGGTCGTGGTAGATTTCAGGTGATCTCCCCACATTTTTTTATTATACATGTCATTAATAATAGAAGAGGCATCTTTTTCCTAATGTTTACATGTCAATAATATTTTATACATGTGTAATTATCATCAATTGAGAATTTAATATCGTTTTTATGATGTTATGCATGATTTCCACTAACATCTAGAACATATATATGTTGTACAACTAGGATTTTGTGTTCGTTCTTTTCTGATTTATAGATTAAGGAGCACAAAGTGTTGCAGGGGGTTTGCACCCCGCGGGATATACTTCAACCAAGGGATATCCGGGTAAGGTCTACAACCTGTAGATTTTAGTTATTTACATAGAACTTGGTCTAGTGAGTCCTTATTATAATGATATGTCCCTGATCTGTGAAGGTTCATCAACCCAAGACCTTTAGGGTAACATTTCCTGAAACACTGGTCCATTTAGACGATACCTGCGTTGAGTGGCGCATGCTATACTCTGTTATCATGATCATCATCATGGATAGCTATGGTCATTTTAGATGAAATTTTTGTTTTTTGTATCAATATATTTAGATCATAAGGTGTTTGATACCTATGATCACAAATGATATATATATTTTTGACAAAATATGATAAACAACTATTTTAACCTAATGAGTATTACTACTTTTGGTCTCTGATTATATTGTTCAATATGGATTGAATATTGTTTTGATTTATGTTCAATGTTGCAAATGTCTAATTAAAACTTGATTATCCAATGCATCAGATAACATGTTTAATGTTATAAAATTATATATTAAAGAGAAATGCAACACATAAAATATGTGGAAAGCACAAATAGAAAAAAACACATAAAACCAGAGAGACACATATATACGTGGTTCACCCAGTTTGGGGTACGTCCACCTCAAACAGTAAATCCTTCCTTTATATTATCCAGCAAAATGAAGAGACACAACCTACAATAGATCTGATGTAATATCCTATGTTCTCTCTTAAGTCTCCCTATAAGTTTCTCACTTTGAGAATACACATACAATACACAGCCGCAATACAATACCCTCATACAAAAGCGAGGGGTTGCCTTCTAGGGAAAAAAACCCTAAATCAAACATAACTTCTACCATTATATCATTCACCTAATGAACAACTTAGATTGACTAGAAATTACAATGCTTTTACGAGGCAATTTTACATTTGTTTTTAGCTTCAGGGGCGATGCCCCCCCGTGGAACCCCTAGGAAGCGTTTAATTACGAGTGGTGTTGCCACCCCATTTAGAACAAGGGTCCAACACTGTGATACAAAATAAAGAAGATAATTAGGCTCCACACCCAATAATTAAATTTCTCAAAATGTGTTGATATTCAATGTAATCAAACTGTATTTCCAAGATACGGACCCTTAAAAACATTTTTAACAATAATGGATTTCTGATTACATAAACGCCATTTAAATGTATAAAATGAGTTGCGAATATAACCTAATAATCAAACGTAAAATTCCAAATGCAATGGAATAATATAATAGCTCAATGACTCCGCTATTCTCTACAATATTGTTCGTTGTTTGACCGAGGCAAACCCCATGAATATAAACCTACTCATCAGTGGGTGAATAGAAAACCCAAGCAGCGGAAGATAGGTTTTGTGTACTATGAAAGGCTTCATTAGAAAATCCAATGTAAGTCTGAGGGAATGTCGACATCTGCAATATCAAGAGTAATCAAGGTAAGCAGAAAAGTTAGTAGAAACTCGCAAAGCAAAATAAATAATCTAAGGCACACTTTTCTTAAAAATGTAACTAATGTACAATGAATATCTCCACAAGATAAATCATGCATAATATACCTTCAGATAAAGACCATTTTTGGTCTTATCTAAAGAGACATTTTCATAATCAACTAATTCATAGGCCCCTTTTGCAGGCACACACTTAACAATGTAAGGGTCATGCCACATTGGTTCAAGTTTACCAGCGCCTAGATTATTGTGAGCTTGATTGTATACTAAGACTAGATCACCTTCTGAATAGACATGAGGGTTAACACTTTGATCATATCATGCCTTAACACATTTTTTATGAGCTTCTATAGCTAATGCAGCGGTGCAGTGAGTCTCATCTAATTGTGTTAAGTATAAGAAGTTCTCTTCCTCTTCAGAGTTAGCTGGTAATAACTTAATGGCTAGTTTTAGCGACGAAATTTCACATTCAATGGGTAAAACAGCTTCCAAACCATAAAATTAGTTGAAAAGGAGTAAACCCTATAGATTTTTTTACGCAGGTACGGTATGCCCACCATGCTAAGAAAAGCATGGTGTGTCAATTCGATTTATGACTTCCTATAATATGTTTAATCATATTTCCTAAAAATTTTCTTACAGCCTCAACCTGACCATTGGATTGTGTATAATAAGGTGTGAAATTATCATGGAATAGGCCAAGCTGAGTGGAAAGTTCAGTCATCATAATATTTTGAAAGTGGCTACCATGATCTGTAACGATGGCTTGATGGACACTAAACCTAGCAATCACATGATTGAATATGAAAATAGTTGCAGTTTCACTATCAACCTTAAATGTAGGCATCTCCTCATCCCATTTGCTAGAATAATATACAGCGAGAATAATATACTTATGCCCCCTCGACCGAGTGAGGGTTACATGTAACGAAATCAATGCCCCATTTTGCAAATGTACTGACATCTATTATTGGGTGAAGAGAAGCAGGAGGTGTGTGCATCTTTCAATCAAAAAATTGACAATGGTGACATTTTTTAACCGCAAGGATATGATCTTTGAAGAGTGACGACTATAAATAGCCAGCGTGTAATATCTTTTGGGTTGTGGCAAACTCGGACATATAATGACCACATGCTTCAAAATGGCAGTCATTTAAAACCCTTTCGGCTTCTTCATGATTTAAACAACGTCGAAAGATAGAATTAGCACCACGACAGTAAAGAGTGTCACCAACAATATTATATTTTTGATACTGGTATCGAATTCTACGTCAATCAGATCATGAAATTTCAGGCCAAAAAGTTTGGGTTTGAATATATATAATGATATCTCCATACCAATGATCCAAAGTGATAATCAGAAACATATATTCATTGGGAAGATGATATTCTGCTATAGTTTCAGATTCAGTGTAGGGAAAGTCACACATAAGTTCAGAAAAGACTAGTGATTTCTTGGATTTGGATTTTTCAAATTAAAAATCAAACTCTTGTAGGATAAATATCCACTTTGAGTATTCCTCCACTAAAATTTGTTTAGTCAAAATTTACATCATAGTGTTGCAGTCATATATCAAGGTTGTTTTGCATAACAATATGTAGTGATGGAATATTTGGAAATATTGAACAGCTGCCAAGGCCAATTTATCCACATGCGTATACCCTATTTTAGTCGGTGTAAGGTTCCGACTTAAGTAATAAATAATATATTCATTGTCGGATTCATCCTCTTGAACTAAGACCATTCTAATGGTGGAATTAGACGCAACTAAAT
Source organism: Pinus albicaulis (assembly GCA_034641835.2). Lineage (NCBI taxonomy): Eukaryota > Viridiplantae > Streptophyta > Pinopsida > Pinales > Pinaceae > Pinus > Pinus albicaulis. Next base: position 493,963,482 of record CM076584.1, on the reverse strand, counting down.
ATAAAAATCAATCTCGGTGATAATCAGGTGGATGCAACAATGATGCATGGGTCAACGTGTGTTTAAAAGCATCAAAAGCTTTATTGGAAAGCTCGTCCCAGATGAAAGGAACATCATGTTTTAATAACCGAGTGGAACCTTTAGTTAACTTCGCATAGTTAGGGATAAAATGACACAAAATTTTTGCTTTCCCTTTCAAACTCAGGAGTTGGCGAAGAGTAGAAGGTGGAGGTAAATTCACAATAGCCTCAAACTTCAAAGGGTCAACACGAATGCCTTCCTTAGAAACAATGAAACCCAAAAATCGTCCTGATTGTACACAAAAAACACATTTATGGGGATTCAAATGGACATTTTAATGCTTACATCACATAAAAATGGCAAGTAAATGTGTAGGATAATCTTGTTGGCACATAGAATGAGCAGGTAAGTCTTCTAAGTAGGGTTTCATAATATGTTTGATGACATAAAATTGGTGCCAACGTTCTTCAATGGAAAAAGGTAATTTACAATATTCAAATGTGCCCCATGGATAGATAAAAATTATTTTGGGTTGATCATCAGGGATTATGTTTAGTTTACTGTAACTAGAGAATCCATCCATGAATGAAAAGATTTCGTTTCTAGCGCAATCATTAACAATTTGGTTGATGTAATGGGTGGGATAATTTTCTTTGGGACAAGATTTATTAATATCCCTATAATCTACACATACTTTGATATTTCCATGTTTCTTGGTCACTGAAACTATATTGGATACCCAATCCGTCAATGTAATAGAATAAATGAAACCTGCGCAAAGTGGTTTTTCAACCTCAACTTTAATAGTAGCGGCTTTTCGTGGATGTATTGGACGTAGTCTTTTTCTAATAGGCTTAGCATCTGGGTATGTATTAATTTCGGGAACTACAATGCTAGGATCAATTCCTATCATTTCTTCTTAAAACCAAGCAAATATGTTACTAAATTCCTGAAATAGGGCTTTGTACATGTTAATTTCATCAATTAAGCATGAAGTGCCTATGTGAATGTTTTTGGTTATTCTTGGTTTGATTTATATGTCAATTGGAATTTTTGCCGAATGTTTCCTAAATTCTTCTTAGAATCTGAATGAAGGATTGACATTGTATTTTGACGTTCCTTAACATCTTCAGTTTGAAATATTGTTGAAATTTCATTTTCAACTCTATCAAGGTCTGGTAGAAAAGAGGAGTGATGGTGAATATCGTCCCAACGTAATTCGTCCAATGACAAAATTTCCCGAATATTTTCATCACTTGAAAATATGTGTTAAAAAGGATCAGAAAAATATGTTGTGGTTAAACCTGGTAGAGAAGAAGACTCATGATTGATCACATCATTAGGGGAATTTTGAGGTCTAAAATGAGCCTCCTAAGGAGTATGTACAATCAAAATTCATTTTATGAGAACCAATCACATTTTAGGGGATGACATCATCCCTAATGATTGAGGTGGCATTGCTTGAGTTAAAGGTACTTACTTGTCACATTCTCAATGGTGGATAAAATCTCATGGTTAACCATGGTAGTGCTCTAAGTACTTTTAAAGTCAAACTAAAGTACTCTTAATAAATGTCATTTCACACATTTTGAATAAAAATATATTATTCTCATTTCATATTTTTTGAAAGAAACAATGCATATCCCTATAAATTTATTATATTATATTATATTATTTTTATATATTATATTAATTACATTTTATTATACAATTTAAATAATATAAATTCTAATTAATAGCATATATTATAATTAAGAATCTATAAATTTATATTTATATTTTATTTTAAGTTATTTAATTACAAAGGACAAATGCATTAGTTGTTCAATGATAATGATTTTTTCTTGAAAAGATCATTCTTATTTATAGTCACATTAATACAATTTTTTGATTAATTTTATTTAGTACAACTTTTGAATTGAATTTAACTATGGTTACATGGATTGTGGTGCAAAAAGTGAATTGAAAATTCATAAATATTATTTTTTTGGTTTAGCTATTATTTTATTATTTCCTTATGAGGCCCATTTTAGACCACAAAATTCCCCTAATGTCACTTGATCAGTATCGATTGATGAAAGGTCAGAAAGCGATTGAATCGATACATGTGCCAATTTGTATGGACTTAAAGGCATTTCATTGGCGTAGTAGTCTAACACAGATTCTAAAGGCACAATCCACGGATCATCAAATGGTACTATGCTTGATGTAATCATTTTGATATTGGAAATAGTACAAGCCACGTTAGGAGGTATGATGAAATTTCCCATAAGAGTGGAATCCTTAAGTTATCCTACTCCAACATCTTTGTAAGGGATAACCGACTTTTCCGACATATGGGATACTATCTGTAGAGGCAAGATCTGAAGTGTAGTAAGACAAATGATCAATTTTGAAAATCTTTCCTTTATGAGGAAACACTATTAATCGAAAAATCGATGAGACTAAAACTGTCATGGCATAAAACCAACTCCAACCTAAAATAAGGTTGTAGTCAAGAGGAGCATTAACAGCTTCCACCTCAAGCATACCGGTTCACTACAAGAAAAAAGAAAATTGGTGAGGGTCATGGTTGTGATGAACCTTTAAGGTCTGTCACCAATGTCACATATGGTGACGGTCATTAAAAAACCATCACTGTAAGTGTATATAGTGATGGTCCTTTATGGTCTGTCACCAAAGACATTTTCAATGACACTTTTGGTGAGGGTCGTTAAAGTCCCATCACTAATTCTCTCTTTGGTGACACTTCTAGTGACAAACTTTTAATGACCCTCACCAATGCTCTTTTTGTTACTTTTGGTGACAGTCAAAAAATTTCCGTCATCATTGATCACTAAAAACCGTCAATGTAAGTGTATATAGTGATGGTCCTTTATGGTCCATCACCAAATACATTTCACTTTTGATGAGGGTCGTTAAAGGCCCATCACTAATTCTCTCTTTGGCGACACTTCTAGTGACAAACTTTTAATGACCCCCACCAATGCTCTTTTTGTTACTTTTGGTGACGATAAAAAAATGTCTGTCATCATTGATCATTCCAATGAGTTTTTGATGATGCTATGTGCCTGTTAATATATTTTTTGTCAAAAGATAATGATTTAATACCATTATTGTGGAGAATTTTTTATAATATGTCCAAGGCCATAGTGGTTAGGGTTAGTCAATTTTTTAAGAAGTAATAAGCATGTATCATTTCCCTCAAGTAATGACTAGTCGAATAGAGATTTCCTATGAGTCAACACATGATTCATATATATTAAGTTTATTATCTAACAAATTCCCTTTAGATAAAGTTCCACTATTGTGTGTAGGAAATATATTATTTAATACATAATCAAGCTTTGACAATTCTATTAATGAGAAAGACCTAACAATCCTCAACAATCTGGGCACACCTTAAATTAATGCTTTGGCACACACTAACATTTCTTAGCACCCCACATGTCTTGGAACATCTTTGTACCTAGAACATCTTGTGTTAACATTGACGCCCAAGCACATGGTGGCATGCGCTAGCACAACATGAAACTCTCCTAGCATGTGTTGGCATGCTGCCTATAGTCCCTAGCATGCCCTGGAAAACCTTGGTTGAATGCATTAACATACATTATCACTTGGCACACAATTCCACTTGGCATGTATTGGGACCTATTATTAGTGTGCCTAGCATGCCCCTTTTCAAAAATATAAAGTCCTGACTTATTAACCATCTTATTGGCTCTTCCTTTTGTTTCCTTGACACATATTGACATACCCTGGCACCCTGCGCCACATCATTAGCACCTAGCATGTATTGGCATATCTTGGCACTATGAATTGGCACACGATATAATTAGCACACCCTAGAACTCCCAAGCACACTTTGGGAATTATTAACATGCCTTGATATTCCCTAGCATGCCTTACCAATGCTTAGCATACCTTGTCACTCCCTCCTTAGTATGAAAACTAACACTGACCATTAACACTAGTCTCTGGCAGTACAAATTCCTCGTATTCATTAACTTCCATGAATTTTTACCTAGTGCTCCCTTAATGTTTTTTCCTAGTACTCTTTAACACTCATCAACATGCATTATCACTCTCTAGAACACCTTAGCACTCTTCAACATTCCCTTCCACTTCATAACATGCATAACACTAGTCCCTGACACATATTGGTGCTTGGAAAGTGTTGGCACTTGGAAAGTCTTAGCATGTATGGAATATGTTGAGATGCCTTGGTATGATTTAGCATGGTTTAATACTAAATTTATTTGTGATGATCAATTGTTGGAAAGTAGATGAGAAGCAACAAAGGAATACTTGGCACTTAGAATGCACTAAGACTTTGCACTTGGCACATATTGCTGCCTAGTGTTAGTGTGCCTATCATGCCCCTCTTGGAAAAGGTAAATTGATGACTTATTAACCCTCTTATATGTTCATTTCCTTGTAGTTTAACTTTTTTCTCCCTTTTGTTGTCTTGACAGTCCCTGACACGCATTGACACACCCTTGCACATCTTGGCATGCCTTAACACTTGGCACATCTTAGCATGTTTGACATGTATTCTATCCTTGGGAACACCTAGGCAAAACTTGATCCTAGAGCTAGGGCTTGAGGTATCCGAATGTCAAAATTGGCCCAAGTTCTGAGGAGAGTGAGGGCACCCAGCAACGCAGCTGCCTCTAGGAGATAGAAGTTTTCCTCTAGCTATATTCCTGGGAAATTATTGCCCTAGGTGACCTAATGGGGCTAGACCTAGGGAATGTGAAAATTTCTTAATCTAAGAAACCCTATTGTAGTATCTTGATTTAATTCTCCTACTTGAATTAAGTTACAAGTTAATTTCTGAAATATTCAATAACTTAGTGAAGTAAATAGTAAATACAACTAGCAACCTACACATACAGATCAAATACTGAATAACATGCTCATAGACAAAGTGACATATGGATTTTCTAGACAACTATCCCTGGAAAAAACCCAATGTGGGAAAACCGGTGCAGCTAGCTCTGGAGGGTTTTCATTACTATGCAGAATCTAAGTACAACAATCCTGGGCACCAAAATTGGTTCACCCAACAGAGAAATAAAAACAACAGTAATACGCTGCTCTGAATCCCTCTATTTTAGCGTAACTGGCCTGTGTCGGCCTCTGCGCTACTCAGTAAGGGCATGCATCACACCTAAAGGGTTTACACTACCCCTACGCTGCCCTGACTGGACCTGCATTAGCCCTGTGTGGCTCCTTCTGCCTCTGCGCTGCCCCTGCTGGGCTTTGGATGGACTGCGTGGCTCCTGCTGCCCCTGTTGCTCTGGCTAGCTGGAATGCTTAAGAAGAAAAATCATAGGTAAGAAATAATGCACTGGCCAAAGGCAGCACATAACAGTCAGAAAAATTGAAGAAATGAAATGAAAATAGATCAATGTCCACAAATAACTAAAATAGCTCAATGGGACTAGAGAGTAAAAGATTTGACAACATCAATAAGTGCTTATAGAATCAGCTAAGAGAACAAAGGAGTCTAATTCATGAGGTTAAAATGTTGTATAATTGTTGGCATAGGAAAACTGTAGAATTGTTAGAGTAAATCTCAGCAGGTACCATTAGTTGGTGATCATCGATAATCGTTTCATTTCATCAAATACCCTGATGAATGGGCCTTACAAGCTATTTGCATAGAAAAACCCCACAGAATTTGTGTGATGGAAAAATATTCACATTATATTGAAGAAAACACCTACCAAATAAGGATGACATTTCAAATGGGGCAAGAAACAATAGAGAGATAGACATCAAAAAAGTTAAAATGCTAGGGAAACAGGAAAGCAACTAGGTATCATGGTAGAAATCACAACAAAGAAAATTATAAAAATGGAAAACCCTATTTTTACACAGTAATTTGTCACCGTCCCTGCAATCCCCATCTCGCCCATTGGAGGGTCATTTATGTGATCAATAAGTAGTGTCATGCCTTGCAAATACCATCATTGCATCCCTTGCCATGAGGACAATATTCCTTCTGTTGATCATTTCTTGAGCAGACCCCTAAAAACACCTATTTTTTCCTTGGCGCTGGTAGCCTGTTATGTCCTCATGCCAGTTGGCACTCTGTCCCAGTTAAGCACCCGCGCCAATCTTCTTATGGAAAGTTTTTTAAAAAAAGAGGCAAAGTTTCGATTACAACAACTTCGTGGATGAGTCATGAGGAGTGGTTTCGACTGAATAACCACGGCCTTCCTCCTTTGGCCTCTTGTTTCCACCTTATGGGGAACCTCCCAAGGGATAAGGCCTCCCTTCCACTATTGTAGGGATCCCAACCTCCTCCTCTCCTCTATAAATATAGCCATCTTCCATTGATGAAGGGGCTGAATGGTTGAGCAAAGTAGTCTTGGTAGCCTGAATAGAGCTAAATCAATTGTAAGGAGATTATCGTCAGACAACTGAAGAGAGAGAGACTTGTCCTTTCCCCGACGAGATTTACCAAGACATACTCCTCTGTCGACCTACCGAAGGAAGATCCAAATACGTAGCCTGGAAGTCAGATCTTTCTTTGTTTTGATTAATAATAAAACTACTCGATTGCTTACTCCACTGCTAATGTTCATGTTTTATGTCATGAGTTGTGTTGATCATGTCAGCATTCTATTAAAATTTTGACAAGAAATCTCGCTTAAACCTTTCAAACCCCCTCTTTTTGTCCTAAAAAATCCTTTTTCTGCCTATCGTTGCCATTTCTTACCCCCAAACTACATTATGAAAGGCCGAAAACCCGCATTTGAAAATATGTCAGGCCAAGCTCCTTCGGCCCTGGCCCCTCTATATTTTTCACGTGACCGGGGCGCTAGAACCAAGTGCTAGCCCGGAGAGCGCTTATCAACCAAATGATCGGGCGCAGTATTAACTGTTGATCTGTGCAGATCGGACGGTCTTCGTGGATCAACGCTACGCCCATAGCCCACCCATTTACCGCTCCGATCAACTGTTCACCGTCCGATCAAACCATAAATCAACGGTCCGCAGCTCACCCGCCTTTGTGGTCCCCGCGCCCAAAAACACTATTCAAAACCGGTGGTATTCATCGCACCGCCTTTGGAGGGCAGGCGGTATTTTCCATTTCGGAGCGATTCCACTCAGCGTATGACACGTGGCTCCATCACTGTTTCAAAACCTCCCCCCCATCGCGTGTTATTGTTCGGAATTTGACCCGACGCGATATTCATGTCAACCGTCCGATCTGGGGCTCTTCATCCAACGGTCATCACACTCCGAAGATGCGTGGAAGTTAACCCAAGGTATCCATACCCCTGGCCTGCCAATCCATCGCCCTCCGATATTTTTTCAGCCGGCCAATCTCCTCCCCGAGATCGGACGGTCCATATTGTTGGTCCACCCCGTCATTGACATGTCCTCTCATTATTGTATTCCATGTGTGTTCATCACACGCCCATCCCATATACATATTCCATTCTAAAGCCGATTTCTAAGGTTTTACGTGTAATTTTTTGCATTCCACCAACCTGCAGCCAGAGCATTTCTCCGTCATTCCGCTGTGGTTTTCTGCCATCACCATTCCACCATTTCACGATGCTGCACTGTCATCTTCACTCTCCCCGCTGCATCCACTTTCCCATGCATTTGTTTTCTTGACAATTTTGTGTATTTTGCAAGGTACGAATGGCGGTAAACCGCCATGATTCACAGCTTTGATTACAATAGCGGAGAACACCGGAAAGGACCATTTTTCAGAGGCTAGAATTATGGAGAAAAGTTCTGGGAAGCTGTTACGACATGACCACCATTAAAGAAGAAGAATTAAACTCTATCAAACCCTCCAGAGTCATTCAAAGCGCAGATTTCGCGTTTAGAAACATTAATATGGTAGACAGAGAGTATCGGTGAAAGGTAGAGAGTTAAAGGTGCATAATTGAATATTTTCAAGCCTTAACCTAACCATTTGAAAGCAGAGTACCAGATCGAAGACCCTGCAGATCACTCAGAAGGTTTATGCACAGAAAACGATACCCTCAAGGTTTTATTTCAGCAGAATTTTCTCTCCAGAAAAGGACAGACTACCCATAAGGTTTTTATTTCTCTACCGTGTTCTTGAAGAAATTTTCACCCAGTGCATTTATTTCAGAAAGCAGGCCACAGAGTACATACAGCACTACAGAATCATCAAGCAGTATGGGCGTGCACGTTTCATCTATCCTATATTTATGATGCAAATTAAATGTTCATCATCGACTTCATTTACGAAGTTTTCTTTTTCTCTATAAAACCCCCAAAGAACAGATTATTGAGGGTTCCAGATTTTATCAGAAAATTATGCAGTGAGAGAATTTTTGTATGCATTTTTGTAAAAACTCTCATATGAATGTACAGAGCCCGTTGGGTTTCAGTGAGGAGGAGTTCCGTCTTTGAAGAGGATTCTGGTCTTTGATTTCTCACAGTGTGTAACTTTCTCTCGTATGTGCCATTTTAATAGATCATTTCATTACATCCACCTTTCTTGTATCATGTTTCTAGAATGCGAGTGGCTCACTGATTTTTGGTATGGATTTATCCTAGTTGATACCCATGCTCGAATTAGTCAAGTGCTTTAATATGGCTCAGGCATGATATTCTGTTTCACTACTCAATTAAACCATATTTCTGCTATATTAGTTTCTTTGGGAGGTTATTTTTAAAACACTATTGTCATGTATGGATTCTTAGATTGGTAAGCCCATTACATGGTAATATTGTGTATCTGGATATCATCTCAATGACAGCTAGTATTCTCTTAATATTTCATACAGAGCCACACCTTCTGATAATTGATTTCTGTGACATATCATTTGAATCGGCCCTGTTCACAGTAAGCTGCCTCTGAATTTTCTGATGCTTTTATATTGGAGTTTTGCATCTTGCCTCTACAGTGTTGCTCTCCATGTATCTAGTTTCTGAAGGTCTTGGTCCCATTCAAATTAATATTTCTTGTTTTCAGGAGATAGCATGAGAGCCTTTTATTGATAACTTCCTCTGTTATACCCTATGCTCCTTGCTATATAAGATGTCCTAGGCACTGGTCTTTCACAACTCAAGGCTGTCTCTAGGAACGAAAACAAGTTGTATCTTCTCTGACTGATACATAATTGCATGTATTAGGTTTTACGCTTGTTTTTTTGTTGTTTCTTCTTGTACGTACAGGTGTTCTATCGCATTGAGCGAGATAATTGTGATCTGCCGAAGCAAGGGATGAAAGCGCCATCTTCTCCACAAATGATGTCAACGTAGGACTTAAGGTAGGCCTCTTGTTGCATCTTGGTCTTTTGTAATTAGGAACTTGCATCTTAGCATGACTCGGTTGTTTCTATACCTGATCTGGGCTAGTAGGGATTGCCTCTGTCCACAGAGGGGATTTACCTCTCCAAAACCTAAAAATTAGCACCCATCCAAACCTCACCACAATTTTTTCTTTAACTCTAAATCTCCAAATTCATCAAATTATATCTTGTATTCAAACCTGATCCTATCTGTTAGCCATTCTGAAGATAAGGCTGAGAACTTACTACAGAACCATCACCTACATGTAGTGATCTTATTCTGTGACCCAACAACCTACTTTCGTGAAGACACGGAAAGGTAAACACTCTCTGCCAAGATTTTCCATACAGCCCAGGTGGAGCAACCACCTATACATCACCAGTTTTTTCTCTTCAGATTTGTAACTTAGAAGAGCTTTGTCTGATCACCTCCGGGTTGCTCCCAGAGTCACCCAGGCAAGCCCTCTCAACATCATCCTCTTTCTGTAGTACCTAATTAGTAATTTAATTAACCATAACATTTTCTTGATCATGCAAGTATTTAAAATATATTGAGAATAAGAATAAATCTTTCATGTTAAACAATCAGGTCAAAATACTTTAGACTATGATGCAAAAAATACAAAGAAATCTCACCAACACTCAAAAGGAAAAACAAAGTCAAACCTCTACAAAGTATACATAGATATCTGATAAACTTCATTCCACCACAAAAAAGTGCTTAACTAAAGAAAATTCTAATTACTATGCTTTCAAGACAAAGCTTTCAAGGGCAGTGATGTTATAAACATACCCCTACACCTCGTGAACAATCAATGTGTATAAATAGACCATCATAAGGCTCATTTTAAACATCATTATTATCATTTTATAAATCATTTTTATTAAATCAACAAGAAGAAAGCAACAATTGCATTCAGTTCCACTGAAGCAAAGTATATGGCAGTTGCATATACTTATTATGAAGCTATCTAGATTTGCAACTTGATTGTAGAGTCAACCAATCAGTTGTTGAAGCCCAATATTCTCTCTTGTGAGAATCAAAGTTACATCAAGCTCTATGAAAACCCAATGTGTCATGACCATTTCAAACACATTGATATTCAATAAAATTTCCTAAGATTCCAAGTTCATTAGGGAGTTAGTAGTGTTGTACCACATTTTGACAAAGTTGCATATGGTTAATAGTTTGAGAAAGCTCCTAACAAAGGGGAAGTTTGAAAAGTTGGGGGAGAATCTTGGGTTATTGGAAAAAAAAAATTTCTCAAGAGTGTTAGATTACCTAGTTGGTCTAAGTTGGTCTCACCTTAGCCTTGAGAAGTTGAGCAGCACCAGGATTGTAGAGCTAGATTGTGGTACACCAGTTAGAAATATTCTTAAATACAGCTATAAGCTTATAAAGACACCTTTGAGGATAGACGAATTAGTTTTTGGGTCACACCCACCAAGTATGGAACACTAGTTGAGGAGATTAACACCATATTCTCAGGTGCATTCATGAGTGCACACTTATGGAATGAGGCACCTTCAGGAAAGGAGTTATATCTACTATGATAATGCACTACTCTACAAGAAAAGCCTTGCATACAAGGCAAAGTTATGAGGGAGTTGTTCATGCTCAAGGGAGATGCACCACTAACGCTATCATTAGCTGATTTTCTAACAACACCTTCTCTTAAGTTATAAATGAAAAGGATGGGAACACCAGTTAGACATTTGTAGAAATAGATAATAGGAGCTTTTGTGAGATGACAACTTGATGTGACATTCTTCTATTTGAGTAATAAAGACTTCTATGCAATTGTTGTTGGAGCCTGCTCTTTTTATCCTGAATTCTCAGAATGCATATTTGTGTAGAGTGGGCCTAATATATTTGTTGTTTTAATCCATTGTACATGCTATGTTTTCACTCTTGAATTTACATCCTTCAATTTCTGCTCGAACAAAACTGAAATTTTGATAGGCAAATACTAAAGTTCAGTCCTGTTGTTAGGATTTTTTAATTCTCTGAGGGTATTCTCTTGTTTTCAATAGTATTTGCATATTTCTACATCACAGCTCATCTCTTCCATTTCATTCTACTATAATACAAAAATCATTTCTAGTATAGTTTAGTTTATATCTGCTTTTTACTTAATTGATCTTTTATTTTATTTTATAGGAGCAGTACTTAGCAATATCAATTCACACTCCCTTTGTATTCACACTGTTGTATATGTGTGGTCGTTGGAAATGGTTAAGTTCGATACTTTTTTTTTGCATATCACATTAAAAATCCAGTGCCTCCTCATAAAATCCTCTCCTCGTATAATCGACCACCATTACAGGCGTTTACACCACATTTGGTTTAGACATTTAGTAGGTAGGTAGGGTGCCCCTATCCCCCATCTCCATATAGAGTAATTTGGTCACATATTATTTCTTCTATGATATTGCTTCCTCTCTCCTAAGTCCTATCTCTTGTCCTTCTTCTCTCTCCCTTTCTCTCCTACCTCGCTCTCTCTTCCCCTCTATCTCTCTCTCTCTCTCTCTACCCTCCAATCCTCTCACTATATCCATCCCTCTATCCTTATTTCTACCCCACTTCAATATTTGTGTCACTATCTCCCTCTCTTACCCTTCTCTACCTCTCTCACTCCTCTCCCTCTCTCTCTCTCTCCATTCCTTCTCTCCCCTCTCCTTCAGTTTATCTCCATCTCTCCGTTGTGACTCCCCTTGTCTCGCCACCTCTATCAATCTATGTATTTATTATTCCTTCTCATATATATCTAGAGTTAATATATATCATGACATATTGGGACCTACGATTGGGTTAATTCCGCCTTGTTGGCAAGGTTAAAATGGTTAATCTTCGATAGAAAAAATGTAGATCAAATATTTCATCAAAAAGAGGGAACCATACCCTATCTTCCAGGCTATGCCTATCAGTCGCTTGGCCTCTGATTTCTCTCACATGAATTTAGTCTTGCTTGACTGGTACAGAAGAAGGTTTCACATTATCAACTATTTGTTTGGGACAAATTTTAGTTGTTTCAACACTGCTACATTCTTCAAGCTTATCCTTTAAACCATCTTAGTATTTTGTACTCTCTTCAACTTTGTAATGCTTTCCATTCCTCTCAGTCACATATGTTTCCTTGGTCTGTTAAGGGACAAGGTCGACAACATTAGGATTTTTTTACAATAAACAAGGGTATTTCCAGGACACTCGAACTTAAGATTTTCTGGAGTAGTCATAAGGTGTATTCTGGTGGTTAAGACTTCATCAGATGGCCATTATCTGGACTTAAATTGTGTGACAACACTGTCGCTGAGTTTGAAACTGGAGATTGAACATACATTTGGTTCGATTGCAATAGACATTTTCATCAATAAATGTAAAGCAATGGCTAAAAAATACAATAAATTAATAAATAAATAAGACATGGCAACAAGAAACAATAATTACAAAATTGCTACATTGAGGCACAAAGAATAAGAAACTATTGTGCACAAACAGAGACTAATGAAACTATCATCTTAACCCCTAACCCCTCAAACACTAATTCCCAACCCCTAATCCATTTAATCCCTAAACCATAAACCTCTAAACCCTTAACCCCTAACCCCTAACCCATTTAACCCCTTAAACCCCTATTAAACCCCTAACCCATTTAACCCCCTAAACCCTAAACCTATAAACCCTTAACCCCTAACCCCTTAAATCCCAAACCTTTAAACCCTTAACCCTAACCCCTTAAACCCTAATTCCCAACCCCTAACCCATATAACCCCCTAAAACCTAACCCCATTAGCCCCTAACTTCTAACCCCTAAAATCCTTAACTACTAAATCCCCTAACCCCTTAAACCCCTGACCCATTTAACCCCCTAAACCCTAAACCTATAACCCCTTAACCCCTAACCCATTAAACCCTAATTCCCAACCCCTAACCCATTTAACCCTCTAAACCATAAACCTATAAATGCATAATATTAACCCCTTAACCTCTAAATGCATAATATTCCCTTAACCCCTAACCCATTTAAAAAATAACTCATTATTCCCCTAACCCATAAATGCTCCTAAATCCCCTAACCCCTAAGCCCTCAATCCCTAACCCTTAACCCCTAAGCCCCCAATCCCTAACCCCTTAACCACTATCTCATTATTCCCCTAACCTCTAAACCATAAACCTCTAACCCCTAAGCCCCTATTCCCCTAAGCCCTAAGCTCCTAATCCTTAATCCCTTAACCACTAACTAATTATTCCCATAACCCTTATAATAATCCTTAATACCCGTTGGGATTAGCCATTCCAAACGAGAGCAGGTCTAGTTGGGACCTATGATCGAGTTAATTCCCCCTTGTTGGCAAGGTGGAATACCATGAGCAAAACCATGGGTTGCAAAAACCTCTCCTAAATTTACTATTTTATCTCAATTTTATTTTAATAATTAATTAATTAATTTCTTTAAAAACTCTTCTGGATAAATCACATAAATTTTTAAGGTACAAGCCTTTCGAACCACTCATTGTGTGGTTCACCATCAATTTTTTTAAAATAAATTTATTAGAATCAAATTGAATTGATTTTTGAAGCTTCCTTTTAAATCAATTGTTGGCATTACAAAGAATCATGGAGTGCACTCAACATCCATAAGAAAAATAATGGGTATGATATTTGAAGGCATAATATTAAAAATGATGTTTGGAAAAATGGAGGGTGGGAGTATTCATTTTTCTTTTAAATTTTAGACCTTTAGTTAAAATAACATTTCTCCCGCCCAAAACATGTGTTTATGTTATCTCCTGCTGGCTTAGTGATTAGGGTTTTTGTTGTGGGTCTTGTTCTTGCAACTGCCTTACTGCAATTTCTTTCGGGTGCCAATTCAGTCTCAACAATCTATAGTTTTCGAAGTTGCATTCTTCAAAGATTCTACTAAGTTCAATAGTTAAGATGCAAGATTGGGGGATCTAATTCAATTTCTTTCGGGTGCAATTTCAGTCTCAAAAATCTGTGGTTTTCGAAGCTACATTATTCATGGATTCTATTAAGTTCAATAGTCAAGATGTAGGATTGGGGGATCTATTGCAATTTCTTCCGGGTGAAATTTCAGTCTCAACAATCCGCGGTTTTCGAAACTGCATTCTTCAAGTATTATACTAAGTCCAATAGTCAAGATGCAGGATTGGGGGATCTATTCATGATTTTCTTGGCTTTCATCAAAATGGTTTAGAATGCATCCAAACCCTTGAGAATATTGATGCTAGTAGAATCTCCCCCCAATATGATCCAAATCAAAGTGAATGGCACACATGGGCAGATAAAATTCCTTCATCGGATGATGCATTATGCGTTGGTTTCTGGAAAGAGCCCATGATCATGAACAAAAATAAAAATATTGGGCTTAACACGATCAATCAGACGCCAATGGTTTTAGCTACAAATGTGGAATCTCACCTTTAAATCTCATCTTACTGAAATCTCATCTTGGCACAATTTCCCATTCGATTAAGACAGGGGACCAACAATATGTGAATCTTCCTAACTGCATATTTTTGTTCGGATAATTTAGGTATCCAACTTTGCTATTTGTAAATGTGAAAACCCGAGGAGCACTACAAATTCTGACTGGAGATGCATGTACTTTTTAATGGTTTTCTCAAAGGTTCTCTAATTTTTGTTGTCTTATTTCGATTTGAATAAAGATATTTTCTTGTAGCTCCGCATTAGAGCTCAATGATTTTTGAAGTTATGCTAGTGTTGAACCATTTTTGCTGAAGTATTGGCAAAGTAATATTTTTTTGCATCTGAATTACCGATTTTTTATTATGTTATGTGGTTTGAGCTTCTTTAATATTTTTGAGAAAATGGATTCATTTTTATAAGAATATTTAAGATTCTGGATCTATCGATTTGAGATGGATATTGAAATATAAATCTGGAGGATTCATGAGATTACTTCATGTTTGATCAAATTTTTTTAATGATAAATGTTATCTTGTAGGAAAATTTCAAAATTTGAAGTCATATTAATTCAGTACATTGATGCAAATTCATACGTTGATACAATGGTGAAAATGCATGGATTTAGTTGTTGAATGATATATGATGGTTTAATAGGAGGACATGACACTCACACCCACCATTATAAGCTTAAGATCTAGGATTCTCATGAAAACCAGTCAAAGGAAGGAGCAGTGGGCAGGTTAACCTTAAACATATGTAAAGCCATCCTTATTTTCACTAGGTGCAGAGACATTTCGTTACAAGGTGGACTAGCTGTCATATTCATCAGTTTTGATTTTCTTGTAAGATGTCTCATTTCTGCAGTGGAATAGGTTTTGCTTGATGTTCGATGCATTCTTTCTGGTTTATTTCAATTCAAGTGATCAAATCACTAAGGGCGACTAGAGATGATCGGGGGCTTAGCATGTCAAATTTGGAGTAAATTGACAGAGGTAAAGTGCCAGCAACATTGACAGGGACATTAAGGTGAAAAAATAATGGAGCAAGAGACAATCAGTCAAATCGCAATTGTGCTATGGACCCACTCTGCTTTCTAAGTAAGACAGGGAGGATTGGCATTAACTTTGTGCGGTTGATTGATTTCCCATCAACCCATGATATATGCTGGCACTAATTTGGAGGGGATGATTTGGAAGATCAAACCCAATACAAGCTATTTAGAACAAATGTTTGAGGGCAAGCTATAAGAAAAAAATTGCTTGAGCAAATATGAATTGGGTTGATCCATGATGGATTCTGAATTTGGTTCTTCAGGTTTGTTCTCATGGGCTATTCAACATGAAGAAGATGAACACTCATGTACCTCTCCTCTTCCATGGCATCTTGGATCAAGTTCTTATCCCATATATACAAACACGGCATGTTCATATCCATACCCCAAGTTAGCCAGGGCAGAGGAGATTGCCAAAGGTAGACAGGAGCTCATGAAAATGTTTGAAGGAATGCTTGAATCAGCTTATGAATTGTGCCTGAGTGATCTGGTGGAGCAGAAGGCTACCATGCAGAAGAGATAAAATGAGGAAGTGCAAACAGAAAAACATAAAGTAGAGGAGAGGAGTTCAGGAAAGCATGACAAGAGGAAGACAAGTGGAAGCTATATAAATGGGTCAAGTAAGAGTAAGGGAGAAAACACTAAACCATTTATTCTCAATATATTTATTCCAAGAAGCTTGACACACCGATTTCATTCTACCTCCAGGTTAATACCCACAAGTTGTTCTCAGGTGAAGAGCCATGATTCAGAGAAATGATTAGGGAATACATATCATGTTGCAAACTTGTATAATATAAAGACGTCCTATTCTCCTACTGGTTCTTCAATTGGCTTCCCCAAGGTGTCTCCTAAACCATTTTATGCCCAGGATGGTCAGTCTTATCAGGTTCTCCTATATTCTACCACACACACTGGTTATAATTTTGGCCTATGGAAATTGAGCATCAGTCAATGCTCATTCTGTTGCAGGTACACTTTCTTCTCGAAGACTATTTTCCAGGTGCTTCTTCTGTGTTTCTCTTCACGCAACTTCTGAATTTTCAATTTTTGACCATTGAATATATTTTATCTTAATTATGAACTGGAAAACCCCAGGGTTCAAGCTTAAATCCATGCTTAATAACCACCCATGGCTTAATAAGTCCACACCAGTCACTTACAAATTCTGAACATCACAATATATCTACTTACAATTTCACTTATAACAGCCCTAGTGCCTTGAGATGCTATCTTTTACTCTTAAAATGTGGGAGCAGAAGATTATAACTTAACGAGGAGGTAGCACCTTCATTAAGAACTGATTATTTTATTAAACATATCTTTAATGAGTGGAAAGATGGAACCTTAAAAAGTTTACTTTAGATGTTTCTTCCCACGTCAGTCTTGTTGTCAAGTGTGAACTTCATCCATGCTTTTTGTTGAAGTTTTATCGGATTTTAGCTCTTTATGATCATGTTTTATCCATGTCGGTTGACATCAGAACAATTTTTGGCATGCAAGTAAACTTTCACAAAGAAACCCCTGAGTCATACTGAAGGAAAAGTCTTTCTGCATATGCATCAAAAAATGTTAGGACATGTTAGTGAAAAGTTGGAAACTACTAATTAACTATTGTTTGTTTTCTTTTCGTTTTTTTTTATCATGAGAATTGATAATTAACTACTATCATTTTTCTTTCTATTTCTTTCTTTTTCCTTTTTTTCAGTATTAGGATAATTTCTTTCTTTTTCCCTTTTTTCAGTATTAGGAGAATTTCTTTCTTTTTCCTTTATTTTTTATTTTTTGGATATTAGGAGAATTCCTAAACTCACTGCCTGTCTTTGAGGAGGCCTAGGGTCATGTCCGAGGGACTGACCCTATACTCCTGAACCTAATGCATTATGCAACTGCCCACAGACACACTGGGTGTGTTAACTGAGTTTAAAACCTAGGTGGGGCCTCAATATTTCTCAGCAAAAACTTTCTTCCTTGGACTAATCTAGGGGAGGTCCAGGATGAACCTTTGTGGCTGCCTTATAACACCAAGAGTATATCCAGCAACCTATAAGACAGATATAAGCCAGATATACCAAATCTTATGATTTAGCAAGAGCCTTATAACACCAAGAGTATATCCAGCAACCTGTAAGCCAGATATAAGCCAGATATACCAAATCTTATGATTTAGCAAGAGAAGAGACTCTAGGAAATGGGGAGTCTAGTCCTCGAGGCAAGATCATATCAGGCCATATACTTAATAGGATTTGAACCGCAGTCTCGTTAGTTTCACTCAGTGAGGCCATATACTCAATGGGATTTGAACCACGGTATCGTTAGTTTCACCCAATGAAACTTACTGTTAAACCACATATCACTATATAATTAACTATTCTCTATTACTTGAAACATTTCTAAAACTTTAAAGTCCCTAGCTGATTGGATTGCTCTAACACTGAGCCGCTTTCCCTTTGATGAGGTGGGTTAACTGAGTTTCTAACCTGGGCGGGGCCTCAATATTGGTCAGCAAACACTTTCCAATGTAAGTCGTCCACCGTTTGGCCAAGCACAATAGGCTAATTAACAATTGTATGTTACTTGAAACATTTCCGAAACTTTTAAGTCCTTGGATGGTTGGATTACTCAAAAACTGAGCCACTTGCCCCATGCAAACACTTTCCAATACAAGTTGTCCACCATTTGGTCTAGCACAATAGGCTAATTAACAATGTTTGTTACTTGAAACATTTCTGAAACTTTTAAGTCCTTGGCTGGTTAGATTTCTCTAACACTGAGCCACTTGCCCCTTCATGAGGGACACCCTTAAGGGTTTAGCATAGATGTGTGTATTCCTATTTCCAACACCCTCGTCAGGCCACACTTTGGCTAAGGTCCCCTCGCTAACCTCAAGCAAAACTAGCTCTATCCCCATCTTGAAAATTATACATACTAAGATTTACCCCAGATTTTCCCTTGGCCAGTGTGCTATTGTACTACTGAGCTACATGCCCCTTCATTGTGGGCATCATTAATGGTTCGACCTAGATGTACGGATTGCTATCTCCAACAAAGAAAACACCTAATTTGTAAGCAAAGTATCAAAACTAAATGAAAGAGAATGTATAATGAACAAATTTTTTATGCTAACATTCTACCATATTCCAAAGTTGTCATGTTTGACTTCTAAGTCATTTATATAGATTTTTATCATTGATTTATGTTTAATTGAGTATAATTGCAGCCCAATTCGTTTCATATTTAATCATCCCTGAATTAGGTGTGCTCATGCTCCTAAGTCATGACTTTTGGACTAGTGTGTGGAAGTTCTCGTTGCTCTGTTTCCAAAGGTTTTGAAAGTGGTCATTTCAAAAGTCATCCCCGTTTCCAAATTTTATCCTTACCCTGTTTCAAGCAACTAAGACTTCAAAATATTGTTCTCTTTGGTTGAATCAAAAATTTTGTTTGCATATTAAAGACTGGGAATCAAAAAGGAAAAAGTGGTTCCATTTAAAGATATGTGCATCCTAAATTATCCAAATTATTTTTATTACACTCCATCCATCTATTTCATTGCAGCATTCCTATTCCTTTAGTATTCAATTATAACTCTCTAAAATCAAGATGGCCATCCATATTCAAATACTTCTACTTTTCTTTGCGTTATCTTCTAATAAGGATTTTTATTTCCAAGTAATTCAACTACTAAAGGTAAGGACCGACTATAAGTTCAAATCGCAATCCAAATCATGCATTGTCTTTGCTTCTCTACCGAAATGAAAGGAATCTTTTCTTTTTCAATCATCTTTGTAAAATGAATTTTTATAGACTCAATGTTTTGCTGGTTTTAGCTGATGTAAGGGTGCATCATGAAGATCCTCCAGTCATGGTTATTAATATAAAACCTTGAGGATAAAGCTTGGACAAACCTTCTGTTGATATTTAATCTAACCTACCTGGTAATTTATTGACTGGCATTGCCAACATATCTGAATATCTATCAAATGTTGCATGTGCTTGGTAAGTTGTCTAACTGGCTTGTTGATGTCTTCTTCGACATGCCAATTTTTTGTACTGATTGGGAGTGGGACGTTGATGGTGTGCATGTTATAAAATTATTTAGTTTTTAGATGTTGATCAAGTTGTAACATTGAGTTGTATATGGATGCAAGCATGTGGGAAAGCCTACTGTAAAAATTGTAACAAGGTGCATACTGAAGATACAACAGAGGGTAAAAAGTGTCATAATAACTACAGTGATTAGTCCCATGTAGACAAGTATCTAGGAGCTTTGCATATTTTATATTAAATGAAAATCTATGGCTTATTTAAATATTTTTTGTATCTTGATGGATAACCCTAAATTTTAGGTATTACAAAGGGCAGCCAAAAATATGCTTGCCTTTCATAGCCGTTAACAGAGAAAAATCCCAAAGAATTCAGGACCTCCCCTTCGAGATCATGAGAGACATGTTGAATATATTTGATAGATTTGATTATGTAAAAATAGCAATCCTGATCTTCATTCTATAAGGTCAATGTCCATTTTTCTTTAGTACCAGCTTATAGGGCTACCATATACTCCTCCTATGCATCTATATGGCTAATAGAATCATCCCTTGGGCCATCTGTAATGCCTCTCTTTTAGTCTAACATGTTATCTCTATCTTTTAATTCACCGTGTAAAATAACAGTCAACACTTTGGCTATCCCGGGTATATTGCCCCACCAATATCAAGGCTTGCACTCATTCATATCATATATAAAGCCTATTTTAACAAAGCCCATGGTATTTGCTTCTTCCTTTTTTCTCATGTATTGACTTTTGCTATCCTTGCAGTACTAAACTTTGGACATCCCCTATAGATGTTTCTCACTATTTTTTTCTCTCTAATTTGGGGTACCCGGGTCATAATGAACTTCCTCCCATGCTTTTCATGCCTTAACAATGTTGAGAAAGATCGTTTTTCCTTGTTTATTTATTTCATATTTCCAGAAATCAGGATATGCATTTTGCAGAAACTTATCATATACATATGACAGGCATTTTTTTATTGGTTATATTTTGAGAAGTGTTAGGAATAATATCTTCATTCATCATGGTTGACCATGGCATACACCTCTCTGACTACCTTCATATCCACGGAGTCAATGCACCTCTTGATATCCTATAAAAACATTACGGTAGTTTGAATGTTGTAAACTAAGACTTGAAAGTTTCTAATAGCACCTAGCAATTTCAGAATATATGAGGTCAAATTAGACTACTACCACATCTCAAAAAAATTCAAAGGAAGCATGGATACATGTGCCCAAGAGTTTACTCAAAGGAAGTAATAAAGGCATGCTTGAGCTAAAAATATGGACTTTAATGGGGATTTGGGAATTTGAGCAGTACCCTAGTAAAGAAGATAAGAAAACTTAAGTGGTACCTTATAACTTCAATACTTGTTATCTACTCTTCCTAATCGGCATACATTATCCCAGAAAACTCACTTGTTATATTACCTGACCATCATTTTTCTCTTTTTAAATTTGAATTCAATTTCTTCGACATTAGTGTTTAATGAGGTTGGCATGTCAAATATGTAAGTGTATTCAGCCCTAATAATTTGTCTAAGATGCAGTCATTTTTCCTAAACCCTTTTGATGCCCCTACTTTAAAAGGAACAAACTTGTAAAAGAATTCATCTAAAAATTCATGAAAAGGGTCTTTACGCTCTTCTAAAGTTTTCACCTTGGAAGGAAAGGGAGATAATTTATCCTACAAGAAAGCATATCTTCAGGCGACGTTTCATTTTTTTTAAATATTTTTGTTGGGTATGTGTTATATTATGGTTTTGTGCATGGTTTTGCACACGGTTTTGGGGCATGATGGTTTTTGGCCCTTGGTATTTTTGTAGATCCGGTCAAGGTAACTATGGTTATGTTATAATCCTGGGTTAATGGATTAGGGTTTATGTATGCTTCGGCATGTATATATATGTGTTGTAACAATAAAAGGAATATAATGAAATATCAAGATGGTCATCTCGATTTGGGATCTAGGGGAAAATCTCTGTGTTTATCTATTTTATGTTTTATGCTCTCGCTATCGTTTATTTTATATTATAAGATTTGTGTGTAGATAATTTATGTTCAGGGTTAAAACCTACATTTGGTATCAGACATGTTTTGGCTTCAAGGGGACGCCTTTGCTGTTGAGGGTTTTTTCTCGGGCCTGAGGTAGACCCTGTTCAGTGGGAGATCTGCGGGATTGATTCTTGCGGTGAAAGAAGATGGCGAGCGGCGAAAAGATAGAGATCGAGAAATTTAATGGTCAGATTTTTGAGTTGTGGAAGCTCAATATGGAGGATCTGTTGGTGGATAAATATTAGTGGATCACGGTAGATCTAGGTACTAAACCAATGGAAATGTTAGATGAAGACTGGAAGAAACTGGATCGGAATGCTAAGAGCACAATACGGTTGTGTGTCTCAGATTCAGTATTGTTGAATGTATCTGGGGAAGCTACGGTGAAGAATTTGTGGGAAAAACTTGGGACTTTGTACCAATCTAAGTCTCTAGTGAATAAGTTGTTCCTGCCGAAAAATCTTTATAACCTGAGGATGAAGGATGGAGACTCGGTGATAGAGCATCTGAACGCCTTCAATACTGTGGTAAGTCAGCTATCATCTATTGATATTAAAATCTTACATGAAGATAAGTGCATCAGTTTGTTTTGTTCTCTACCAGACTCGTGGGACAGTCTGGTTATTGCAATAGGTATAAATACAAATACCTTGAATTTTGATGACATTGTCTCAGCCTTGTCGTCGGAGGAAATGAGACGGAGAAATATGGAGGGCCGTAATGAGATATTTTATCCGTACAGAGTTGGTCCTGTACCTAAACAAGAATAAGGTTTTGAGTGGGAGATCCAAATCTAGAGGAGATCTAAATCGTTCGAAAGTTTGTAAAGGTATGCCGGAAATGCGGAAAGGAAGGGCACTACAAAAGGGAGTGCATATCTAAAGCTCCTGAGAAAGGAAAGGGATCTCGATGATGCTTGTAGAGGAAAAACCACCCTGAAGGGCGATGTGTATTTCTTAAAATGCACATGTAGATAATGAGTCATGGTTGATTGAATCAGGTGCATCCTTTCACTTCACTCCCCATAGGGAGTGGTTCTGCGAGTATGAAAAATATGATGGTGGTGATGTCTTCCTAGGGGATGATAGGAAGGCCAGAATTGTCGGACATGGAAAGGTCAAGCTGAAGCTACAAGGTGGAAGGATTAGAACACTTCCTGGTGTTCTACATATTCCTGCATTGGCTAGAAATCTGATTTATATAAGCAAGATGGATGATGCAGGTGTAAAAATGATGTTTGAGAAAGATGCCTGCAAGATGGTTCGGGGAGAACTGGTATTAATGCAGGTAGAAGGATTTCGATTTCTGTGAACATTGTGTATATGGGAAGTAGAATTGGGTGAGTTTTCCTTCTGGTGCTAAGAGGGCGAACAAGATATTAGAACTTGGGCACAGTGATGTGTTTGGACCTGTGTCAGTTCCATCACTGGGAAATTCTGTGTACTATGTTTTGTTCATAGTTGAATTCTCAAGGAATACATGGATATATTTCTTGAGGAAGAAATTTGAAGCCTTTGACAGATTTAAAGAATTTAAGGCTCTAGTGGAAAACCAGACAGAGAAGAAGATAAAGGCGCTGAGAACATATAATGGTGGGGAGTTCTGCAAGAAGGAATTTGAAGAGTTCAATAAGAAGTGTGGTATAGCATGGCAGAAAACTACTCCATACACACCTCAGCAAAATGGAGTTGCAGAAAGAATGAACAGAACACTGATGGAAAAGGACAAGAATTATGGGCAAAGGCAGTGGAGACTACATGCTATCTGGTTAACGGATCACCTTCATCAGTGTTGGAGGATAAGACTCCACATGAGGTATGGACTAGTAAGAAACCCTCTCTTTCACATCTAAGGGTATTTGGATGTAATGCATATGTACATGTTCCAAAGCAGAAAAGGACCAAGTTGGATAATAAATCTGAAAGGTGCATCTTTATTGGGTATAAGGATGGCTTAAGAGGTTACAAGCTTTGGAACCCGGAAACAAGGAAGGTTGTGTACAGCTGAGATGTGGTGTTTAGAGAGGTGAAAGATGTTGTTAAACATGAAATCATACGAAAGGAACCTGAGAAGATAGATTTTTATCTAAAGGAGTATGAATCAAAATCTACAGCAGAAGAAGATTCAGAAGAGGAAGAGCCACAAACTCTATCTATGAGAATATCAATTCGGGAAAGAAGGCCACCAGAAAGGTATAGTCCATCTGCTTTATGTTCAGGTTTGCCTTAACTATAACTGATGATGATCCTAGAACTGTCAGGGAGGCAATAGATTCAGAGGATGGAAAACTCTAGAAGGAGGCCATGGTTGATGAAATGGCATCCTCGCACAAAAATGAGACATGGGATCTGGTGGAATTTCCGGCTAGAAGGAAGCCCATCAGGAGAAAATGGGTGTTTAAAAAGAAGATGAATGTAGAAGGAAAAGTGGAGAAATACAAATCTCGGTTGGTAGAAAAAGGTTATTCCCAAGTGCCAGGAATTGATTTTGCTGATATTTTTTCTCCCGTTGCCAAAGTTACTTCTATTAGATTACTTTTATCTGTTGCTGCTGCATTTGATTTTGAGATAGAACAGATGGATGTGAAGACAACATTTCTTCACGGGGATCTAGAAGAGGAGATCTACATGAAGCAACCTGAAGGCTTTATGGTGAAGGGTAAGAAAGAACCGGTATGCAGGTTGAAGAAGTCTCTGTATGGGTTAAAACAGTCACCAAGGATGTGGTATCAGAAATTTGATACCTATATACGGGGACTTGGCTTCACCAGAAGCAAGGAGGATCACTGTGTTCATTTTAAATTAATTGGTGACCATGTTATTTATTTGGTCTTGTATGTGGATGATATGTTGTTGATTGGAAATGACAAAGAAATTATCCAAGATTTGAAGACCCAACTATTCTCCAAATTCGACATGAAGGATCTTTGTGCTGCAAACTATATTTTGGGCATGTAAATTAAGAGAGATTGGGCAAAGAGGAAGCTCTGGTTAAACCAGAGGAAGTATGTCGAGACTATATTGCAGAGGTTCAATATGCAGGATAGTAAACCGGTGAATGTTCCTATTCCTGTAGGTGTAAAGCTGTCTGCTGAACAGTGTCCCAAGACACAAGAAGAAGAGGATTATATGTCCCGTGTTCCATATGCAAGTGCAGTGGGTAGCTTGATGTATGCAATGGTCTGTACTAGACCAGACATTGCACATGCAGTGGGAGTATTGAGCAGGTTTATGTCAAACCCACGGAAGGAGCATTGGACAGCAGTGAAGCGGGTTTTCAGATATTTACGTGGCACTAGTGATTATGGCTTGTGCTACCAGGGAAGACTAGGATTGGAAAGAATGTTGGACATTCGTGGTTTTGTTGATGCAGACTGGGCTGGAGATCTGGACCAAAGAAGATATACAAGTGGGTATGTGTTTAGCCTATTTGGAGGCACAGTCAATTGGATGAGTAAAAGACAGTCTGTAGTGGCTCTTTCAACTACAGAGGCAGAATACATGGCAGCCACTCATGCAAGCAAGGAAGCAGTTTGGTTGCAAAGATTGTGTTCAAGTATGGGGTTGGTATAGCAAGCTATAAGGATAAAATGTGATAGCCAAAGTGAAATTTTATTGGCTAAGAACCCTGCTTATCATTCAAAGACAAAGCACATTGACGTTTAATATCACTTTGCTAGAGATATGGTTGAGGCTAAAAGGGTGTTGCTGGTAAAGGTGGACACTTTGAAGAATGTTGCAGATGCATTGAAAAAGTCTATGAGCACTCAGAAGTTCTCTTGGTGTAGAGAAACAATGGGTGTTGAAGAATTTGGCCGATGACTAAGCTCTCTTGTGGACCCCTGTGGAAAGAAAACAACAAGTGGGAGAATGTTGGGTATGTGTTATATTCTTTCCACGACTAATCACGCACGGGGGGGTAAGAGGGGCGACAATAGACCCCCCTTTGCACTGGGCGCAATGGGGGGGTCACAGGGGGGGCGGTAGCCCCCCCTGTTGGGGTCTGGGGCAGCGCCCCGACGAAAATTTTTGGTCCTTAATTTCCGATGGGCGGTCCACGCCCATGGTTTTTGGGTATGATGGTTTTCGGCCCCTGGTATTTTTTTAGATCCGGTCAAGGGAACTACGATTATGTTCTAATCATGGGTTAATGGATTATGGTTTATGTATGCTTCGGCATGTATATATATTTATTGTAACACTAAAATGAATATAATGAAATATCAAGCTGGTCGTCCCGATTTGGGATCCAGAGGAAAATCTCTGTGTTTATCTGTTTTATGTTTTATGCTCTCGCTATTGTTTATTTTTTGTTATAAGATTCGTGTGAAGATAATTTCTGTTCAGGGTTAAAACCTAAAATTTTTAAACTTTTGTCAAAAGAGTGACGTTACATTTTGCGTTGGAAGACCGACGCTTTAAAAGTCGGAAGAGCGACGTTTCATTTTTTAAATATTTTTAAACTTTCGTCGGAAGACCGCCGCTTTAAAGGTCAAAAGAGCGACGTTTCATTTTTAAAATATTTTTAAACTTTCGTTGGAAGACCAATGCTGCGAACGTCGGATGAGTGATGTTTCATTTTTTTAATATTTTAAAACTTTCATCGGAAGACCAACACTTTAAACATCGGAAGAGCGACGTTTGATTTTTTAAATATTTTAAACTTTCGTCGAAAGACCGACGCTTTAAACGTCGGAATTGCGATAGTGGTTTGAAAAATTGATAAACCTCGGACGATCGACGCTTTAAACGTGGGAAGAGATAACGTCAAAACTATGACAGTTGTTTGAAAACCTAATAAACGTCGGAAGATCGACAGTTATGGCTCGTCGGAATTGTGAAAGTTCTATATTATCGGAAGACCCACAGTTATGGAACGTCGGTAGACCGACTATTTGGCTAACATCGGAAGAGTGACAGTTGTTTGGAAACTTAGGAAAAAGTGTCGCTCTTCCAACACTTTATTGAAGTGTCGGAATTGCGACTCTAAGGCTAACCACGTTTTGTCCGGCCTCAAACCGTCGCTCTTGCGATGAATATGTGTCGGAATAGCGACGAAGTGGCCATCGGAAATTGGGCCAAATGTCCTAGTGAGGTGATATGACACGGTAGGATAGCAAGGTGGTTAATGAATTGTCTCCATTTAGCTTTAAAACATGTTTCTCTTAGAATATTTTGATAATAATGGCTCTCTATTCATGAGGAGTCACATCTGAAATTTCATTGCAAGAGAGCATTTGTCCCAGCTTTGTTCTTGCCAGTTAAATCCTCCACGTTCTAGATTTCATGGATAATTGAGTTTGTAGGTTTTGTGGCTCCTGTGATACATATCTGGTGCACTCATCACACGCAAGAACTTATGGTCAGTTTTGGGAAAAAGATGTGGAATTCAGCACAACAGACTATTCAACTACATCTTCTATGGATTAGGAAATTTGGACAATTCAATCTAAAATGGTGGTGTGATGGGTGCAGCTGCAGTGGATGCAACTTGTAAAGCCTTAGGTGTGGACAATTCAACCTAAAAATGTAGTGTGATGGGTGCAGCTGCAGTGGTTATAAAGCCTCGGGAGTTGTCTGTGGGTTGCCATGACTCATGAGGGATGAATTCACATTTTGTACCCATTTATTTCCAGAATTCCCTCATTAATTACTGGTTTAAGACTCAAGACTATGTTCTCTAGTGATAAACCTCAACTCAGAAAGTTCTATATGGTATCTGCTTGTCCTTGACGCAAATATTTTAACTCCGAACCTTGTACTATTTCCCTGACTCAAAATTTGTCTAATATGATATAAAATGTTAAGTCATGTTGAAGATGGATTTTATTACTATAATTTTTAAAATTTAGAACAATATCTTCATAGTTGAAATCTGATTTTCTGCAAGATTTTTGTAATAAATCTTCATAGTTGCAATCTGATTTTCTGCAATATTTTTGTAATAATATCTTCATAATTGCAATCTAATTTTCTGCAAGATTTTTGTAATAATATCTTTATAGTTGCAATTTGATTTTCTGAAAGATTTATGTTGAAATATGACCTTTGGTAATTTTAGTGTCTTTTCATATGTTTTAGAGAATAAGTAAAATGCTTTAAATTCTGAAACAACCAATCAAAATACTGCCATATCTGTAAATATAATAGTTGGTTAACGAGAACCTTATCATTTTATTTCTTGGATTCATGTTTTTCATCTTTTAAAGGATTAAATTAGTAAGGCATTACTAATTTAATTATGGTTTTCATTGTTGGCTCATGTTATTTGGGACATGAAGGTCACATTGTACCATCATACTCACAATAAATCTTGAATGATGAAGTGGTTGAGCAAGCCTTTTAAAGGTTCAAGTCACAAAGTGTCAGATGGACACTACGTAGGGGTGCATTTGGAGATGATAATGTAATTTGGCATGTGCCCTCTAATGCCACGATAATCCCTAATTCATCAAAGTGTATTGTCTTTTAATATTCAATCTTCTATCTGTAAGCATTAACAAAGTTGATTAATTTGGAACTGCATTTTAGTGGAAACATTCACTGCTTTTTGGTGGAATAGTTCATAAATTATTCTGATCTTTTTTTGCAAGTGTACTAGTCACGATGATAAATGTGTGGTTTACTTCAGAGGGTTCTATTTCTAAATACGCTTTTCATCATTTTATTTGAATACTTCTCTAGTGCTTTACCTTCATATTTTATCCCCGGCACAATTTCTCCTGAGGTCCATGTTGTTATGTTTATTGGTTGTTTCTATGGAAACTTTTTCCTGAGGTTCTGCAAGGTAAATCCAAATGCAAAAAATACTATTTTACATATTGAGATTTGTTCAAGACATTGTTTTGTGATACTTGAATTTCATAAATCTAGATTTCTATTTCATTATCTATATCAATATATAAGAACAGGTTCATGGATTGTTCATATTTCTCAAATTGTGGAGTTGTTCCTTTCCTGTTGCATGTTGTTTTATATTGTTATGTTGTGATTCAAATTTCTAGTTGTGCTTTCCAATTATTCTCCTACATAGTACATGCTTTGATAGATTATATCAAAAGTATTACCAACACAATAACATTGATTGTTGTATGTGGACATTTTTTTTCAGGATGGTCCATTACATAATTAAGATGAGGAGCTGGATCATGCAATTGCACTTTCTCTTTCTGAAGAACTAACCAAACCAGTTGGTATATGATCGAAATTTCATTTTTTTACTGTTACTTTTAGTTTAATTATATCATTTAGCTCGATGCTTTTCATATATTCAACTAAACTTTTGTTTCTTAAAAAGACTTTGTCATTTCCATGTTTTAGTGAAACTATTTATGGTTTGATACTCTCATACAACCTTTATCAAGTTACATGCACCCTCATTAGAAAAAAGAAGAGAATTTTTCTTGCCATGACTATCTTTCTTTGTCATTGTTGACTTAAGAAAGTCTTTTAGCTAAGAAACTAGTTCCAAGGTTATGGCATAACTTGTCATATAAATTGAACAGAAGTTATATCAAAAATGTTAACTTGTAAACTACTTAGCTAGTTTTAGGCTTTCCATTTAAAATCTACTTCAGTTTGAACTTTGAACGAGTTGTTCCATAGAATTTAATATTAAGAGATTTTGGTGTAAGGATTAAAAATTAGCCTGTAAGGCCTCTCAGTTATTCATTTATTTTATCTGAATATAACATTTAATATTAAATTAGAACCACTTAGCACAAATAATTCATAGATCAAGATCATACTTTGTAGAGTGTCGTAGAATAAAAATAGGAGAAAGGACACTGAATTCTTTTAGTTTTCCTGGTTCTTATTCCTTTGGTGTATCTTTGCACCTTTAGGGGCAATTTCTAGTTTAAAGTCTAATTATGTAAAGGGTGCTAGCTCAATGGAAGAGCACCTGATTTACAAGCAGGAGGTTGGTGGTTCGATTCCATCGTGCCCTGATATTCATATATAGGGAATGACGAAGATCATTTTTTGGTGATGGATGTTCTTTTAACCATCACCAATGAGCTTATGATGACATTTTTCGACCCTCACCAAAATATGAAATGGTGACGGTCAATGAATGCCATCATATATATGCATCAATAATGACGACCATTAAAGGTCCATCACCATAAATTGTTGTTGTTGATATGAAATGGTGAGGGTTACTGTTTGTCATTATAGTCATTATTCGTGATGGACCTTGATGTCACCAATGAGTTTATGGTGATGGTCAATGAACGTCGCCATATATATGCACCAATAGTGACGGCCATGAAAGGTCCATCTCAAAAAATCGTTTTTTTTCATATGAAATGGTGA
The DNA here is from genome assembly GCA_034641835.2 of Pinus albicaulis. Classification (NCBI taxonomy): domain Eukaryota; kingdom Viridiplantae; phylum Streptophyta; class Pinopsida; order Pinales; family Pinaceae; genus Pinus; species Pinus albicaulis. The sequence goes on along the minus strand of CM076584.1, from coordinate 493,933,236 downwards.
CGGTCACTATCCGTCATTATAATCAATATTCGTGACGGACCTTGAATGTCACCACAACACATACTTTCGGCGACACCACCTTTGGCGACGTTCAGTTTTTTGGTGACAGAGGCTATTGTCCATCACCATTGCTCATATTAAATGGTGGTGGTCACTATCCATCACTATAAATCATTATTGGTGATAGACCTTGAATGTCACCACAACACCTATACTTTCGGCGACACCACCTTTGGTGATGTTTAGTTTTTTGGTGACGGAAGATTTTGTCCATCACCATTGCTCATATGAAATGGTGAAGGTCACTATTCGTCACTATAAATCATTGTTTGTGATGAACCTTGAATGTCACCACAACACCTATACTTTTGGCGAAAATAATATTTGCAAACAGAAAATAATATTCAAGTGGAACCAAAACCTAGACAGTTTGATGCATACAGAGTAACACTGGATGAATGTAATATTAAAATCAAACACTGCTGTATCAGACAACTTTAAGACAGTTCACAGTAAACAGGGCCGGATCCATGATGTATGGCAGAAAAAGGAGATGTATAAAAGTGGTTACTGAGCTGCATAGAACGAAAGAGATATTGACAACTATGAGGACGACAACAAGAAGAGTTTCCCAGCATATGATGGGCTTATATGACTAAGAATCCATATATGTTGGTAACTTTCATCGATAGTGTTTCGTATTGGCCAATATAGAAGAAATATGTATGAAACGGAAATGAAACACTGTATTACACCTGAGCCATTTTTAAAGTACCAGGAAGCTTATGATATAAGTATCAGAGAGATAAATTCATATCAGAAACAACGAGACACTCGCATTCCAGAATATAATACCAGAGACATGGATGTAAATGAAATGAACAACGATATTGCAATAAACAAGAGAGAATTACACACTACCATAAACCAAGGCCGGAATCCTTATTAAAGTATAAATCCTTATCATTGAAGCCCAACGGGCTCTTCACATTAGCATTTGAGTCTTCACAAAACACACACAGAAAATCCCTACACAGTCAATTTCTTCTAAAGAATTGGAACCTTTCTTTCTTCTTTGATCTACCTTATATAGGATTCCTCTCATTTCAGCGAGAAGATATTTCGGGGAAATATCTTCTTCGCATGAACAAAATTTGTTACAAGTCATTTTCATAACAGCAAAATTTCATGATGGGGAATCAGCCCTCCCATCATGCGTAAACAGGCCCCGGGCCAATTTCAAAACAGAAACTTAAACAACTGTTTGATGTAAAAAGTAAAATGCAAGAGTGGGGGAAAAACAACCCACTCGGAACTTTGAAAGAAAATAAACTAAATGAAAGTGAAATAGGCCATTTAGACCATATCATGAGTTAACTGAAAAGTCAGGGACGAAGCTGAGTGGAAGCCGTTGCAGATTCTGGTGGAGGCACGTTTGCGGAGGAACTAGTATGCTGACTCATGAACTGTGTCAATCTCTGCTGACTCTCGGAGGTTGGTTCTGGCATCGCTGAGAGCTTCTCCACTTTGATAAAATCTTCGCCGAGAGCGTGAATATCTGCCTCATTAGGGAGCCTGTGTCTGATCATATAAAGGAGATTAAACTCCTTTTTGAGGACTGTAACAATTGTAGTAGCTTTGAGCTGGGTCGCTTTCCCCATCTGGAGGTCAGTTCGGTCTCTTTCCATTTGCAAATGCTCTGTGTATTGGTCTAGGAGCACAAGCACGGCAGGGGCGGTTGGTTCCCAACAGGAAGGGAGTCCGGCTGCGGTGATCTCATCCCATACTTCGTTAAATTGTTTGACACTGTCGATCACCCCTTGAAGGGCCTTTGAAGCCGCTGCTCGAGCTTCCTCTTTATCGATGATCTTTTGACACTCGATGAATTCTGTAAATCGATTGGGGATGCCATGTTTCCCCAAGTCGTTCACCCTTAGTGCATAAAGAAATGAGATGTAGTCCCCGGCGTGTTGAGCTCTGTTAGGCAGATCACCCCCTGCCTCCTGCAACTTTCTGTTGAGATAAGGAATAGTAGACTTGAGCTCCCCTATCATTGTCAAGAATTCCCATTGCTTGGTTACCGCCGTGATTATTTCTGACCAAATTATGCTTCTGGCCTCGAGAAGGGTGAGGTTCCCCTTTGCTCGACTCTTCATATCAGCAATGGTTTGGTGCTGCTCAGCCGTGACCTTTTTCTCTTCCTCGACTTCCCTTTGTAGCTCTTCAACTGTTCTGGCCTTTTCGGCCAGGGCGCCCTCCAATTCTGCGACCTTCTCCCTGGTCGTTGATGCTTGTTTCTCCAACACTTCGATCTCAGATTTAGCTGTGGATAGTTGTGCTGACACTAAGCCGGTTCCGCTTGATGCTTCAGCCGTATGACAACTGTGCGAATCCCACCGGGTTTGTAGCTCCGTTGCTCTGTTTTCTAACTCGCCCATCCTATTGGCCATATTTTCCTTCTCTTCTCTCTCTCTGAAAATCCTAGCAGACAATTCCTTTTTCTCTTCCTCCACTTGTACCAATTCAGCAGTTTGTACAGGATGCGAAGCCGGTATGCGAGCCTGTTTCTTTGCGGCTGTGATATCCTTCTGCAACTTAGTTATAAGTGCTGCTTGTGTACCTTTCCCTCCTTCATCTTGGTTTTTGATTTGATCTTGGAGATCACGCACCTGATGTGCATTGGCATGACAAGCATTCTGTTCCGCGACAAAGGAATCCCTCAGCTGGTCATATTTTTGTTCCGTCTTTTTTAACGCGAGGGTAATCTGCGATAGTTTGTCCTTCATCATGTCGCAGATCATTTGGAACATGTCGTTCATGTCATGGACCGGTACTTTCTTCATATCAATGGCCAACTCGAGCACCTTATAACTAGGAACATCAGAATTTGGATCCAGGATGGCCTCCGCCATGGACAGTACCAGGCTTTCAGTGTCTACATCGATAGAGGCAGAGAGCCTGGTATGGTATTTTTCAACAAACCCCCCTAACTCAGCCTTGTATTTGTCTCGGATGGTTTTATTCGTCTGCTCCCTTTCGCTCGCTTTGGACGAAGTGGGCTCGATGATGGCTTGTGTAACTTCTGTGTAATCGGGAGGATAGCGACGTTGTCTCTCAAAGATTGTTATCCCCCGCCTTTCCTTTATCACCCGCCTAAATTTTATATCTCAGCATCACTTATCCCATACTTGCTTCTACCGTGCTACCGCTCATGTGGTATCTGGTGTCATTTTCCACCACCGTCACTTCCTCCTTCCCCGACAGAGTCCGTCTAGTCTCAAACATGGTTTGCCTCGAGGTTGTTCTCCAATCCATAAATGGCCCCGCCCATGTATGTGCATGACCGCTTTTTCTTTATTTGAGATGATTTCTCAGTCATAACCCCACTTTGTCCCCCAACCTCAGTCCATGTTTTGTAGCATTTTTTCAACAATTGGGAGGGCATATCTAGCGTTTACCACGAATGGGCCGATTTGGACAGGAAGTCTTAGGATGTAGCCTTTCTTAGCAGGGACAAAATGAAGCTGGTCGGCTTTGAGAGCTTGCTTGACAGACCAAAGCAGAAATTGCCTGGGATGGGGAACTGGTGAATTTGGGGAGTGAGCGCCCTCGGGCCCACAGACCCGACCCAAGCAATCTTCGTAAAGTTGGAACCAATCTCTCCGCACATCGGTATTTCTGTACCGTGTACCAAATGTTTCATCTCTGGGAAAACCCTAGGGGAAGGTGTGTCATGAATGATGGTGTAGGCGACAGACATGAAAGTGTCCATGAAGTTCGTATAACCCTCTCCCCTAGGTAAATGACGGACAGAGAAATTCTAGTCGAAGACTGGTCTAGGTTGAGAATTCTCAGAATAGACCCTATCCAACCCCAAATGGTCGAACTTATCTTCATGCTGGAACAAGAAGAGGTAGAACACCATTGAGCAGAAGCGAAACTTGCGGGCTTGTGTGAGCTCTTGGAATTGGGTTAGGATAGCTGAGGAGAGGAAACCCGGGATGTCCAACATAACCCCGTTCTGTGACATGAGCCATAGAAAGCGAATGCATACCATAGAAATGTCTGGTAGATCCCCAAAAAGGCCGAGTGAGACTATGCCCACCGACGACGACGGTGAAAACGTTCAATGTAGGTGGCAGGCTGCTCGGTCGATGGTTATGAGGATAAGGGATACCTGGCGGCTTCTTTGACACGCCTTATTGAATCGCTAGCAAGGTCACCTGAACTACATGTCATTGAGGAAACGAGGTCTGGGTTCGACATGACCTGCAGTATACCAGATTCTCCGAGGAGAACGGTGTTTCCACGACATCATAGGCAGCATCCTTTTTAATGCATTTAAGGAACTAATACAAGAATGGACCTGGGGGGTGACTTGGTGGTAGAAGCCAGACGCGATAACTAGGAAACGGTCCGCATTCTTGCAATGGCGGCCAAAAAGAAGGGGTTTGATACTGCGTATGTCAAAAGGATATTTTGGGTCACAGATACCAGACTGCAAGTCGTAGAGGGGTTCAAAACTAGGAGGGTTCCTAGACTCACGGACCTGGGGAGTTTCTGGTTCGCTCTTCTTGGGTGTTCCCCTTCCCATGGCTGTCATTTTAAGAATTCGAAAAAGAGAAAGGAAACAGAGGGAAAATAGAGAATGTAATACCTGGACAGAGGGTGACACTGCTCGGGAAAGCGACGCGGGGAACTCTGACAGTGATTGGGGTAGACCAGGTGCTCTTCCCTACTTGGTATTTGCCGTAGAAAGTAACCTGTGTCTTTCACTGTGAGAAATACGATCAGCATCCGTATGCAGTTTTTGACTGCAAGATCGATGAGTAAGATGAATTTTTGGCACACATACCGATTAATTATACGGGCGCGTGGGGATTGGGAGAATATGTAGGTGCGCGCGCCTATTAGTACCAGTACTGTCTTAGTACCAGCTGACCTAATGAACTTACCTTACCTTTTATCCACATATGCTGTCCAACCCTTACCGCGCATGATTTCCTTTGTCGAACAAACACCTGTCTTTCCCTATTGTGCGGGTCCACCTTTACTCTGCCACGTAATCACATTCCGTGGCCTATTCTTACCATCTCCTATCTACTGTGAAACTTTACCATGCCACGTGTCGTCAGTCCGCGGGGGTATGGGTCTCGTCCTTTCCCCGCTGATCGACCCCCTCGGACTTTCCCCACGTGCTTTCTTTCGTGGAGGCGGCTCCTTTTAATATATCCATTAGTGTTTAGCGATGCGTCCTCCTTTTGCCTTTACACTTCCTGTTTATTCATTGTTCGGCCCTTGACCGCTTTGCGTTGTTTACCCATTAACCTTAATACCTATGTATTTTACCACCTTAACTCTTTGCGGCCCATTTTTTGGAATATTTGCCATTTAATATAAAACTTTAATGTGTGACTTGTCCAACCTTTTGTACTCCCGTGACTAATGATAAAGATTGAACAACATTGGCTCCACCTGGGGACGGCACGTTTGTCCCTAAACGTGTCGAGAACTATGCAGACCGCCTGTACATCTTCTTTGAACACCACTTTTCCAGCTCTTGAAGCTTCTCCCTGGACAGATCAGCATGACTCATGCATAACTTGATAAGAAAAACGAAAAACATCAACTAATGTACAGTATAATACAGTCAGGCTTTTTTCAGCCTGCTTCAGAATTGAAAATATGGTTTGAGGAACTGCCCATTTACAGGGGCTTCCAACAGATCTCCCTGCAAATTCTCCAGCTTAAAGGTATTATTTCCTCCCTGCTCTGTAATCTTAAAGGGGCCGAACCAAAGAGGGTCAAATTTACCATGTTTGCCTTTATCGGCTCTTCGTACATCCCACCTGAGAACTAAGTCTCCCACCTGTAGCTTTCTATCCTTGGTATGCTGATCAAACAACTCTTTCATCTTTTCCTAGTAATCCACAAGTTTATGGTTCACTTGAATATGTGTCTCTTCGAGTTCTACCAGCTGATTGATTCTTCTGGTCATGCCATCCGGTTCTTCCTGAGTCTCCTGCATGAAACGAGCAACAGGTAAAGCTAACTGTATAGGGAATACAGTTGGTCGCCCGTATACTAGTTCATAAGGAGATTTTCCAGTTGCCCTTTTACTGGTTATCCTGTTTTCCCACAGAGCAAACTTCAGTTGGGAATCCCAGTTCTTCTGGTTTTCGTTTATTGTCTTCTTCAGGGCTCTGACCAGTGTTTTTTTTTATGATTCTGCCAAACCATTTCCTTGTGGGTAGTAAGCTGTGGAGTGGCCTAGAGTAATGTTATATTGCTGACAAAAATTCACAAATTTAGCAGATTTGAAAGCTTGTGCATTGTCAGTTACTATTCTAGCTGGGCATCCAAACCTGGAGATAATATTCTCTTCCATGAATTTAATGATCACCGTGTCTGTAGCGTTCCGTGCAGGAATGGCCTCCACCCACTTCGTGAAGTAATCTGTAGCAGTCAAGATCCATTTGTGCTGCCCACTTGAGGGTGGGTGGATCTCACCTATAAAGTCAATTCCCCATTGTTTGAAAGGCTCATCAACATGCACAGGAATCAGGGGTAGGGCTGCTAACTTCTGTTTTTCAGCAAACTTCTGGCATTTGTCGCATGCTCTGACCCAAGTGAAGACATCTCCAAACAATTTAGGCCAGTAAAAACCATCCTTCAGGATTTTCTGAGCTGTGCTCCTCCAGCTATAATGCCCTCCACAGATCCCCTCATGGAATTCAGTTATTATGTTTTCCGCCTCACCTTCTATGAGGCATAACAGCAGTATGCCTGAAGGATCTCTCCAATACAACTGACCGTTGGCAACTGCATACTTCTGCGATTTCAGCCTTAAGGCTCTCATGTATTTGGACTTATCATAGCTGGGTGGGAAGCTGAGTGTCAGGAGGTACTCGACTATTTCTTTGTACCAAGAGCTAGTAAGATACTTCATCTGTATTTTCTGAGTAGCCATTTCCACCTCTTGCCTCCCTGTCTGCTCCTCAGCCTCTTCAGTTGCAATCATGGATAAGTGGATGCCCAAAGCTTGGTGATTTGATTCTGAAAAAATCTTTGCTAGCCCCTGTCCTTTGATTAACTTGGTGGGTCTTATATCCAGATCGTATTCCTGTATCTTTGTGATCCATCTGCCCCTTCTGCCTTCACTGTCTCCCTGAACGAGGATATCCTTAACTGCTGCTGTGGGTATGAAAGCAGTAATGTGGGACTGCAATATGTACATGCGGAAGGCCTTGAGGGACTTTACCAGGGCGTAAGCCTGCTTCTCAAGAATTTTGTATTTTAGCTCTGCGTCATGAAGTACTTGACTGAAGAAAGCAATGGGTTGCTCATACCCATCCCTGTTCTTTTGTAAGAGAACCCCTGCTACTGTGTGAGGTGATGCAAAAGAGAAAATCATAAAAGGTTCAGTGAAGTCAGGCTTTGCCAGCACGGGGGCCTCAGCAAACGCATTCTTGATCCTGGCAAAGGCCTGTCTTGATTCTGGTGCCCATTTTACCTCATTATCCTTCTTTAACATATCTGTGATGTGTCTAACTATTTCAGCATAGTTAGGAATAAATCTTCTGAGAAAATTGATACGCCCTAAGAATACCTGGACCTCTTTCTTATTTCTGGGGAGGGGGATACCGTTTATAGCTTCCACGCTTTTAGGATCGATTTTGACCCCATCTTTAGTTACTATGTGTCCTAGGAGCTTACCCTCTTCTAATGCAAAGAAAGATTTTTGAGGGTTAAGGGACAATCCATACCTCTTGCATTTCTCAAAAGTCTTCTGCAAATGCTGAATGTGTTCGACATCATCTTTCGAAAAGACTGTTATATCATCTAGGTACACCACCAGAAACTTATCATGTTCTCCAACAAAGGTTATATCCATAGCTCTCTGAAACGTGGCCCCTGCATTAATCAGCCCGAATGGCATCCTAGCATACATAAATGTCCCCCAGGGCGTGGTGAAAGTTGTCTTTTTCTGGTCCTCCGGGAATACGGCCACTTGATTATAGCCCGAGAACCCATCCATCATGGACATTCTAGAGGCCCCTACCACCTTCTGCAGAATGTGATCCATCTTCGGTAGTGGGTAGTTATCTTTTAGAGACACCCTGTTCAGGTTTCTGAAATCCACACACAACCTGATTTCGCCATTCTTCCTTCGTACTGGGACTAAATTGGCCACCCACTCAGAATACCTTAGTGGCACTATAATTCTAGCCTTCAGCAGCTTTTTTATTTCTTGCTCAATCGAGGGTAGCAACAGGGGATTGATCTATCTGAGTTTTTGCTTATGGGGCTTTGCATCTCCCTTCAGTGGAATTTTATGCTGCATCACACTGACATCAAAGGTTTTCAGGTCTTGGTACGACCAGGCAAATATATCTTTGTAGGTCTGGAAGAGCTTTTGGTACAATTGTTTGTATTCATCTGGAACTTTCTTGGACAGCTTCACAATCTTTGGATCTTCTTTTGTGCCCAGATTTAGATCTTCGACCTGGTCCTCAGTCACCACTTTATTTGGCTGTAAAGGAACATCATTTTTATTGATTAGCCTCTCCAAAGGTACCAGCCCTCGGGGAATGACATTCCCTTTCAGCTGCAGGAATCTGTGACCGGCTATCTTCTCTTCCAGCTTGTCTTCTGGAATGTCCTCAATTTCTTCTTCACAACTGTCAATCTCTAGGTTGGAAAACTCCCCAACAGTCTCTAAGAACCTCTTCACCTGCTCATCATCTTCAAAGACCTGCCAGTGCTTAACATTATCTGCGATTGAAGGCCGGTATCTTACTTCGATTTCATATCCCAGAAGAGGGTTCTGAGGTGGCCGGAATGTACTAGCGGCGACAGCCAGGGAGTTTGCCATCCTGTTCTGTTCTCGGGGCATGAATTGAATGTTAAACGCCAAGAAGGAGTTCTCCACCAGGTCCCAAACTTCATTTCTATAGGCCTTTAGCCTAGGATTTTTGGCTTGACACTGGTTTTTCACTTGCCTAACCACCAATTCGGAGTCTCCCATCACCTTTAGCTTCTGTATTTTCATACTCCTGGCTGTCTGCAACCCCAATATAAGTGCTTCGTATTCAGCCACATTTCTCGTGGCCTCATATTCCAATTTGAATGATAGGGGGACCCATTGACCTACAGGTGAAATAAGAAATACTCCAGCCCCATTTCCTTCCCGGGAATTTGCTCCATCAAAGTGGAGTGTCCAGATTTCAGATCCACAGTCCTGCGCTGATGATTCAGTTTTTATCTGACAGAATGAGGGCTCGTGGGCATATTCCTGATCTTCTTCCAATATCAGACAGGAGAAATCTCCATCTCTGCTATAGACTGGGGAATTTACTGAATCACCTGCCTTGGTGACTGTTTTCACAAATCTGGTCTCTCGGTACAATCTCCTCTCTTGGCCACCGAAGACAGGGATGGTGGCATAGGACAGGTCCAGCTTAATTGATCCTCCAATTCTGGTTCCCCAAGACCTTGACAGTAGCATACCGAAGCGGGCTGGGATGTCAGCCACTACGATATCCATCACCACACTTTTGGCAGGGATTTGTGCCAAGGTGACTGCTAGATCTTTAATCATACCCAAACACTTCACCCTTTTGGAATCAAAAGAATAGAGGTCTTTATATGGGCGAGTGATTTGGAGTCCCAATTGCTCCATGACAGACAGGGGCATGAGGTTGTGAGATGCTCCTGAGTCTAACATACAATTATGTAACAATAGATCATGAATCACTAAAGATACATAAAAGGGAGGGGTGGAGGGATCTAATTCTTCGACGTGCGGACCGAACACTACCATAGGCCTTTCTTCTTGCAGGTTAAGACTGTCTGGAATGTGTGGTACATCAAGAGTAGAAATGAAGGAGGAGACTTGTGACTGATAGGCAGGCTGTCTCAATAATTCAGACAGGGGAACTGGTATTTTAACTTTTTCGAGCTCTTTTTGCAAACTGAAGGCAGATGAAGGCTTATCTATTGACACTTCCTTTTCTTTTGACTCTTTGTTTTGCAGAGGAAGCTTAACTTCTTTCACTGGAGGTTTATTTTCAGGAGGTATGTATACTTGTGAAGACGAAGGCATTTGACTATCAGATTGAAGAGATTGATTAAGGGGCCTCTTACCTTTTTCTGGTGATTCTTGAGTATTGGCCTCTTTCTGTGCAGGTGCTAACTTCTGGGGTGTGTCCTCCTCTTCATCTTGAGTACGGGTTCTTTTTCTGGATGACCTGAGGTCATATTTTCTGTTGAAATGGGCTTGCATGAAATCGACAAACTGTTTACAGTAGTCATCGATCTCTGGATCTTCAGCATCCCCTTTATCCTTTGCCTCTGAGTAAGCTTGTGGCTCCCCTTCCTCACTTTCTTGTACAGGGCATTCTACGTCATCACTATCTGAGAAGACGGGGCATGCCTCATCTTGCTCATATGCAGAATCTTCAGGAGAAGCCTCCACTTGTCCCTCCAAGTATAAAGGATGTGGGACCTGATCTTGTTGCTCCTTCTGTCCCCTCTGCAGTATCTGCAAGGGTGGCTTCCTGTACTGAGTATTGAATCCTTTGTTTGGAACATTCTGGAAGTTCTTTGGGGGCGAATTCTTGGCCTCCATCTCTAGCTTGACCAACTTATTTGAGAGATTCTTGATCATTCTATTCATCTCTTCGATTTTGTCATTTGCCGAATCTCTATCCTGGCCTGAAGTGGATAATTCTTCTTTGCCTCTTCTTCTAGTATCATGTTCTTGTTTCCCTTTGGACTTGCCAGTTGAGACAAAGTTTGCTTCTATTTCCAATGCATCTGTCTGTGCATCATCTAGAGTGGCTGGCTTCCTCTCCCTTAGAGAAAAACCAAACTCAGAATCGAATGCTGCCACAAAAACGACCTTGGCAGCGGTCTGGTGGGGCTTCATCTCAGTCGGGAGGCTCAGGTACAATTTGTTAAACCTTATGATGAACTCTGATACCCCTTCATTGTGCTTCTTCTTTAAAGTGTTAAACTCGGTAAGGACATCCCCGTGATCCTTCCTATCTCCCCACTTTTTCACGAAAGCATCTTCCATAGCCTCCCAGCTGTTGATGGAATTAGCTCCGAGGGTTTTAAACCATTTTCTGGCTTCTCCATCTAGGGATTGCACGAACAATCTTAGAACCACATCCAAATGCTCAACATTAAGGTTCTCTGCGAAAGAGCAGAAAATTTCCACATGCTTCTGTGCTTCAATGCCATTCTCCCCATTGAATCTGGGTAGAATCTTTAAATAATCCTGTGGCAGGTCATTTAAAACTGCAGGTAGCTGTAAAGGAGCATACCTGTTTTGTAAGAAACCAGGGATATTCGCCATTGGGGGAGGCGGAGGTAGAATGAGAGTCTGAGCAGTGAGTGGTGGAGGAGGGGGTGGAAGTGAAGTATGAATAATGATGGGGATGTAGTGAACAGTAGCTTGGGGGGTTGATGAGAATGTGGGGCTGTCAACAGCAGATACCTCGGTAACTTCCTTGACCTCTTCAACTTCAGGAGTAGGGTGAAAAGAGTAATGTGGAGTATAACTAGACTCAGCTTCGTCTTTGATATGGACACCTCCCCGAGGTGGGCTCTCTGAATAGTAACCAGTATCCCTTATAAAAGGGTTAGGGCCTTGTATTTGGGCGACTTGAGAAGAAGAGGGCTGAAGATAGGGGAAGTTTTCAAGGGAGAATTCAGGAATTTCGGTATGAACTAACTGCCTTTCCCTCCAGCCTCTTCTATGTAGGATTCTCTCTGGGTCAGACACAGAGGGTGTCCTTGACTGAGACGTATCTGACCTTAGGTGTGGCTTACGGGGAACCAAGACTACAAATAGGTTTATCTGTAATATGAATGTGGAGTCGCCAAGGTGAGGGGTGCACAACTCTCAACTCTTCGTGCTCACCTAACAGAAGAGTGGATAGGTTTTGTCGAGGCCCAGGGATTTAAATTTCTTCAACCTCGTCCCCGGCAACGGCGCCAAAAAGATGTTGTAACTCCTAGAGACAGCCTAGAGTTGCTATAGACCAGTGCCTAGGACATCTTATAATGTATGGAGAGCAGAGGACGCATAACAGCGTTTAACGTTTGAACAAGACAGGGCTCTCATACTACTTCTTTACAAACAGATAATAATAATTGAGTGGAACCAAAACTTCGACAGCTTGGTGCTTAAAGAGTAATACTGGATGAATGTAATATTGAACTCAAATACTGCTGTATCAGACAACTTTAAGACAGTTCACAGTAAATAGGGCCGGATTCATGATATATGGCAGAAAAAGAAGATATATAAAGGTGGCTACTGAGCTGCATAGAACGAAGGAGATATTAACTGTTATGAAGATGACACCAAGAAGAGTTTCCCAGCATATGGTGGGCTTATATGACTAAGAATCCATACATGCTGGTAACTTTCGTCAATAGCGCTTCGTAATGGCCAATATAGTAGAAATATGTACGAATTGGAGATGAAGCACTGTATTATACCTGAGCCATTTTTAAAGTACCAAGAAGCTTATGATATAAGTATCAGAGAGATAAATTCATATCAGAAACAACGGGACACTCGCATTCCAGAATATAATACCAGAGACATGGATGTAAATGAAATGAACAACGATATTGCAATAAACAAGAGAGAATTACACACTACCATAAACCAAGGCCGGAATCCTTATTATAAATCCTTATCATTGAAGCCCAATGGGCTCTTCACATTAGCATTTGAGTCTTCACAAAACACATACAGAAAATCCTTACACAGTCAATTTCTTCCCAAGAATTGGAACCCTTCTTTCTTCTTTGATCTACCTTATATAGGATTCCTCTCATTTCAGCAAGAAGATATTTCGGGGAAATATCTTCTTCGCATGAACAAAATTTGTTAAAAGTCATTTTCATAATAGCAAAATTTCATGATGGGGAATCAGCCCTCCCATCATGCATAAACAGGCCCCAGGCCAATTTCAAAACAGAAACTTAAACAAATGTTTGATGTAAAAAGTAAAATGCAAGAGTGGGGGAAAAACAACCCACTCGGAACTTTGAAAGAAATAAACTAAATGAAAGCGAAATAGGCCGTTTAGACCATATCATGAGTTAACTGAAAAGTCACGGGCGAGGCTGAGTGGAAGCCGTTGCAGATTCTGGCAGAGGCACGTTTGCGGAGGAACTAGTATGCTGACTCATGAACAGTGTCAGTCTCTGTTGACTCTCGGAGGTTGGTTCTGGCATCGCTGAGAGCTTCTCCACTTTGATAAAAGCTTCGCCGAGAGTGTGAATACCTGCCTCAGTAGGGAGCCGGTGTCTGATCATGTAAAGGAGATTAAACTCCTTTTTGAGGACTGTGACAATTGTACTGGCTTTGAGCTGGGTCGCTTTCCCCATTTGGAGGTCAGTCCGATCTCTTTCCATTTGTAAACGTGCTGTGTATTGGTCTAGAAGCACAAGCACGGCAGGGGCAGTTGGTTCCCAACAGGAAGGGAGTCCGGCTGTGGTGATCTCATCCCATACCTCGTCAAACTGTTCGACACTGTCGGCCACCCGTTGAAGGGCCCTTGAAGCCGCTGCTCGAGCTTCCTCTTTATCTATGATCTTTTGACACTCGATGACCTCTGTAAATCGACTAGAGATACCATGTTTCCCCAAGTCGTTTTCCCTTAGTGCATAAAGGAATGAGATGTAATCCCCGGCGTGTTGAGCTCTGTTAGGCAGATCACCCCCTGCCTCCTGCAACTTTCTATTGAGATAAGGAATAGTGGACTTGAGCTCCCCTATCATTGTCAAGAATTCCCATTGCTCGGTTACCGCCGTGATTATGTCTGACCAGATTAAGCTTCTGTCCTCGAGAAGGGCGAGGTTCCCCTTTACTCGACTCCTCATATCAGCAATGGTTTGGTGCTGCTCAGCCGTGACCTTTTTCTCTTCCTCGACTTCCCTTTGTAGCTCTTCAACTGTTCTGGCCTTTTCGGCCAGGGCGCCCTCCAATTTTGCGACCTTTTACCTGGTCGTGGATGCTTGTTTCTCCAACACTTCGATCTCAGCTTTAGCTATGGATAGTTGTGCTGCCACTGAGCCGGTTCTGCTTGATGCTTCAGCCGTATGACAACTGTGCGAATCCCACCGGGTTTGTAGCTCCGTTGCTCTGTTTTCTAACTCGCCCATCCTCTTGTCCATCTTTTCCTTCTCTTCTCTCTCCCTGAAAAGCCTAGCAGACAGTTCCTTTTTTCTCTTCCTCCACTCGTACCAATTCAGCAGTTTGTATAGGATGTGAAGCCGGTATGCGAGCCTGTTTCTTTGCGGCTGTGATATCCCTCTGCAACTTAGTTATAAGTGCTGCTTGTGTACCGTTCCCTCCTTCATCTTGGTTTTTGATTTTATCTTGGAGATCACGCACCTGATGTGCGTTAGCACGACAAGCATTCTGTTCCGCGACAAAGGAATCCCTCAGCTGGTCATATTTCTGTTCCGTCTTTTTTAACGCGAGGGTAATCTGCGATAGTTTGTCCTTCATCATGTCGTAGATCGTTTGGAACAGGTCGTTCATGTCGTGGACCGGTACTTTCTTCATATCAATGGCCAATTCGCGCACCTTATAACTAGGAACATCATAATTTGGGTCCAGGATGGCCTCCGCCATAGACAGTACTAGGCTTTCAGTGTCTGCATTGATAGAAGCGGAGAGCCTGGTATGGTATTTTTCAACAAACCCCTCTAACTCAGCCTTGTATTTGTCTCGGATTGTTCTATTCGTTCGCTCCCTTTCGCTCTCCTTTGATGCAGTGGGCTCGATGATGGCTTGCGTAACCTCTGTGTAATCGGAGGAGGCGACGCTGTCTCTCAGCATTGTTATCCCCGCCTTGCCTTTATCGAATTCGCCAAATTTCGTGAAGGGTTCCAGTAATTGCCCTTCTCCTATTACCTCTGCTTCACTGGTGGCCACCCTCTGCCTCTTGGGCGGTGGTGCTCCTCCGGATGTGCCTGGCTCTTCTCCACCTGCGCCCCTGTTCACTTCCTCTTCCTCCCCTGTAGCAGATGAGTCTGTCTCCATCTGCGAAAACATGGGCCAAATTTCGAGGTTAGCCCTCCACTCCATAAATGGCCTCGGCTCATGTATGTAGGGCGTAGACCTGTTTCTTTTTCTTTTATTTGAAATTATTTCTCATGGGTCATAAGCCCAGCTTGTCCCCAACCTCAGGTCCATGTTTTGTAGCATTTTTTCAGCAATTGGGAGGGCATATCTAGAGTTTACCACGAATGGGCCGATTTGGACAGGAAGCCTTAGGATGTAGCCTTTCTTAGCAGGGACAAAATGAAGTTGGTCGGCTTTGAGAGCTTGCCGGATGTACTCGAGGGCGTAAACTCGTCGGATGGGGAAAACTGGTAACCGGTATGGAGCAACTTCGGCTCCATAGACCCGAATTTCAGTGCAATCTTCAGAAAGGAATCAATCTCCAGTACACTGGTATTTCCCAGCCTGCAGCCAGCGTTTCATCTCTGGGAAAACCCTAGGGGAAGGTGTGTCGTGAATGATGGTGTAGGCGACAGACATGAAAGTGTTCACGAAGTTCGCATAACCCTCTCCCCTAGGTAAATGACGGACAGAGAAATTCCAGTCGAATACTGGTCTGGGTTGAGAATTCTCAGAATAGACCCTATCCAACCCCAAATGGTCGAACTTATCTGCATGCTGGAACAAGAAGAGGTAGAACACCATTGAGCAGAAGCGAAACTTGCGGGCTTGTGCGAGCTCTTGGAATTGGGTTAGGATAGCTGAGGAGAGGAAACCCGGGATGTCCAACATAACCCCGTTCTGTGACATGAGCCATAGAAAGTGAATGCATACCATAGAAATGTCCTTCGGGCTCCCTGTCCCCAAAAGGCCGGCAATGAGTGATAGAACAGGTCGAACCTCCTCGACGAACAGACTTAGTGAAAACGGCTCCAATGTAGGCAGGGCAGTTTCCTGGTCGATGGTTATGGAGGATATGAAGGGACGGCGGGCTTCCTTTGACAGCTTATTGAACTGGGCTAGCAAGGTTTCATCTTTGAAACTGAAGTATGTGTCGCTGGGAGGGAAACGGAGGGCCTGTCTGATAACATCGGAGGAAAGGGAAAAAATTACATTCCCCTGAGGAGAAACGAAAGCGCCCCGATTTACATCATAGGCATCCCTGAGCCAGATGATGAAATCAATACAAGAATGGACCTGGGGAGTGATATGGTGGTAGAAGCCAGACACGATAACTCGGAAACGATCTGCATTCTTGCAGTGGCAGCCAAAAAGCATGGGTTTGATACTGCGTATGTCAAAAGGATACTTTGGGTCACAGATGCCAGACTGCAAGTCGCAGAGGGGTTCAAAACCAGGGGGGTTCCTAGACTCACGGACTTGGGGGGTTTCAGGCTCGTTCTTCTTGGGCGTTCCCCTTCCCATGGCTGTCATTTTAAGAATTCGAAAAAGAGAAAGGAAACAAAGGGGAAAATAGAGAATAGAATACCTGGACAGAGGGTGACACTGCTCGGGAAAGCGACGCGGGGAACTCTGACAGTGATTGGGGTAGACCGGGCGCTCTTCCCTACTTGGTATTTTCCGTAGAAAGTAACCTGCATCTTTTTACCAGAGAGAAATACGGGAGTTTGTTACCACTGGAGCGGGCTATTTGGGTTAAAAATACGGATGAGTAAGATGACAGAAGGTAAGTGTCGTAAGGACACTGACAATGAGACACGTGGCGCGTGGGGATTGGGGATAACAAGGTGTAGGTGCGCGCCTCGTGTCGGGTTAAAGGCTGGTACGGGTCTTAGTACCAGCTGACCTAATGAACTTACCTTACCTTTTATCCACATATGCTGTCCAACCCTTACCGCGCATGATTTCCTTTGCCAAACAAACACCTGTCTTTCCCTATTGTGTGGGTCGACCTTTACTCTGCCACGTAATCACATTTCGTGGCCTATTCTTACCATCTCCTCTCCACTGTGAAACTTTACCATGCCACGTGTCGTCAGTCCGCGGGGGTATGGGTCTCGTCCTTTCCCCGCTGATCGACCCCCTCGGACTTTCCCCACGTGCTTTCTTTCGTGGAGGCGGCTCCTTTTAATATATCCGTTAGTGTTTAGCGCTGCGTCCTCATTTTGCCTTTACACTTCCTGTTTATTCATTGTTCGGCCCTTGACTGCTTTGCGTTGTTTGCCCATTAACCTTAATACCTATGTATTTTACCACCTTAACTCTTTGCGGCCCATTTTTTGGAATATTTTCCATTTAATATAAAACTTTAATGTGTGACTTGTCCAACCTTTTGCACTCCCGTGACTAATGATAAAGATTGAACAACAAGTTGCATTTTGTATCAACAAAAAAGAAGTCTCATTTCAGGATAAAATCCAAAATTGGTCCTTTCATTTGCAACAGTAGAGCAGCAGGAGAGGATACTGACAGGATGCTGAAAGAGATGAAATTTACACATAGTTTCACTTGGTCTTATGACACATTGGGCATTATCTCTAAGAATAGGGTATAAAATAAATCAGCTCCATACATTCATACCCACAGGCCCAAAATTGAACAATTTATGAACCAGACATAGTGGTCAACAAACACCTTGCAAGAGGCCGAAGAGCATATAATTTCATCTTCAAGTATATAGACCCCTACTCCACAAGAAAAGAAAAATATAGAGGATAAGAAAGACAAAGGAAAATAACAAGAGAAAGATGCAACAGGAAAAATACAAATATTTGATTAGTCACCTTTGGAGACTGATACATCTAGCAAGGAGTTTAAGATGAAATATAGGAAGAGAGAAAGAATTCACATGGATATTGAACAAGGAAAGGAATCAGAGAAGCAGATAGTGGTAACTATCAGAGACTCTCCTCGTTCTTCTCCAATAGGTGGCCAAACTATATTTTCTCCTACATCTTCAACTACACTTCCATTTCAGTAGTAAAGCCTTCAAACACCTACATCTAATGCTGCTACAGGGAAAAAGGAGAAAACAATATATGACGCATTCAGAGAGATCAAGAGGAAAAATGAAATATTGAATACCAACACCTACAACCAAGTTTTGAAGTAGACCACCAGTTGAAAAGGTAGGCTTCTATCATCCTTCACTTAAGAGAAGGGAAAGATCTGTATGGATTTCTTAGAAGCCCATATTTCTCATCCAAAATCACCTGCTGATTTCAAGCACACATCTTGTTATCACAAAATTTTACTTGATTGGTTGTTGATCAGACAAATCTATGTAATTGTTTCAAACCATCTTTTGACTGAAGCTTATCCTGTTAAGTCTGAGAGGGCTCTCTCAAAGGGGTTTATGATATTAGATAATGATAAGACTAGATGGCTAACTCTATTTGAAAAATAACTTGATTTTTTGTGTATGTAGGTTGAAAATAATTCAGGCTTGCAACCATTGGGTTTATGGAGTCAACAAATCAGCATATTCAGTGGCAAGGTTTCTTGACATGAAAGATGAGGCGGCTAAGAGTCTTTAACAAAGGCAAATCACACTTAGAACATAGGGAAACACAGCCATTTCATCAATAAAGGAAGTCAGAGCATACACATATGAATTCTATGTAGAAATTTGCTGAATAATGATTAATTATCCACCGAGATTATCCTAATCACATATCAATTAAAATTCATATGCAACACATAATCTCTTCCACTCAGATCATCACACATGCGGAAATAAAACAAGCGATAGCACATCAAATCATCATACACATTAACACAGTATGTAAGGGGAAAGCTTATAGCTGAAAACCCTACAGCTATTGTGTATATTATAATGAAGAAAAAATGTAACAAACTCAGTACAATACTCCTCACAAGTACTCAGTACTTTCTCATAAAGTTACACACAAACTAGCTTGGTTTTGAACAAGTCATAGGTTCAAAACACACCCACTAATTGCCTGCCTCTATTGCGCAATCACTGCTGGCCTAATGAGAGATCCAAGGTTCGAATCTCCTTGGCTTGACAATGCAATCATCATGGGAAATTCCTCCAAGTGTGTTGCAAATCTCATGCACAACTGATGTCGCCACTGATAGCTAACTCAACCCTTTCATCTACCTCTTTCACTGGTCTCCACTGAACTGTCCATGCACTGTAGTGAACTGATGTGTTCTTGAGTTGAATCATGAGTTAATAATTATTGAATTAAATAATATTTAATTCACTCCACTCATTACTAGTTGATTAGCTAGTTAAACTAATCTCAACCAGTTCAACTAAGTTAAACCGAACACAACTCCACCAACTGTCTCATCAACTCCACCAAACTTCTGCCACTGAAGTCCTAACTGAAGTCAACCATGCATGAGCTCACCAAACCCCTGGGAATAGCGTAATTCCTCTGTCAGATGCATGAGCCACTTCCAAGGCTCGAACTGAAGTGCTCCAAGAGAGTAAACTGAAGTTTAGAGTCCAAATATTATTAAGGGTAAATAATATTTGACTTCCCTATTTTTAGGATAGGCAGTCTAAAAATAGACTTCGACCTATAGGTCCAAAAAAATAGAGGTCCATCTATTTTTACCAACATGACCAATACTCCAAGAATAACATACTGCAACCCCTGGACCATGCTCCATATGTCTAAAAATAGACATAGTCTAAAAATAGACTTTGCGCCAGAATTTGCCTGCGGGCCCACTTAGTGAGGCGACTTTATTTCACTAAGCTCCATCATCTTGCTGCATTTTCAACACTCCCTCTCAGCAAGATATGGATTATCTGCAACCCCTATCCTGCCTCTGTGGAATTCGAACTTGCTTCTGGTGAGCGCCTTCGTCAGGATGTCGGCATCCTGATCCTCCGTGGGAACATATGAAAGCATCATGATTCTCTGCTGAACACAATCTCTGATATGATGGTACCTGATGTCGATGTGTTTGGACCTATCATGAAATACTGGATTAGCCGAGAGTTTAATGCAACTGTGGTTATCACAGTAGATCACTGTAGGCTCCAAATGCAACCTGAACAATCCTGCGAGGATCTTCCTCATCCAAATAGCCTCGCATGCAGCCAAGCTAGCTGCCATGTACTCGGCCTCTGCTGAACTGAGTGCCACGGATCTCTGCTTCCTGCTGTACCAGGAAACTGTTGTCAACCCAATGCTGAAAACTCCTCCAGAAGTGCTCTTCCGGTCCGTTGGGCTCCCTGCCCAATCTGCATCAGTGAAGCCAGAAAGCTTCGCTCCATCCTCCTGTCTGTACCATAGACCATATCCTGATGTGCCACTAAGATAACGCAATACATGCTTGCCTTCCTTCCAAAAGAGCTTGGTAGGCTTAACCATAGCTTGCGAAAGCTGGTTAACAACATAGCATATATCGGGTCGTGTATTGACCAGATACATAAGCGACCCCACCAACTGTCGATAGACAGTGGCATCCACTACCTCCACTGAAGTATCATCCTCCTTCCTCCAACCACCAGGAAGAGGAGTGTCAACAGGCTTGCAGCCTTGCATGTTGAACCTCTCCAGAATCTCCCGGGCATACTTGCCCTGAGAAACAAACAGTCCTCCACTGCGCTGCCAAATCTCCAATCCCAGGAAATAATGAAGGATGCCCAAGTCCTTCATCTCAAGCTCTCGTGCAAGATCCTCCTTGCATGAAAGTATCAACTGCTCATCGCCAGTCAAAATCAGATCATCTACATACAGTACGATGATCAACAGCTTCCCCTCCACCACAATCTGGTACAGGTTTGGATCCGCCTCACTCTTGGAGAATCCAAGCCCGGTGAAGTAGCTGTCTATGTGAGTGTACCAAGCACGAGGTGCTTGCTTCAGCCCGTACAGTGCTCTCTTGAGTCGGCACACATGCGACTCACTGCTGAAGATCTCGAAACCTTTAGGCTGCTCTATGTACACCTCCTCCTCAATGACTCCGTTGAGGAATGCAGTCTTCACATCCATCTGATGAATGTGCCACCCCATCTGCGCTGAGAGAGCAAGGATCGTTCGTATGGAAGAGTACCTTGCGACAGGTGCAAAGGTCTCCTCATAATCGATCCCCTCGATCTGTGAAAAGCCACGGGCGACAAATCTCGCCTTGTACTTCTCCACACTCCCGTCAGCCGCCTTCTTCACTTTGTAGATCCATCGCAAACCCACCACTGTTTTCCCCACCAGGTCTTGGGACAATCTCCCATGCACTGTTCCTGACGATCGAATCATATTCTTCGATCATGGCATCAACCCATGCGGGTTCCTCCACAGCTTCCTCAAAAGAGGATGGCTCCGTCACAACACATTGACTCACAAGAGCCATGTATCCAGTGTACCGATCCGGTGACTGCCTCTGTCTGCGTTGTGTTGTAGGTGGTCCTACAACCTTCTCTGCATCTCGAGCCAGTCGCTCAGCTTCTGTAGTGCGCATGCGCCCTCTGATGGTTGGCGCTGCATGGGTGGTTTCTTCCACCTCCTGAACTTCCTCTTGTGGCTGATCCACATATGGAAGCTCCTCCTTAGGAACTAACAGCTCCTCATCTGCATGCAATTGTAGCTCCCTCTCAAGCGAACACTGCATGGCTTTCTCCTCCTGAAATTTTATATCCCGTCGCACAACAGTCTTGCGACTGTCTGACAAATACACCCAATAGTTGTGAGGTGTATCAATGTACCCCACAAATATTCCAACCTCAGCAGTTGGATCCAGCTTCCTTCTCGAATCCTTCATCGCGTGTAGACGGGTGAGGCCAAAATTTTCAAATGAGAAATGTCGGGGTCTCTTACCATGGCCAAGCCTCCTTCGGTGTACTCATGCCAAGTATCTTGTGAGGGCAATGGTTCTGCACATATACTGCAGTATTGCATGCCTCCGCCCACAAGTGAAGGGGTAGGCCCTGATCATGCAACATCTCCCGTGCAGCACCCACGATCGTTCTATTATTTCGCTCAGCAACCCCGTTCTGCTGTGGGTTATGAGGTGCAATGAGCTCTCTCTGAGCATCATACATGCGCGAACTCTTTCGGGTCGGCGAGATGAATTCTGCCCGTGTCGCTCCTTAAAGCGATGCGCTTTCTTCTGGCTCTTCTCGACAGGTCACTTTAAACTCACAGAACTTCGCGAATGTATCGCTCTTCTTCGACATGAAGAAGATCCAGCACTTTCGAGAGAAATCATCGACAAAGATCACATAATACCTGTGCTTTGCTGTCGAAGCAACAGAGAAAGGACCACACACGTCTGTGTGAACTCTCTCAAGGATCGTCGTGGCGCGACTATCCTTCTCGTGAAAGGTGGCTTTCACATACTTTCCTAAAGTACACCCCTTGCACTGATCTGACTGCGCAAGAGTGCCCTTAGGAAGCCCAGTAGAAATCTACTGCAGGATCTTCAAAGCTCCATGGTGAAGGTGGCCCAATCTCCTGTGCCACAGTTCGCCCTCATCATCCCGGCTCACCACTTCTCCCGCCTTGCATGCCATTGTTGCGCAGCCATCTACCTGCAACTGATAAAGGTTCTTGGTTCGAACCCCTATCTTTCGGGTCTCTCCAGTAGTCTTACTGCGCAGGAAGGCTTTTCCTTCGCTGAAGACCACATCATACCCCTTATCCTCCAACATCGCCACAGAGATCAATTTCTTCTTCAATCCAGGTACATGCATGACATCCTTCAATACAAAGGGTTTACCAGACTCCCTCTGAAAGGATATGGTACCGATACCAGTCGCACTGTATCTACCATCATCGCCCATCTCGATGTGCACACCCAGATCTTTGTCCTCCAGATCTGAGAACAAATCCCGATCTCTTGTCATATGAAATGATGCACCGCTTTCCAAGAACCACACCGATCCCATCACACTTGAAACCAAGCATGCGATCAGTGAAAATTCAAGCTCGAACTGCGAAGCCAAAGCTTCTCCATCTGCAGATCTTCCCGCTTGCTTGTTTTTCTTCTTCTTCGGACAATTGGTAGCATAATGTCCGTGATCATGGCAGTGAAAACACTTCACTTTCGCCATATCCTGCTTCTTGCCCTTTGCACCGGAATGAGAAGGTTTCTTACCCTTCCCCTTCTTTGCTTTGGCAACCAAAGCGCAATTTTCTTCATCGGCTCCCTTTGATGAAGATCCATCTCGAGTAGTCCTCCTTATCTCCTCCTGCATGAGATCCGCCCAAAGGCGCTCCCATCCCGGCAGCTTCTCCCGACCATTGACGCTGTCTTGATATGAGTGCCAAGCCTTCGGAAGACCAAGGAGAGCCGGGTCGACCATGTCCTCTTCATCGACAGTAACCCCCACACTTCCCAGTTCATCTCTGCATTGAGTGAACTTCGTGAGGTATTTGGCGATACTGTCGCCCTTCTCCATCTTGATGTTCCTGAGCTTATATTTGAGCGCCAGCTTCCTTTGGTCACTCTTACTCTGGAATAGATCCGTCAAAGCTTTCCACATTAAATATGGAGAAGCCTTTCCATGCAGGCTGGATACAATATGATCCTTGACGCCCTCCAGCAGGATCCTTCGACATTTCGCCATCTTCTTTTGCCATGCTTCGACTTCAGCAGGATCAGTGGGCTTTTGGACATCCGTATCTACGAACTCCTTCAGACCATTATCTTCTAATATTGCCTCCATGCGATCCTTCCATGCAACATAATTCGAACTGCCTTCAAGAGCATATTCGAGTCGCAAACCGTTGAAAGACATTTTCAACACCGGCACCAAGAAAACAAAACTGCTGCAAAATTCGAATTCCAACTCAAGGCTCAATCGCCCTTGATCTGTGAGAACAAATTATTTCTAGCACAGAGATCGACTGCAGGGGCATTTACTGGATATATCACCTTTCAAAGAAAGGATGGATCCAGAGGCTACCTGGCCCGCATGCAGACTCTGTCTACCGAAATAAGTTTGTAATCACTGTGATGATCAATCTCTACTTCAATAGCTCTGATACCATGTAGAAATTTTCTGAATAATGATTAATTATCCACCGAGACTATCCTGATCACATATCAATTTGAATTCATATGCAACACATAATCTCTTCCACTCAGATCATCACACATGCGGAAATAAAACAAGCGATAGCACATCAAATCATCATACACATTAACACGGTATGTATGGGGAAAGCTTATAGCTGAAAACCCCGCAGCTATTGTGTATATTATAATGGAGAAAACATGTAACAAACTCAGTACAATACTCCTCACAAGTACTCAGTACTATCTCATGAAGTTACACACAAACTAGCTTGGTTTTGAACAAGTCACAGGTTCAAAACACATCCACTAATTGCTTGCCTCTATTGCGCAATCAAGGCTGGTCTAATGAGAGATCCAAGGTTCGAATCTCCTTGGCTTGACAGCACAATCATCATGGGAAATTCCTCCAAGTGTGGTGCAAATCTCATGCACAACTGATGTCACAACTGATAGCTATCTCAACCATTTCATCTACCTCTTTCATTGGTCTCCACTGAACTGTTCATGCACTGTAGTGAACTGATGTGTTCTTGAGTTGAATCATGAGTTAATAATTAGTGAATTAAATAATATTTAATTCACTCCACTCATTACTAGTTGATTAGCTAGTTAAACTAATCTCAACTAGTTCAACTAAGTTAAACCGAACACAACTCCACCAATTGTCCCATCAACTCCACCAAACTTCTGCCACTGAAGTCCTAACTGAAGTCAACCATGCATGAGCTCACCAAACCCCTAGGAATAGCGTAATTCCTCTGTCAGATGCATGAGCCACTTCTATAGCTTGAACTGAAGTGCTCCAAGAGAGTAAACTGAAGTTTAGAGTCCAAATATTATTAAGGGTAAATAATATTTGACTTCCCTATTTTTAGGATAGGCAGTCTAAAAATAGACTTCGACCTATAGGTCCAAAAAATATAGGTCCATATATTTTTACCAACATGACCAATAATCCAAGAATAACATACTGCAATCCCCGGACCATGCTCCATATGTCTAAAAATAGACATAGTCTAAAAATAGACTTTGCGCCAGAATTTGCCTGCGGGCCCACTTAGTGAAGGCGACTTCATTTCACTAAGCTCCATCATCTTGCTGCATTTTCAACATTCTAAGTAATAAAGATGAAATATATTGTAAGTAGTACAGATAAAGATATAGATCAGAAATACATTAAAAATTCCATTAGAATCTCAGTTCTGTCAAGAAAAAGTCCTATGTATTATTGATATCAGTCGAATTACGTAAAGCAGCAATATGGTGCAAAAAATCTCCAACCCTTTAAAAATTTGATAATTTTCCTTTAAATAGAAATTCTTACAGCATGGATGATCTGAATCTAGGAAAGATTCATCAAACTCTTCCTATGACACCTCATCTAACAGAAAGCATGTCTTTTAATAAGAAAATGACAACTACACTCTAAAGATGACCTTTTCCTAATAGGACTCAAACTCCTATTTATTACATCAGTTTATCTTATCATTAAAATGGTTACATATCAGTGAAAAATAATCATCACATGTTTGAATAGGCTATGACCTGATTCATCACTACTTGACATATTAAATACCCTCCTAAACATATGGAACCAAACCCTATTTTTCAGGAAAACAGGATCCTAGTCTTCAAAGAAAACTTTAATTGATGAGTTTTCTTTACTGCATTTTCTTCAAGTAATAAATTTATGGTGGTAAGGTCCCTTGACTTCTTGTATGTGTCCCACTATCCAAAACTTATTTTATACTACTCAGAAACCTTCAAACATAGCTCGCTATGAAAACAGGGCAGTTTCGTAGCGAGATTTCTTAGCGTCAAAAAAATGGCCTTTACCTTCAAAAAAAATTCTTCTATGTTGTTCCATGGTGTTCATCATGACATGAAACATCATCACCGCCATTTTCCCTCCTTGAAAGATAGAAAAAGTGGATTTATAAGAAAAAATATAGCTACAAAAATTTTCGTAGCATTTTCCTGGCTTCAAGCCTAGGAAACACTACAAAACTGTGAAAAAATATGAAATTTCCAGATTTTAACCTTGTCTCAAAAAGGTAACCTCCAGTTGTAGAAACTTGGTCTTAAACATGCCATAAGCCTTCTATGACATAATTATTTCTTCTTTATTAATGATGATTTGATCTATGGGCTCTTTAATCACAGTCACCTTTAAGCCCTTCTTCTCTAGTTCCTCATGGATCAATTCTAATTGCTCTTGGAGTTCTTTGACTTGGTCCTTTAGTTTTTTGTTCCTAGATTTCAAGTGCAGGTTCATTTTTCTGATATGCTTCACCTCTCCTCTCAATGGCTAAGTCCATTTGATCAATTGTTGTGTGTTATCTAGGGTCTTTGACACACTATTAACCTGCTCTTCCCAAACTTCTTTCATTTTCTCAAACTACACCTTCTGAACATTATATTTCCTTGCCTCCTTCTTCAAGACTTCTATTTCATGACTTTATAACTTCAAATACTCCTTAAGGACCTCAATCTCTATATTTTCAATGATTTTCTCCTTCCCTTTCTTTTTCTTGATGACTAGATCTTCTTTTGCAGATGATGAGAGGTCAATGATGCTTGGTGGTAGCTGGACAACTTCAATGACCTTATGAGATTCTTTGTTTCTTTCCAAGACCTTTTTGGCATATCTTGTCATGGGTTTCCTAGCTTGAAACATGAATCCTGCATCCTCACCTTCAAACTCTAACTTCTTGGTTGTTTTGGCTTTCTTGAGCTTCTTTCCTCCCTCATCTATATCTACAGCTTGGACTATGGGAGTTTCCTCAATATCAATAGCATGTAAAATATCTTCTAAGTTGCCCTTAGCCACTGTTTGACTTCTTGTAACCATTTTTCTACCATGTTTTCTCACATTTGGCTCTTGTTTTGTAGGTTTTCTCACAGTTGGCTTTTTTTTTGTAGGTGAAACATCAGGTGTATCAACTTTTTTGCAATTGCTTTGTTTTCATGATTACTGGTTCACTTTTCTCTGCCACTGAAGGTGATTTTATACCTCTAGGTTTAGGATTTATTTTAGGAGTGATGGAATATACTTCAAAACCATTGACAAACAAAAAAGATGACCAGTCTCTGCCTAATCCTTTTAACTCCTCTAAAACCAACAACTTGATTAAACCATGATGAAAAATTGAGGTTCCATTTCCTGAAGATTTAGCTTGAACTTTATTTGCCATTTTTGCTAAGCTTTTGTATAAGTAAAAAGGTATATCAAGATATTTCTTACCAACAAAATGTAGAAAAAGCTAGAAGTGGTAAGAATAAACCATATGATACCTCCCTTCAGAGGTGAAGTACTTCTGAATGATAAGCAGCAGCTTTGAGAAGTTTTCTTTCATGTAGCTCCTTGGAATGGAATTTGTGAGGTCAATCTCACTATGTTCTGTCTTGATAAATTCCTTACAATCCTGCATGTTGAATTTGAAACCTTTGAACCATTGTTTTCCTCCTCTAGGAATTCTTGTTGTTGTTGCAATGGTTTCTGGAGTTATAGTGAGGTTCAACATCCCAACCTTTGAAGTTGTCCCTTTGAAATTGATGGAAAACTCCTTAGAAACCTGCACACGAAATCCTTGCAGTCTCTGGCAAAAATGCAAACACCCTGTTCTTCTGAAAACTTCTAAAGTTGTTGGGTCTTAATTAATCAATTTCATGTCTGATGGCTCATATCTGAGGCAATGGCCACCTTTTTTGGTCTTCCTCTTTGCAACCATGTTGCTTTTATGTCTTCTCTGTCTCTCTTGATTAGTGATACCTGCCAACCTTTGAGAATGACTGCCACAACTTGGGCTTAGTGAAATAGCTCTCCAGAGCTCAGTAGCATGGAAAGATGGAGTGTAGAATGAAAAATGACTCAATTTGGAAATATTTTAAAGTTTCAATGACATCCCATGGCATAATCATGACTCATACATGCCTAAAATAGTAATAATGACTTCATCCATGACCATTGTACCTTGATTTAACCCTAACTAACTTGAATGGAATCTACCCTAACCCTTTCAATCATTGACTGACACCTAGCAGCTGATTTGAAAATACAGACAGGAATAACTTTTTTCGTAGTGTACTTAATTTATTACCTGGCAGTTTCTCTACGAAAGTATCAACAGTTTCGTAGCGAAAACTGTGTTTTCACTGTGCAATTCGCTACGAAAATAGGTAATATTGGCTAAATTGACCTTTTCGGATTTATAATCTTGGGAAATATAATATGTCAAGGAATAATGATTGATGTGACCTGAAAATACTTGAATGGGGGTGGGTTTGGACCTTAGGATAGGCTAATAAGAAAAATTTAAATTTTTCCTTTACCAACTAATGAAAAATGAACTCTATGACCATACCTTTGACACATGAACCTATAAGACTATGTCAAATGATGTTTCACTTTTTCTGAGTGATAACATTGGCTCCACTTGGGGTGGTGTGCCCCTGTGGTAAACCAAAGAACTTGTAGTTCCAGCGTTATCCATCTTCTTTGAAAACAAAAACTCTGAAATTTGACAAGCTTTCCTTCAAACTCTAATGGCCTTCACCTCGGGCTCAAGCTTGATATCATCTTGTCTTTATTAGCAGAAAAACATACTAAAATGGAATATATACAATGGAATGAGAAGTCAGTAGAACTTAAGAGGAAAAATGCTTCAAAAACCTGCCATTGACAGGCCCTCCAGCACAAGGTTGTCCATCCATCTCCTGTAGAGTGTAAGTGTTGTTCCCATGAAATGCAGCTACTTTAGATGGACCTTTCCAAATATTCTCAAACTTACCATGTTTCCCCTTTTCTTAAATCTTGGCCTCCCACTTCAAAACCACATCTTGGATTTGAAAGTTTTCCTCCTTGACCTTCCTATCGAATGTATTCTTGATTTTGTTTTAAGATTGTTGATTACTGTTATATAATTACTCCCTTTTCTTTTGCAAGGCTATTAACTAATTAATCCTTCTCTGAATTTTATTTGGCTCCTCCTCTAATCCTTGCAGCAGCTTCATGATAGGCACTCCCAAGGATGTAGGAAAAATGGCTTCAGCTCCATATACCAACTCATAAGGTGAAGTTCCAATTAATTTCTTTGTGCACACTCTATCAACCCATAGAGCATACTTTGGCTTCAAATTCCATGACTTCTTATTTTCCCGCAACACCTTCTTAATATCCTGAAAATTCTCTTGTTAGAAGATTCAACAAGAACATTAGCTTGTGGATAATATGCAGTAGAATTCCCAAGTGTAATGTGATATTGATGACAAAAACTGATCAGCTTCTTGGGTTTGAATGCCTGTGCATTATCAGTGATGATCTTCATAGGGCAGCCAAACCTAGACAATATATTATTTTCCAAAAAAGAAATTATAACTGAATCATTTGCTTGCCTAGTTTGGATTGCTTCAATCCACTTGATGAAATAATCAGTTGCTGTCAGAATCCAGTGATGCTGACCTAAAGATGATGGATGAAACTCACCAATAAAATCTAGCCCCCACTGTTGGAATGGCACCTCAACATAGATAGGCATGAAGGGTAAAGGAACAAGCTTTTTCTTACCATCGAAAATCTGGCATTCATGGCAGGCAACAATATTTTTGTAGACATATTTGAACATAGTAGGCCAATATTACCCTCTTCTGAGAATCTTATTTTTTGTTCCAATAATGATGAAATCCACAATATCCTTTATAAAACTTCTCAATCACTTTTTCAGCCTCCTCTTCCAGCAAACAATTCAAAATAATACCACCGGTATCTTTCCAATACAGATTTTTATCAATGCTGCAGTACCTCTGGGATTTTAACTTCACAAACCTTGCCTTAGAATTCGTTAATTTAGAAGGATCCCTATGATGATGTAATACAAAAACAATGTCTTTCTACCAATCAGAAAGGATGTACTTCTCTTCAATGGGAATCATCTCTTCATCTTCATTTGATAATTCTGAAATTTCTGCAATTAAATTCATATCAAGACAGTCAAAATTTGACTGTGCCATCAACTTCGCTAGCCCCTAACCTTTGAAAAATTTTGTGGACCTGATCTCTATATCATATTCCATCAAGTTAGCTATCCAATTCCCTCTCTTACCGTCAGGATCAGATTGAGTTAAGATGTCCTTCACAACATCATTAGGAACAAAAGATATAACATGAGAATGTAGAATGTAAATTCTGAAATATTTGATGGCCTTAACCAAGGCATAGGCTTGCTTCTCTAAGATGTTGTACTTCAGTTCTGAATTAGCTAATGTCTTGCTAAAAAATGGAATGGGTTTCTCAGTACCTGCTGTGTTTTCTGCAGCAAAACTCCAACAATTGTATTTTCTGATGCAAATGTAAAAACCATAAATTCTTTTGAAAAATCCAAGTTGATCAACACTGGTGCTTGATTAAGTGCCTTCTTGATCTCCTCAAATTAGTTCTTTGCTTCTACTGTCCACTTAATGTCAGCTTCCTTCTTCAGCATCTTAGTTATGCCTTTTACAATCTCAGCAAGATTAGGAATAAACCTCCTCACAAAATTCACCCTTCCAAGGAAAGACTTAATTTCCTTTCTACACTTAGGCAGATCTACTTTCTAAATGGCATTGACCCACTTGGATCAATATTAATCCCAACTTTAGAAATAATATGCCCAAGTAAATTCCCTGAAATTAGAGAAAAACTTATTTTAGTGGGATTGGGAGAAATTCCAAACCTTCTACACTTTAGTAGAATCTTTTCCAAGTGCTTGAAGTGATCTTCTTCTCTTCTTGAAAAAATTGTTATGTCATCCAGATTGACAACCACCAACTTATGCTTCTCCTCAACAAAGGAAATTCCCATTTCTCTTTGAAAGGTAGCTCCTACATTCATCAGACCAAAGGGCATTTTGGCATACATGAATGTGCCCCATGGTGTGGTAAAGGCAGTTTTCTCCTGATCTTCTGGATGCACAAGTATCTAATTGTATCCTGAAAAACTATTCAACATAGACATCCTTTGGGAACCAACAATGTTCTGCAGAATTTGGTCCATATTTGGGAGAGGGTAATTGTCCTTTAGAGAGGCCTTGTTTAAGTTTCTGAAGTCAATGCAAATTCTGATTTATCCACTCTTTTTCCTGACTAGAACCAAGTTTGCAAGCCACTTTGAGAATTTGATTGGAACAATAATTTTGGCATCAAAGAGCTTCTTGATTTCCTTCTCAATCAGAGGCATAAGAATTGGATTAAACCTCCTTAGCTTCTGCTTGAAAGGCTTTTCATTTTCCTTAATAGGAATGGCATGCTGAATAATAGTAGGATCATACTTCTCCAAATTAGCATAAATCCATGCAAAAAAATCTATGAACCTTTTCATAATCTCAATATATTTCTGTTTCATGTCAACTGAAAGAAACTTTAAAAGCTTGATCATTTTTGGCATTGCTACTGTACCAAGGTTACAACTCTCTACTTCTTCTTCATCAGCTTGTATCCTAGGATATTTCAACACATCATTATGGTCAAAAAGCTTTTAAAGGGGTATGAGACCTTTAGGTATATAATTAGTCTTCAGGTGTAACACTTCAAAATTCCCTTTAGTTTCAGCAAGCATGTTTTTCTAGTCTATTTATGTGCTTTCAAACTCCTCTTTCGGCTCTATAAAGTTTAGACTTGTTGGTCATCCTCAAAATCTTGCCAATGGATTATGTTGTCAGGGATAGCGAGCCTATGGTGAACTTCAACCTCATATATTTCAGTGGAATGTGCAGGAATGATAAATAGACTTGCAGAGATAGCTAGGGAGTCATCTATTGAGTTCTGGTCCCTAGTCTTCACAATAAATGAATATTCTTGAAAATTCTCTAACATATCCATGATCAAATTTCTGTATGCCCTCATTCTCACATCCTTAGTTTGATATACACCCTCAAATTACTTAATAACTAATTCAGAAACTCCACAAACATAAATATTTAGGGCACCCATTCTTTCCAAAATTTCTAAACCCAAAAATAAAGATTCATACTCAACCATGTTATTTGTGCAATCAAAGTTCAGTTTGTAAGAAAAGAACTTACTTTCATCCTCTAGATTTGTGATCCAAATTCCTGCTCCAGCCCCTTCTCTTCCTGTTGATCCAGCAAAGTGTAACAACCACCAACCTTCTGCCTTTTCTTCATTGATTTGCTGATTTTTTTCCTGCAAATTTTATGTTTCTTGAATTTCAGTTTGTTGATTTTCTTCTTTCTTTTCATCTTCTACTTCATCAGTAAATTCATTGAAAAGAATAGTAGATTCTAATTTAGTATCAACAACATATATTAGAAAATTATCAGTTTTTTCCTTAATACTTACCATATAAGCCATTCTTGTTTCTCTGTAAGTATTCTTTGCTCACCAAAAATAGGAGTGGTGGCATAAGTTAGGTCCATCTGCATGGTGCCTTTGATCTTTGATTCCCATGACCTTGATAACAACATGCCAAACTTAGGTGGAATGTCTGCTACCACAATTTCCATTACCACTGTCTTGGCAGGGACTTATGTAAGACCAACAACAACATCCTTTATTAAACCAATGCACTGAACTCTTTCTGAATAAAAGGAAAACAAATCCTTATATGGCCTAGTAATTTCCAACCCCATCCTTTTCATGATCACTTTGGGCATGAGATTATGAGAGGCCCCTGAATCTAACATAGCATTATGTAATGTCATGTCATGAATACTAAGGCTGACATAAAAAGGAGGCACCTATTCATTCTTCTCATCCTCTAATCTTGGTCCCAAATATATGGTTGGATGATCTTCCTGAATATTTAAGATATTAGCAGCTCCTGGTTGGGAATTCAACATTTTTACAATCTTACTTCTATATTCATTCACCTTAAGAATTTCTCCAAAAGGTAATGGGATTTTGATCTTAGAGATCTCACTCTCCAAACTTAAAACATAAACAGATTTTTCAGTCTCTTTACAGGAGGAGGAGGTGGTGTATCTTTCCTAACCTCAGCAGCTTTAGGGGCATCTTTCTTAGGTTGTGTTTTGTTTGCAGCAATTGGAACATTTCTGTTTATGAGGTTGTATTGTTTATGCATCTCAAAGATTGCATGTTGATATCCTTTAAGATAATCATATGGTTACTCACACTTTTTTACATCATGATCTGACTCATCATGTTCTTCCTTTGTCAAAAACATTCCTGACATTTTTTCATCTATGAAATGAATTGAGTCTTTTTGTATTTCAAGTTGACCTTCTTCATCAACTAAAGTTTTCTGAAAAGGAGGCCTTACTTGAGGGTCAGGCTGATTTCTATTTTCCCTTGGTCTTTGTTGGCTTTGAGGTCTTCTGAACTGAGGATTTCTAAACTAAGGTTCATGTTGTGCAGGAGGAGCATAGGCATTCCCAAGGGCAAGCCTATCCATCAATTTTTCCATTGTCCTCATCATGTAGTCAAATTTATCCTCTGAGGTTGAAGGCTTGTCTTCTTCTTTCAATTTAGTCTTTCCCATATTAGAATTTTTTGCTGTTATCATATTGACCTCCACCTTCACTGCATCATTTTTCATTTCAGCTAATGAAGGGGATTCTCTTTCTCTCAGCAGGATAGAAAATTCATAGTCAAAAGCCTCAAGCATATCTGAACTGAGCTGCTTCTGGAGGAGGCTTTATATGGGCAGGGATGGATTCATAAACATTCTTAAATTTCTTGGATAAATTTTGGACAGTTTCATCAACAGCTCTTTTCAAACTATTATACTCAATGAGGGCTTGCATAGGGTTGGTTCTATTTCCCCACTTTCTCAAGAAGCCATCTTCAAATTCATTCCAGTTATGCAGGCTTCCCGGTGTAAGGGCTTTGAACCACTTCCTGACTTCACCAGTAAAGCTCTGAGAAAATAATCTCATCTTGAAATCCTCATGGTCAACCTCCTCCCTGTCTATAAAGTCATTAAACTAGTCTACATTCTCTTCAGCTGTAATTTCCTCATCACTTCCCAAAGTTTTTATTCTAGAAGAGTATTTTCTAGGAAGGGGATTTAGGACAACTAGAATAACAAGAGGGGCATACCTAGCAGGTGCAGCAGCAGGTGGAGGTGGCACATTTCCTACCATGATGACTGGAACTTTGGTAGTTTTAGGAACAACAGCAGTAGAGGAAGAGGAACTGTTAGGAGGAGGGTTGGTTTTCTCTTTGTTTTCTAGTCACAATTGAACTCCAATTAGGTAGAGGAACACCATATTTACTTCTTAACAATATTTCAAATGGGTCTAATTCCTTCAAACTATCCAAAGACTTCCTTTCTAACAATAATTCTAAAGTGACTGCTTCCCAAAAATATTTTTATTTTGAGTCACTAAGGCTGAGGTATCAATACCTCTTATATGTAGGTCTAAGACAATTTTAGTCAATTATTTTTCATTTTCAGATGTAAAAAAGACTTCCTAAATTTTTTCATCAAACCTTTTATCTTCGGGACTTCTTAAAACTTCAGAGGACAAGGCTTTTTTGTGTAATGGAGTACCTGATATTGCAGAACTACCTTGAATGCCTCTGGAAATTGTGTTTGGATTATCCACAATGGTAGGTGGATTTGGGTCAGGATTACTCCTTGTGTATCTCCTTTTCGAAGCCACCTTTGAACATGATAATTTTGAATGAAGTCACCAAGGTAGATGCAGCCTCGAACAGCTTCTGAGCTCCTATTACCTTCAAGAGTTCAACTTCAAAATTTCATGAAAAGTATATCTTCAAGCTCCCGGTAGATGCACCAAAATGTTATCACAAAATTGTACTTGATGGGCTGCTGATGAGACAACTCTATGTAATTGTTTCATACTAGCTTTTGACTGAAGCTTAGCCTCTTAAATTTGAGAGGACTTTCTCAAAGGGGTTTATGATATTAGATAATGATAGGACTAGATGGTTGTTGTCCAGGTAAATCCCCTCTGTGGACAAAGGCGATCCATCTAGCCCTAGGGTGGGTCTAGCAACTACGTGAACATACTAACATCTACCTTCCTATATTGTAAATGAAATTCATAGCAAGGAAGATGACCTACCTTGTTCTGACTCTATGTTTTCATCTACCGTCGAAGCTTCTTGATGTTTCGCTCTTCTCAAGCTTGATATGCGCTACTACCAACGTTCGATTATTTGTACATAACATCAAGACACCACGACAAGCGTAAAATAATGACAAACATAAAACAATTAGAACCTATCTAACTAATCAAGGAATGTTATAAATCTCATTAAAAATGTAGAAAAGAGTGGAAGATAAACATCAGATGCATTTTATTATGATAAAGACAAGGGGATTTTACAACCAAGCCTTGATGTTGAGGCTCTCCTTCAGCGGGTCTATATCCAAGCATGTTTGCAGCACCCTCATATATAAAGGTCTAAGATCTCACTATGTTCCTAACACACAAAAACAATCACACTCTGCACTATTCTCGCGAAGCTATAATTGCTTCTCCTCTCTATGCTAACTCCAACTTTCTAACTCAGACTCAGACTAAGGCAACAGAGATGAAAGAGGTCTCCTTATATAACAATGGAGGAGGAGGTTATGGGCCCTCAAATAATGGGAAAATATCTTATCCTCTGGAGTATTTCCTATTCCCTGGAAACAAGAAGCCCAAAGGGGAATTCCTTATACATATCCTCAAAACAAACTTCCAACTCGACGCCTCGCAAAGCTTCTAGTTATGGAAAATTTGCGTCTATTTTTCAAAACTTTCCAAAAAAGGATTGACGTGGGTCTGACGTTAAGACAGAGCACTGATAGACGTGGGTCTCAGTGCAAATATCTGCTATCGATGCAAGTTAGACATTGAGACAAAGCGCTGACTTTGAAAACTAGGTTTTATAGGGAACTTCCAGAAAATTTGTAAAGGGAGATGATTTGGAAGACAAAGTGCGGTTCAGGGGTATGTATTCCATGCTTGGAAAGTACAAAAGGTTCACTATATGGCTCCTCCAGGATCAAGGAACGGGGAGTATAGGGACAGTAACAAATTACTCTGTAACAATGGCTAACTCTATTTGAAAAATAACTTGGATTTTTTTGTATGTAGGTTGAAAATAATGCAGGCTTGAAACCATTGGGCTTATGGAGTCAATAAATCATTATATTCAGTGGCAAGGTTTCTTGACATGGAAGCTGAGGCAGATAAGAGTCTTTAACAAAGGAAAATCACACATAGAACATAGGGCAACACAGTCATTTCAACAATAAAGGAAGTTAGATCATACACATATGAATTCTAAGTAATAAAGATGAAATCTACTACAAGTAGTACACATAAAGATATATATCATAAATACATTAAAAAATCCTTGAGAATCTTAGGTCTATCAAGACAAAGTCCTATGTCTTACTGATATCAATCAAATTACATAAAGCAGCAATATGGTTCAAAAAATCTCCAACCCTTTACAACTTCGATAATTTTCCTTTAAATAGACATTCTTATAGCAAGGATGATCTGTCTCTAGGATAGATTCATAGAAATCTTCCTATGACACCTCATCTAACAGAAAAACATATCTTTTAATAATAAAATGACAGCTACACTCTAAAGATGACATTTTCCTAATAGGACTCAAACTCCTATTTATTACATCAATTTATCTTATCTTTAAAATAGTTACATATCAATGACAACTAAGAATCACATGTTCGAATGGGCTATGACCTAATTCATCACAACTTGACATATTAAATACCCTCCTAAACATATCGAACCAAGCCCTATTTTTCAGGAAAACAAGATCCTTATCTTCAACGAAAACTTTAGCTAATGAGTTGTCTTTACTACATTCTCTTCAAGTCATAAATTTCTGGTGGTAAGGTCCCTTGACCTGTTGGATGTGTCCCCCTGTCCAAAACTACTTTTAAATTGCTCAGAAACCTTCAAACACAACTCGCTACGAAAATAGGGCAGTTTCGTAGCGTCCAAAAAAGGGCCTTTACATTCAAAATTCCTGCTTCTTTGTTGTTCCATGGTGTCCATCATGACATGAAACATCATCACCACCATTTTACCTCCTTGAAAGCTGCAAAAACTGGATTTAGAAGAAAAAAGACAGGTACATAAAATTTCGTAGCGTTTTCCTGGATTTAAGCCTAGGAAACGCTACGAAACTGTGAAAAACTGTGAAATTTCCATATTTTAACCCTGTCTCAAAAAGCTAACCTCCAGTTGTAGAAACTTGGTCTTCAACATGCCATAAGCCTTCTATAACATAATCAAAGTCAACTTATAAGACTCTTGAGGTGTTTCCTCTTCATTAATGATGAGTTTAGCTATGGGATCTTCAATCAAAGTTATCTTTAAGCCTTTCTTCTCCAGCTCCTCATGGATCAATTCTAACTGCTCTTAGAGGTATTTGACTTGGTCTTTCAGTTTTCTATTCTTAGATTTCAAGTGCAGGTTCATTTTTCTGATATGATTCACCTCTCCTCTCAATGGTTGAGTCCATTTGATCAATTGTTGTGTGTTATCTAGGGTCTTTGACACACTATTAACCTGCTCTTCCCAAAATTCTTTCATTTTCTCAAACTGCACCTTCTGAAAATTATGTTTCCTTGCCTCCTTCTTCAAGACTGCTATTTCATGATTTTCTAACTTCGACTGCTCCTTAAGGACCTCAATATTGTTTTTTCAATGATTTTCTCCCTTCCTTTATTTTGCTTGATGACTAGATCTTATTTTGCAAATGATGAGAGGTCAATGATGCTTGGTGGTAGTTGGACAGTGTCAGTGACCTTATAGGATTATTTATTTCTTTCCAAGACCTTTTTGGCATGTCTTGTCATGGGTTTCCTAGCCTAAAACATGAATCCTGCATCCTCACCTTCAAACTCTAACTTCTTGGCTATTTTGGCTTTCTTGAGATTCTTTCCTCCCTCATATATATCTTCAGCTTGGACTATGGGAGTTTCCTCAATATCAATAGAATATAAAATGCCTTCTAATTTTCCCTTAGCCACTGTTTGAATTCTTGTAACCCTTTTGCTACCATGTTTTCTCATAGTTGGCTCTTGTTTTGCAGGTTTTCTCACAGTTGGATTTTGTTTTGTAGGTGAAACAACAGGTGTATCAAAGTTTTGCAATTTCTCTGTTTCCATGATTACTGGTTCACATTTCTCTGCCACTGAAGGTGATGGTATACCTCTAGGTTTAGGAGTTATTTTAGGAGTGATGGCATCTACTTAAAAACCACTGACAAACAGAAAAGATGACCAGTCTCTGCCTAATCCTTTTAACTCCTCTAAAACTAGCAACTTGATTAAACCATGATGAAAGAGTGAGGTTTCATTTCCTTCAGATTTAGCTTGAAATTTATCTCCCATTTTTGTTAAGCTTCTGTATAAGTAAAAAGTTATATCAAGAGATTTCTTACCAAAAAAAATGTAGCAAAAGCCTGAAGTGGTAAGAATAAACCATATGATACTCCCTTCATAGGTGAAGTACTTCTGAATGATAAGCAGTAGCTTTGAGAAGTTGTCTTTCATGTAGCTCCTTGGAATGGCATTTGTGAGGTCAATCTCACTATGTTCTGTCTTTATAAATTCCTTACAGTCCTACATGGTGATTTTGAAACCTTTGAACCATTGTTCTCCTCCTTTAGGAATTCCTATTGTTGCTGCAATGCTTTTGGAGTTACAGTGAGGTTCAACATCCCCACCTTTGAAGTTGTCCCATTTAAATTGATGGAAAACTCCTTAGAAACCTGCACATGGCATCCTTGCAGTCTTTGGAAAAACTGCAAACACCCTATTCTTCTGAAAACTTCTGAAGCTATTAGGTCTTCATTAATCAATTTCATGTCTGATGGATCTTATCTAAGGCAATGGCCAGCTTTGCTGGTCTTCCTCTTTGCAGCCATGTTTCTTTTATGTCTTCTCTGCCTCGCTTGATCAGTGATACCTGCAAACCTTTGAAAATGACAACCATAGCTTAGGCTTAGTGAAATAACTCTCCAGATCTCAGTATCATGCAAATATGGAGCAGACAATGAAAAATGACTCAATTTGGCAATATTTTAAAGTTTCAATGACAGCTAATGGCATAATCATGACTCATAAATGCTTAAAATAGTAATAATGACTTCAACCATGACCATTTTACCTTGATTTAACCTTAACTGACTCGAATAGAATCCACCCTAACCCTTTCAATCATTAACTGAAAACTAACAGCTGATTTGAAAATACATATAGGAATAACTCTTTTCGTAGCGTACTTAGTGTATTTCTTGGCAGTTTCACTATGAAAGTATCAGCAGTTTCGTAGAGAAAATTTCATTTTTACTGTGTAATTCGCTACGAAAATAGGTAACCTTGGCTAAAATGACCTTTCGGATTTATAAGCTTGGGAAATGGAATATGTCAGGGAATAATGACTTATGTGACATGAAAAGACTTGAATGGGGGTAGGCATGGACCTTAGGATAGGCTAATAAGGAAAATTTAAAATTTTCCTTTACCAACTAATGACAAATGAACTCCATGACCATAGCTTTGACACATGAACCTCTAAGACTATGTCAAATGATGTTTCGTTTTTTCTGAGTGATAATAGTGGCTCCACTTGGGATGGTGTGCCCTTGTGGTACACCAAAGAACCTGTAGTTCCAATGCTATCCATCTTCTTTGAAAACAAAAACTCTGAAATTTTCCAAGCTTTCCTTAAAACTCTAATGGCCTTCACCTCGGGCTCAAGCTTGATATCATCTTGTATTTATTATCAAAAAAACATACTAAAATTGAATATATACAATGGAATGAGAAGTCAGTATAACTTAAGAGGAAAAGTGCTTCAAAAACCTATCATTGACAGGCCCTCCAGCACAAGGTTGTCCATCCATCTCCTGCAGAATGTAAGTGTTGTTCCCATGAAATGCAGCTACTTTGAATGGACCTTTCCAAATATTCTCAAAATTACCATGTTTCTCCTTTTCTTCAATCCTGGCCTCCCACTTCAAAACCACATCTTGGATTTGAAAGTTTTCTTCCTTGAGCTTCCTATCAAATGTCTTCTTGATTCTATTTTGAGATTGCTGATTACTATTATAGACTTCATCCCTTTTCTCTTGCAAGGCTATTAAATAATTAATCCTTCTCTGAATTACATTTGGCTCCTCCTATAATCCTTGCAGCAGCTTCATGATAGGCACTCCCAAGGATGTAGGAAAAATGGCTTCAGCTCCATATACCAACTCATAAGGTGAAGTTCCAATTAATCTCTTTGTGCACACTCTATCAGCCCATAGAGCATACTTCAACTTCAAATGCCATGACTTCTTATTTTCTTGCAACGCCTTCCTAATAATCCTGACAATGCTCTTGTTATAATATTTAGCAAGACCATTACCTTGTGGATAATATGTAGTAGAATGCCCAAGTGTAATGTGATATTGATGACAAAAAATAATGAGCTTCTTGGGTTTGAATTCCTGTGCATTTTTAGTGATGATCTTTCTAAGGCAGCCAAACTTAGACAATATATTATTTTCAAAAAATGAAATGATAACTGAATCATTTGATTGCCTAGTTGGTAATGCTTCAATCCACTTGGTGAAATAATCAGTTTCTATCAGAATCCAGTGATGATGACCTGAAGATGATGGATGAATCTCACCAATAAAATCTAGCCCCCACTGTTGGAATGGGGCCTCAACATAGATAAGCATCAAGGGTAAAGGAACAAGATTTTTCTTACCATCAAAAATTTGGCATTCATGGTAGGCATTAATATTTTTGTAGACATCTTTGAACATAGTAGGCCAATAGTACCCTGCTCTGAGAATCTTATTTGTTGTATCCTTCCAATAATGATGATACAAACAATTCAAAAGAATACCACCATATCTTTCCAATACATATTTTTATCAATGTTGTAGTACCTCAGGGATTTTAACTTCACAAACCTTGCCTTAGACTTTGTTAATTCAGCAGGATCCCTATGATGATGTAATACAAAAACAATGTCTTTGTACCAATAAGAAAGGATGTACTTTTCTTCAATGGGAATCAACTCTTCATCTTTATCTGATAATTCTGAAATTTCTGCAATTAAATTCATATCAAGACAGTCAAAATTTGATTGCGCCATCTTCTTTGCTAGCCCCTGACCTTTGACAAATTTTGTGGGTTTGATCTCTATATCATATTCCAGAAATTTAGCTATCCATTTCCCTCTCTTACCATCAAGATCAGATTGAGTTAAGATGTCCTTTACAACATAATTAGGAACAAAAGCTATAACATGAGAATGCCGAATGTAAATTTTAAAATCTTTGATGGCCTTAACCAAGGCATAGGCTTTCTTCTCTAAAATTTTGTACTTCAGCTCTGAACAGGGAAAATTTGAAGGATGGAAATTTATCTTGAATTTTAGAAACCTGGACGAGTCTCATAGTCCACGATATGCAATCTATAAAAAATTTTCCCATAGTATTGTAAAAATATTCAAATTTATAATAATTTTATACAATCTCTATTGGGCCAGAATTGTGAATTACGGATAAATCGTGCTTCCCTAGATAGGTGCTAGTCTAGAACAACAGGTGAAAGACTATACGAATATTTTTCCTAACTTAGAATAGATACACAGAGAGGATTGGAGGCTTACTTGTTCGGTCGCTTCCAAATGGCTCCTTCTGTCGCTTTTGTTGCAGCTTCAAATTCAAGTGGTTTTTTGGGTTGAATGCTTCCTGCAAGAAAGAACACTGAAATAGTAGAAGATGCAATAATATAGATATCTATTCAAGCTAGTTAGCTAAATCAGTAAAGCATAAACCATACACATCAACCAAGATCTTGCAATATGGAAAATCAAAGCCAATACAGATGCATATAGGGAAAAATAAGCAGTACTCTTTATTGATTATAGAAGGAGATGTTAAAACCTAGTGACTGATTTGAAGTGACCTTCTAGCAACGTTCCCAAGCCTCATCACAGTATAAATCTCTCCAGTAGCAGCTACACAAATCTAGCTCTCAATTGAAAATTCTCCAGCATTTCTCTACTCAAATTATTCCTCCTCAAGCACTTAGATCTGTGCTCAATTTATAGAAGAACTGTAGGTTGTTTTGCAATCAATGACTTTCCAATAATAGGCAAGACATGTTTCTAGT
Source organism: Pinus albicaulis (assembly GCA_034641835.2). Classification (NCBI taxonomy): domain Eukaryota; kingdom Viridiplantae; phylum Streptophyta; class Pinopsida; order Pinales; family Pinaceae; genus Pinus; species Pinus albicaulis. Next base: position 493,891,102 of record CM076584.1, on the reverse strand, counting down.
CATGTAGATGTCAAATGGACACTTGGATCCGAAGCTTGACTCATGTGAACTCTTCTAGAAGGCATTGGCCAAGTGGAGATTCTGGAACAATGAGAATTTCGCTCCCAATGTGACCAACGCACCTATGGATGTCAGGAAGTGATTTGCAGAGCAGCCTTGCATGGGGATACCTACATATGCAATGCACTTAGGCCCCTTAGATCCTGCATTGGTGAGCTCTCATATGCTATATAATAAGCTTCAAACCATGGAAACCTTTGCTTTATGAAAGTCTTTCTTGATTTGTCTTGTTTCTAATCTTAGGGCATGTAGCAACTGAAATGATAGGGAATGATAGACCCTTGATCATTGGTCCTGGAGATGATGTCCAGTTAACCAGGTCATTGGGAATGGTTCCCAAATTGACCTATAACAACTGCCCCCTAAAGCATGAGATCCAAATAATAAGAACATTTGATTGAGATGCTTTACACTGTGATGAGCCTGGAAACGAAGCAGAGTGGTCACCTGCATCAATATTACAATACATTACATCATGATATATCCTCTTTGATCATAATTGTTGACGGTAGGCATTCCCATGTTCAGCACATAAAACAATCTAATAACATGTACATAATTTAGAAAGTCGTCTTCATTGGAATGTTGCCCATATGCAGACATGCCTACAGATATAGGCCCATGTTTGGATGACAATCTATATGTAAGGTCACAGTAAAAATGATGTGTACAAAAATCCTGAAATCACAGCCCAGATGGCTGAAACTAGATCCGAGGTCTTCTTATCTCGTTCACTCGATCATTCATGTACAAGTCTAGCTATGTGAATATATGATTTATAGTCGAACATGGAAAGACATCGTTTTATTACTAGCCAATGATGTGAGTTGTTAACTAACGTGAGAGAACCACCATTAATGTCAATGGCCCTCAAGGTAGTACAGTACATTTTGTAAGGCGTGACTAGATAATTTGATGTCGAACGCCAAACAAAATCTTTCGGTCAAAGTTCCGGAAGCGAGGATATTTTTGATGCTGTAACAAGCCTCATGGTACTGGAATCTGATGTTTCTAAGTGAAATTCCTGGATATTGATTTGTTGTCGACAGGAAGTCACCTTATTGAAAAAATGGAGTTACTGATTTCGGAGACAAGGGTATGACTTGTTATAGAAATTTTCAGGGATGACGGTCATGAGAATGAAGGTTTATGAGTATTGTAGAAGGATGAGTTTTTAATCACTGGATGACTTCTCTTGAACATATCGGCAACACTATGATGAGTTTCCAGCATTGACCCAAAACCAAAGTGAAGGTATGATGAACCATAGGTGTGAATGAACCGTTAAGATGATTACCCAACCCAAACAGTCATGGACATGGAGTGAAAAAAATGTCATGTTCAAGAGCGACTTGATACCAAAAAGAAACTTTGCTCACTTTTCCCAAATTTTCCCCAGTCATTTTTCGACCAGTACCTCTTTATTTTTTAACAAGCTTGAGGAGGATAACATTTGCTTGATCTATAATTCAACCCAACGGGCGAATAAAGTATCGCTATTTAATAATTTAATGAGTCTAGTGATGAATGAAACTCGATTCTTGCCATGATCGATAAGCCTGTCATTATTTTATTTTTTAACGAGCTTAACGAAAGTGATAGCCTGGTCCTTTTTCATATTTAGAGAGTCTGAAAAAGAGGACGAAAGAGAACTCCAAAATTAATTTTTCGTAAATTTGTCACTCTGACCCGAAAAAGTGTAAAATAATATCTGAGAGAACCTCTTTGGTCACGTTTAACCAAGGTATTCCTTTTTCTGATCCAGGTTGATATTGGTGGTCACCCGCCTATTCCACTTGGGGCTCCACCATTGTCTCTTTCAGTTTTTCAGTTTCGGCACAGTTTACTATTTTTAGCAGTTTTTCGGGTCCTGAACTTCCGGAGCCGTTTTGAGGCCCTAAACGACGTTTTTTGGGAAACCGAAGAGCAACATGGGTCCATGGATTGATGTTGCTCGTTCCAAATTTCTATTCCTCGGATAGATCTTTCTAACGAGGTATGGTACGTGTCAAACGGAGATCGTATGCCAAAGTTACGCCCCTGGGAAGTTGAAACACCAATTTACCCAAACGGGGCCCATAGTTTTGGCGCTTCATCTCCTAGGGTTAGGGTTTTGGTTGTTTAGGATTTCCCATTGTTTCTAAATGATAAATAGGCCCTCGAGCCTCATTCTAACACAGTTCAGAGGCCTGTAGCCACCACATCTCTTCTCAGAGATAGCTACCAGCGCCCTAGCTAGTTTTATTTCCATTCTGTCTGTAAGCAAATTTCAGTTCTTTGATATTAATGAATGAAGTGTTATTTCCGCTGCATCTCTGTATTTATGTTTATATGTTTATTCTGTTGCGTTCCTGCATAAATCCGGATCAGTGGTATCAGAGCGGTCTGCTTTTTCTCGATCCTTCTTTGCATGTCCCCAACGAGGTCGGGGCATAAGGAGCTAGGGCTTGATCTGGTGGAACCTTTGCAAGATCAGCCTCGCAAACCTCGACGGACGCCCATGGGGGACGAAAAGAAAGATGAGGGAGCAGGAGATCCTATCAAAACATTGCTCGAGGAGGCCCTCGAAAAACAAAGGAACGCGATGATGGATAGCTTTGCTCAGATCCTTCAACGGCTGCCCACCGGCGGCGCATCTGCATCCAGTAGCCACTCTGGAGTTGCGACTCCCTTTAAGGTACAAGTAAATTTTGACATTCCCATATTTGAGGGTCAAATAGACGCAGATGCTGTAGATAGATGGTTGAATCTATTAGAAGGATATTTCTCTGTTCATGACTTTTCAGACCGGGAGAAGATTATTTTTGCACTCCTCAAAGCTACCCCCCCATGTTAAGGACTGGTGGGAAACCTACTGTGAGAACAAGGACCAGACAGAACCCTCTCTGTTCTCGGCCGTACCAACTTGGAATTATTTCCGAGACGCCGTCAAGGAACAGTACTATCCCGTGGGGAGATATGAGGACAAGTACATACAATGGACCATGCTGCGACAACAAAGGGATCAAGATGTGCACGAGCTGACGAATCTGTTCCATACCCTGCGCACAAAGTTGGGTATCAAGGATTCAGAGAAACATTTGGTGCTAAAGTATCGCAGTTGTCTGCACAGATACATTCAGGAGGAAATGGAGTTCCTCGACATCTCCTCGCTTGGTACGGCATACCGGTATGCTGCCAAGATTGAGCATAAATTCAAGCAGAAGAAGCGAGACTTTGGATCTGCGAATCAAAAGCAAGGGAAAGGTGCTTCCAAACCGCAGAACAAAGGACAGAGCCAAGGCATGGTGGCTAAAGACAACCCGTCAAAGCCACAAGAAAATAACAAGACCGCAAAGCCAAAGAAGGACACGGGAAAGTGGTGTGAGTTCCATAAGAGCTCCACTCACAACACAAGTGAGTGTCGGGCCAAGCAGTCGCTAGTGGTCGAGATGAGGGCTTCTGAGTCAGATGCATGCTCTGACTCCGAATCAGAACCTGAAAAGGCGAATGAAAAAGGGAAACAGATTATTGATGCGGAGCCCAACGCCACCGTTGCCACTGCAAAGATCCAAAAGGAGGAACCGGAAGATCCAGAGGAGGAGGAACGTCTCTTCCACTCCCAGATGTGGGTAAAGGGCTCCCTGGTACAGTTCATTGTCGATAATGGGAGCCAAAAGAACCTCATTTCAGCAGACGCCGTGAAGCGGTTGGGCTTGCCGACCACAGCTCACCCACATCCATACACCATCGGGTGGCTTTCCTACCCAAGGATGTAGATCTCTATTGCAAATGCCAGTTGTCGCCTTCCCTATATACCCGGTTTTTCCTTCATTGAAGGAGGTATTATGTGACATTGCTCTTGTTGATGTTTCGAATGTATTATTAGGACAAACATACTTGTGGAAGCGTCATGCTGTGTATGAGTCTCGGCCTCGTGCTATTATTGTTACTTTGGGAAATAAGTTGTACAGGATACCAAAGGTACCACCTCCTACCGCTATATCTTTGGTTACTGCAAAACAATGTAGTAAGCTCATTTCCCAAACCAGGAACTTCATTTTCCTGATGATCCGCCCCCAGGGCAAGAAGAAGATTGTGACCATGACCTCCAGACATGGCTCCTCTCCACGACAACAACAAATGGATAAGGTTGTGGAGGAGTACGGGGACATATTCACCTCACCCACAGGGGTTCCTCTGCACTGTCAGGTCAAGCACCCGATTGATCTGACCCCAGGTGCGCCGCTACCTAAGGGACCGATCTATCGGCTCTCTGTTCTGGAGAATGATGAAATCAAGAGGCAGATTTAGGAACTGTTGCAAAAATTTCACATTAGACCAAGTTCATCGCCTTGTGGGAGCCCGATCGTGTTGGTACAGAAGAAGGATGGGACGTGGAGACTCTGTATTGACTATCGGGCACTAAACAAGATCACTATCTGGAATAGGTACCCAATCCCACGGATTGATGACCTTCTAGACCAACTCAAAGGTGCAAAATATTTCAGCAAGATCAACCTGAAGTCTGGGTATCACCAGGTACCAAATGAACCCTCCGATGTGTGGAAGACTGCCTTCAAAGCCAAGGAAGGCCTTTTCGAATGGCTGGTCATGCCTTTTGGGTTGACGAATTCTCCCGCAACCTTCATGAGGATGATGGACGACATCTTGTGGCCATTCACCAACTCATTTGTAGTGGTGTACTTGGATGACATTCTGATCTTCAGCTAGACTTGGGAAGAGCACCTTCACCACATCCGACAAGTCCTCCAAACACCGCGGCAACACAAGTTGTGTGCCAATTTGGAGAAGTGCACTTTTGGCATGACCCAGGTTCAATATCTGGGATACATTATTGATGAAAGGGGGGTGCATGTGGATCCAGCCAAGATCCAAGTCATTCGGGATTGGCCAGCCCCGACTACTATAACAGAGCTTCGCAGCTTTCTGGGTCTTGCTAATTTCTACCGTAGGTTCGTGCTGGGATTCTCTCATATCACTTGGCCCTTGAGTCAAGTCACCAAAGGAGGAGCGAGAGCAAAATTCTTTTGGTCGGAACCTCAACAGAAGGCGTTCAAAGAATTGAAAAATTGCCTCTGTTCTGCCCCAGTGCTCACCTTACCAGACTTGCAGCAGCCATTTGAGATCGAGACAGATGCCTCCGACTATGCTATTGGGGCAGTTCTTACTCAACAGGGACATCCAGTGGCATATCACAGTGAGACATTGTCTGAGACAGTTCGCAAGTATCCCACCTATGACAAAGAAATTTATTCCATTGTGCAAGCCTGTCGACAATGGAAGCATTACATTTTGGGGAAGGAAACAATCATCCACACAGACCACCGGCCCCTGCAGTTCATACAGACACAAGGGAAGTTGCAGAATGATCGCCATCAGAAGTGGTCCACATATCTCCAATAGTTTCATTTGAACATCAAGTACAAGAAGGGTAGCACCAATAATGTTGCAGACTGCCTCAGCCGACCACCGATCGTGGCACTCACCACCGTGCTCAACTCTTGTGGGCACGAGACTTCTGATTGGCCGCTTCTCTATGAGAGTGACCTAGAATTCGGCCACACTTACAAGGCACTCTTGGGGGGTATGCAAGTTCCAAATTTTCACCTCCAAGATGCACTTTTATGTCACATGGGACACCTTTGTGTTCCTTCAAGCGAGCGTGCCAAGATGATATGGGAAGCACACTATAGTCGAGTCGCTGGGCATTTCGGGGTCAAGAAAACAGTAGCAATCCTGCAGAAGCATTTCTATTGGCCGAACCTTCGAAAGGATGTCGAGAAGCACATCAGATCTTGCACTGCTTGTGCCATTTCCAAACCGACCATCAAGAAGCAAGGCCTATATACTCCTCTACCTACCCCTACTCGACCTTGGGAATCCATCTCCATGGATTACATGTCGGGCCTACCTTCTACTAAGCAGGGAAATGACTTTGTTTTCATGGTCGTCGACAGATTCTCGAAGATGGCCATTATGGCGGCCTGCAAGAAGAATATCACAGCAGAAGCCACTGCTAAAATCTTCTTTGAACGAGTGTGGGTGCACTTTGGGATCCCACAGTCTATCATATCAGATCGGGATAGCAGGTTCCTCAGCACATTTTGGTCCATCCTCTGGCCAATGTTGGATACCAAGCTCACCAAGTCCACAGCTTTCCATCCCCAAACAGATGGCTAGACAGAGGTCGTCAACATAATGATTGTACACATTCTGCGCATGTACAATTCAAAGCATCCACGCACATGGGACGAGAGCCTCCCCTATGTATAACATAGTTATAATCGGGCTCTCCACAGTTCAATCGGCCATAGCCCCTTTCAAGTGGGCTTGGGATTCCAGCCACTATGTCCCATTGACGTAACCATGCCATTTGCAGATGCTCAAGCCGATTCAGCTCATGTCCAGTCTGAAGTTGACAAAGAAAGTAGCTTCATCGAGCGCATTCAACACATCCACCAATAGGTTCATGATATATTAGATAGAGCCAATGCTAAGTACAAGCAACGCCATGATCAACACCGGGTGCCACACAACTTCCAGGTGGGCGAAAAAGTATGGCTACATTTGCAGAAGGAGTGCCTCACTAGACCCCACCGCAAGCTTCGCCCGCTCCGATACAAGCCATACACCATCACCAAGGCTATAGGGAACAATGCCTTCGAGCTCAGTATTCCACCATTCCTTGGTCTACACCCAGTCTTCAATGTGGATCGCCTTCATCCTTACTTCCCACCTCTACTGGACACCTCGGACATTGCAGAACAACTCACACCAACAGAGTTAAATCCATACTGCATGGAACAGGCCACCACAGATTGTATCATGGACATGAAAATCCAGAACACTCGCCAATAGAAGATCCAACTATATCTGGTTGTCAAAGCTAGCCAACTCCTGCACCAAGGACAGTGGTTCACCAGGGACCAAGTTCAGCAGAAATTTCCTCATCTCATGGAGGAACTTAACGCAATGGGGACCATTTCTTCCTAAGGGGGGAGGAATGATTCAGGTCGATATTGGTGCTCACCCGCCTATTCCACTTGGGGCTCCACCATTGTCTCTTTCAGTTTTTCAGTTTCGGCACAGTTTACTATTTTTAGAAGTTTTTCGGGTCGTGAACTTCCGGAGCCGTTTTGAGGCCCTAAACGACGTTTTTTTGGAAAAAAGAGAGCAACATGGGTCCATAGACCGATGTTGCTCATTCCAAATTTGTATTCCTCGGATATATCTTTCAAACGAGGTATGGTACACGTCAAACGAAGATCGTATGCCAAAGTTACGCCCCTGGGAAGTTGAAACACCAATTTACCCAAACGGGGCCCATAGTTTTGGTGCTTCATTTCCTAGGGTTAGGGTTTTGGCTGTTTAGGATTTTCCATTATTTCTAAATAATAAATAGGCCCTCTAGCCTCATTGTAACTCAGTTCAGAGGCCTGTAGCCACCACATCTGTTCTCAGAGATAGCTACCAACGCCCTAGCTAGTTTTATTTCCATTCTGTTTGTAATCAAATTTCAGTGCGTTGATATTAATGAAATGAAGTGTTATTTCTGCTGCATCTCTGTATTTATGGTTATATGTTTATTCTATTGCGTTCCTGCATAAATCCGGATCATTTTCGTAAATAATCCATCTCAGTCCGGAAAAGGGTTAAACTTATACTAAGTAGATATCAATTCATTTACTTTAATGAGCTTGAAAAGATAAGTGCTCGAAAATATTTTCACATTATTGGAGTTTTAAAAGAGTTGAAATAAGACTCCAAGGGTTCCTTTTTCGCTATTATCGAAGCTCGAAAAAGAGATAAAAGTGCGCTTCAAATCCTTTTTTGTTTTTAACAAAGCTCGAAAAATAAGGGGAAAAAGTATGTTGAGTGGTCAAGTCGTTCTTTGAATAAATATGCACGACTAATCTGTTCATCAGTTGTAAAACCTATTCAGAACAACTTCAAATGGATTAAAAATACTTGTTTCATGATAAAAAATATAATAAAACCATAGTCATAGCAATAAATATTGCAAACAATTAAATGACTAAATAAAAAATGTTATATTATTCATTTTTACCATTTGAAAGTTACCATTTGCGTTTTGGAGCTCTGAACCTGATTTTCCCATGAACTTCAACTGTTAATTGCATGCAATTAGTAAGAATGTTTTGAATACCCCCTGCAAGAGCACATGTCGAATGCCCTCTACAAGAGAAGATGCCCTCCCAAGCTTCATTTCATTCATATAAGTAGATTACTGGTTACTAATAGCTGGATGGAATGAAGGTTCATTATAGGGGAGGATTTGTTTCATTTTTTAACGAGCTTGACATAGGAAAAGACCAATGCTCATGACCTGTTTCATTTTTTAACAAGGTTGACACAATAAAATAACTTTCCTCAAAGGCACTTGTTTCATTTTTTAACGAGGTTGACACAAGAAAAAAGAATTGTCCTTAAAGCTTGTTTCATTTTTTTTAACGAGGTTGACACAGTAACATAACCATCCTCATAACCTGTTTCATTTTTTAATGAGGTTGACATTTTTTAACGAGGTTGTCTATGAAACCAGAGATTCTGGGTTCGATCCCCAGTGGAGTCACCAATTTGTTGGGCTAGAATTGTGAATTATGGATAAATCACACTTCCCTAGATAAGTGCTAGTTTAGAATAACAAGTGAAAGACAATACGAATATTTTTCCTAACTCAAAATAGATACACAGAGAGGATTGGAGGCTTACTTGTTCAGTCACTTCCAAATGGCTCCTTTTGTCGCTTCTACTGCAGCTTCAAATTCAAGTGGTTTTTGGGTTGAATGCTTCCTACAAGAAAGAACACTGAAATAGTAGAAGATGCAATAATATAGATATATATTCAAGCTAGTTAGCTAAATCAGTAAAGCATAAACCATATACATCAACCAAGATCTTGCAATATGGAAAATCAAAGCCAATATAGATGCATATAGGGAAAAATAAGCAGTACTCTTTATTGATTATAGAAGGAGATGTTACAACCTAGTGACTGATTTGAAGTGACCTTCCAGCAACATTCCCAAGCCTCATCACAGTATAAATATCTCCAGCAGCAGCTACACAAATCTAGCTCTCAATTGAAAATGCTCCAGCATTTCTCTACTCAATTTCTTCCTCCTCAAACACCTAGATCTGTGCTCAATTTACAGAAGAAATGTAGGTTGTTTTGCAATCAATGACTTTCCAATAATAGGCAAGACATGTTTCTAGTCATGTAGATGTCAAATGGACACTTGGATCCGAAGCTTGACTCATGTGAACTCTTCTAGAAGGCACTGGCCAAGTGGAGATTCTGGAACAATGAGAATTTCGCTCCCAATGTGACCAACACACCTATGGATGTCAGGAAGTGCTTTGCAGAGCAGCCTTGCATGGGGCTACCTACATATGCAATGCACTTAGGCCCCTTAGATCCTGCATTGGTGAGCTCTCATATGCTATATAATAAGCTTCAAACCATGGAAACCTTTGCTTTATGAAAGTCTTTCTTGATTTGTCTTGTTTCTAATATTAGGGCATGTAGCAACTGAAATGATAGGGAATGATAGACCCTTGATCATTGATCCTGGAGATGATGTCCAGTTAACCAGGTCATTGGGAATGGTGCCCAAATTGACCTATAACAGTCTCTATGTAAAATTTGGCAAATGTTAATGTGAAATTATTGTATATTATAAAATTTGGGCTAATCATTTCTAAATAAAATGGAAATTAGCAAATTTGTTTTTTTGGAAAAAGCATGGAAAATTAGCCCACTTGCGAATATTAGCCCCTAAAATTTTCCCTAGCTCTGAATTAGCTAATGTCCTGCTAAAAAATGAAGTGGGCTGCTCAGTACCTTGCTATCCTTTCTACAGCAAAACTCTAGCAATTGTATTTTCTGATGTAAATGTAAAAGCCAGAAATTCTTTTGAAAACTCTGGGCTGATCAACACTGGTGCTTGAGTAAGTGCCTTCTTGATCTCCTCAAATTAGTTCTTTGCTTCTACTGTCCACTTAATGTCATCTCCCTTCTTCAACATCTTAGTTATGTATTTTACAATCTCAGAAAAATTAGGAATAAACCTCCTCACAAAATTCACCCTTCCAAGGAAAGACTGAATTTACTTTCTACTTCTAGGAAGATCCACTTTCTAAATGGCATTGACCCTGCTTGGATCAATCTTAATCCCATCTTTAGAAATAATATTCCCAAGTAACTTCCCTGAAGTTAGAGAAAAAATGATTTTAGTGGGATTGAGAGGAGCAATGACTGGAAGAGATTTCCTTGAAGCCATGAGCAACGATATATTCATCCAACATGAAATTAAACACATTTTTGTGTTGAGGCCCACTTTTGTTAGATTCACGGAGATAGATGAAATAGATCTAAACGTGATTAGGATAAAGATTCCAGATGAGCAGCAATGGAAAACTCTATACGAATACCAATATGGGTGAAGGCCAGCGTAGCAGCTAGATTAGCACAGCACCAGATCACCCAAATCAGCCAGCACAACAACGAATTGAATCATGCAGCAACGACCTTCTCAAAAATAGGGCCAAATGTCAAATTAAGTTCATCGTGTCCACTTCGTGGTCACACTAGTCAAATTTTTCTTATTTTGTAATTAATAATAGCTTTCCTATGTAGATACGACAATTATTGTAGAATTCAGTTAAATACTTCATACATTCTGAGTATCATGGGTTGGACCCTCGATTGTAAAACTATTCTATTGGAGCATTGTATTTTCTTGAAGTTGGAGCCTCAATAACAAAAGACCATTTACAGGATACTTGAGTTATGTTTATCTGGTGATGTTATTTCTTTTCTGTGTTAATATTTCCATTGTTTCTCTCCTAGTGCATCATTTAAATATAATTGTAAAACATAAATATGAATATTAAGATTTTCTGTTAGAGCAACTTATTTATGGTTGTGTTTATAATATAAATGTTTTTCTTCTAAAGTCTCGTTAAGAAATTTTTAATTGCTTTTTAACCATTATTGATTTCACAGTTTCTTTCATTTCAAAAATAATTTCATTTTAAAATCCAGTAAGTGTAGTTAGCTTGCCTTGTGAATGCTCTTGAAAATTTGATGCAAGTACCCAACCTTTTTTGACTCCATAGCCCAATGGAATTAGTTTAAATCAGATCTACTAGTCCAATCAAATAATCAATCAAAAATCAATTTCTACAATCATTATAACTAGCCTAACATCATATTCATAAAACAAAGCTAAATCTAAAAGAGAGATCCCTCTATGAGTCTAGGAGGGCTAGATTCTAGGCTCCAAATTGGTTTTGATGTTGTCCTCTATAATTATTCTTTCCAATATTAAAATTGTATAATGATAACATAGTGGTGACCATATTGGGGACACTAACTGAAAAACTTGAATTTTTCATTCGAATTCAGAAACCCCAGCTAAAAAATATTGTATGATAGAAGTATTTTCTAAGATTGGTTTTCTTCCAGTTCTTGAAAATAATCAGTTTTTCTATGCTTCAGACCTGAATTTTGGCTCCTAAAATAATCTCTACTAGATCCCATCCTGATCCAAATCCTCCTACTATAGTGGAAAATCCTGAATTTTTTTTAAGAAAAACTCCTAGAACCGAGAGTCAAAAAAGTAACAGATTTCTTCATAGAGAAAATTCTCTCCCTAAAAACTTTGTCACATTACAGGACATTCAGTTTGATTTACACTTTGAACAAGTTTTATTTAGGACTAAATCTAAGAATTGGATAGACGAGACAATATTTGATCCATCTATTCTGCAACAAAGTCCAGTGAGAGAAGCTTATTCAAAAACTAAATCTGATCTTCAACTTCTCCAAGATTTTGACACTCTTCAAGATTTGGTTATAGAGTTCACTTCAAAATTTGATGATGCTTACCTTCAAAAATCTATGGAATTAACTTCATTGACTATAGTAGCTTCTTCTAGTACCTCCCAGTCTTCCCATCCTAAGTCAGCTAGTCCTACTGTTTCAATAATCCCAACAAACACTCCTCCCATCATCCACCCTATTTCATCCATTGTCCATCTTCCTCCACTCAATATTACTCCTTCATTGATTGTCAATCCACCTCCACGAATCATGACAGTCAGTATGCTCCATTGGTGTTTCTAGCACCATTGGCAGCTATGTCACAGGATTATCAGTAAAAAAATACACTATTTGATGGAACTGGTCTTGTAACTTCCCAACACCATGTTGACAAAATGAATGATTTTTTTTACCTTCAAGAGGTTGATGAAGAAAGTGTTACGCTAAGAATGTTTTCTCTGAGTCTTAGTGGAGAATTCAGAAAATAGTTCAAATCTATTCCTGCAAACAGTATCAATGGCATCCATGCATTTCATTAAACATTCCTCAATAGGTGGGAAGTAAAAAAGAACGGAAGTAAAAAAGAACCCTCTTCAGACTTTAACTGAATATGAAAACATTAGGAGGGCCCCAGTTGAAAGTGTTCAGTATTATTGCACCATATTCAATAGTTTATATAATTCAATACCTGCTCATACAAAACCACTGCAAGGTTTAGCCTTGGTAAAATTCACAGATGGTTTTGAGCCAGAAATGTCTTATCAGCTAAGAGAAAGAAACTTGGCCACATTAGAGGAAATGTAGAGGGATGCAGTGAGCATAGAAGCCAACCTGTTAGCAAAAAGAGCTAGAATGAGAACTTAAAGAAGAGTTACTATAAGAGAATAACCTTCAACTTTCACATATGATGCTAAAATTGACTCATTAGTTAGAACTATGGAGAGAATGATGGAGAGGATAAATCTAAACGAGAGAACTATTCCTAGAAGAAACCCTTTTCAAATAAGACAGAGAGAGAAATGAGGTCTTGATTAGCAAATTAGGCCACCATTCCAAGAGAATTATGATTATGAAGATGAGGGAGTAGTTGAAGAAGTAGAAGAAAATCAGATAAACTTAATGGGAATTAAAGAAGATGACTCCATTTCTCTCACTCAAGAAGAACAAGAATTATTTTGCATTAACTCACACATAGTTAGAATCTGAAGAATCTGATGATTATAAACAAGGATTTGAAAATGATATAATGGAATTTCACATAAAGTATAACCTTAGAAGTAATAAAACTCTGATAATTCCAATAAAAATAATGTTGAAAACTCTACCAAGAAGGTCTCTGAACATGATCTCAACAAAACAGCAGAAAATTCAAAGAAAGGTGTAAATAGCTCAGAAAAGAAGAACACAGAAAACATTAATAGGAGAACAGTTGATACCCCTGCCAAAACAACCCAAATTGATACCCCTAATACAAGTCAACAAACTAAACTTACCAAAAAAACAGTGGCTGAAAGAATTGATTTTTCAAATCTTCTCAAAATTCAAACACCATTTAGGATTGAGAATGAACTTGCTAAACTGAAATATTTTATTCCTCTCACTGAATTGATAAACGAGGATGTGTATAGGTATTAGGTCATAAAGGTTCTAAAAATAGGGGAAATTACTGATACTGTTAATTTAAATTATGAACAGCCTGAACTTTTGTTTCAGTCAGAAGTTGATGGTAAACCTCAAGAAGGAGGTGTCCTCCATTTTATGTCAGTCTTAATGTTCATGACAAAATTCACCATAATGCCATGTTGGATTCAGGTGCATCACATAATCTTATGCCAAAGGTTGTTATGGAGAAACTTGGCCTTGAAATTACTAAACCTTACAAAGATTTGTACTCATTTGATTCTAGCAAAGTTAGATGTCTAGGTCTTATCAAAGATATTTGTATCACTTTAGCTCAGATACCAGCAAAGACTCTAGTGATTGAAATAGTAGTATCTGACATCCCTTCAAAGTATGGTATGCTTTTATCACGATCATGGGGAGAAAATTTTCAAGGGATCCTTCAAATGGATATGACTTATGCCACAATACTAGTGTTTCGTCAACAAAGAAGACTGTATAGGGAAACTTCAATGAAGTACATGGTGAGTAGTCAAGAAAAACCACACAACTATCCTCTGTACTCTGTCCATACCAACCTTGACTCCTTCATTCTTTATAATGATGGAGATATTGACTCACAGGTTACCCATGCATAAAATGATCTTAATGAAAAACATGACAACCAAATACAAACTGTACAACAAGATCCTGAAAATGAACCTCTTTGGAATATGGGTTTTGATGGCTCATATGGAAAAGCAGGCTCAAGAGCATGTATTTGGGTATATAATGCAAGGAACAATCATGCAGAAGGTCACTCATATAAAATAAATTCTTAGTGCACGAACAAGATAGCAGAATATGAAGCCCTGCTCTTAGGATTGCAATTTCTTAAAATATTAGGAGCTAAGAGGATTGTTGTACATGGTGATTCTGAACTAATCATAAAAAAAATTAAAGGAGAACATTTTGCAAAAAATCTTAGGTTGAGAGCATACAAAAATGTTGCACTTTATTTCTTAAGGACATTTGAAGAATATGATCTAGTTGTTATTCGGAGAAATCAAAATTTCCTAGCAAACGGTTTAGCCTTTTCAGCAAGCACATGTCAATTGCCTCACCCAAACAAACAATACACAGTAGTGGTTAAACATAGTCCATTTGTGCTTGATAACATGAAATACTGACAGGTATTTGGTAGTGATAAACAAATTGAGTGTTTATTACAGTCAAAGGGTGAATTTGAGGATAGCAATATAGACTTAGATTGTGAATAATACATTCATACTAACGTACATACTAGTGTAGATAAACAGTCTGTTGTTTCTGATGTAAATATTTCAGCAAAAAAAAAAAAATCATAAAACATAAATACATAAATACCCAGGAAAAGAGGAATTTGAAGTACTTCAACTCAAGGATAATATACTTCCTAGAGGTCTTGTCCCTTTAGAATAACTATTTTACTTCAATGATGTACATCCAAAAAACAAAAAATAGAACCAACAGGTACAAGCATTGAAGAGTGTAATATAGGGAGTGAAGAAAGCCCCAAAATGATAAAACTGTCAAAATCACTGCCTATCGTTACAAAACAAAGGCATATAGCTCTGTCTAAGGAATTCATAGATGTATTTTCTTGGAGCTATGAGGACCTAAAAGCTTATGATACTAGCATTATACAACACAAAATTCCAATAAAGGAGGATCAAAAATATTTTAAACAAAAACTACGTAGGAGAAATCCTATCTTAATACCCTTGGTTGAGAAAGAAATCAAGAAAATGTATGAGGCTAAAATCATAGTTCCACTTAGATATTCTAAATGGGTATCCAAAATTTTCCCTACAAGAAAGAAAACAAGTGAAATCAGACTTTGCATTAACTTTAGGAATCTAAAAAAAGTATCCCTTAAGGACAACTAACCATTACAAAAAATGGATCGTATATTCCAGAGGGTGGTAGGCTCCAGTAGGATATATTTTTTAGATGGCTTTCCAGGATATAATCAAGTTCTATTGCATCCTTATGATCAAGAAAAAACAACCTTTACTACTCCTTGGGGGACTTTCATGTATGTGAAAATTCCCTTTGGATTAATGAATGTTGGTGCTACCTTTCAAAGAGCCATGGACATTTATTTTGCAGATGAAAATGGCCATTTTATTGTGATCTATCTTGATGATATTATTGTATATTCAAAAACTGATGAAGAACACTTGGCACATCTAAGAAGAGTTTTTGAAAAATGTAGAAGGTTTGGAATTTCCCTAAATCCCAAGAAAAAATTGTTTGGTCTTGAAGAAGGAAAGCTTCTCGGTCATATTATTTCTAAAGATAGAATCAGAATTGACCCTAGCAAGATTGAAGGTATACTCGAAATTAGTCATCTCAGGAACCTCAGAGAACTTCGATATTTCATTGGTAAAATCAAATTTTTAAGGAGATTTATACCCAATCTTGCAGAAATTTTGAGAATATAACCAACATGCTTAAAAAAAGTTTCAGAAATTAAGTGGAACATAGAAGCTAAACAATATTTTGATCTAGTCAAGCAAGCATTAACAAAAGCTCCAGTTCTAACTAGCCCAGATTTAACCAAAGACTTCATAATTTTTTATTTTGCATATGAACA
The DNA here is from genome assembly GCA_034641835.2 of Pinus albicaulis. Taxonomy (NCBI): domain Eukaryota; kingdom Viridiplantae; phylum Streptophyta; class Pinopsida; order Pinales; family Pinaceae; genus Pinus; species Pinus albicaulis. The sequence continues at coordinate 493,874,954 of CM076584.1, read as the reverse complement.
TACTACTGTTGTTGTATTATTGCAGAAAAATAGTGAAGGATATGAACAGCCAATAGAATTCTTTAGCAAAGCCTTGAGAGATGCATCAAGTACAACATCATGGAGAAACAGGCCTTTTCTCTGGTTAAAGCACTAAAAGATTTCAGAGTTTATATTTTACATTCACATATTATTATTTATGTGCCTAATGCAATAGTCAAATACAATTTAACATAGAATGGTCCTGATGGAAAGAGAGGCAAATGGATTGTTGTTATTATGGAATATGATTTGGAAATCAGACCTACCAAATTGATCAAAGGACAAGTATTAGCAAAATTAATGGTTGAATCAAATTTTCATGCGCTAGATATCAACATGGTATATTCATTGGATGATCAAGAGGAACTAGGAGACTACACTAATTGATGAAGCATTCCTAATTTCTCCCTCGTATGCAGATATCTTATATGTTTTGTTTAATTTGAATGCTCCTCCTAGTTTTTCCAAAACTAAAGAAAGATTTATAAAATTGAAATCTTTCAAATTATGCATTCTAGAAAATTTCCTATGCTGGAAATACGTTGGAGGTTTTTTACTCAATTTTTTGCTAAAAGATGATGCAGATAAAGTTATACAATAATTCCATGAAGGTGAATGTGGTGGTCATCTTTATTGGAAAACCACTGCCAATAAGATCCTTAGGGATGGTCTCTACTGGCCTACCCTTTTCCCTGACATTCACAAGATGGTAATTTCCTACCATAAGTGCCAAATTTTTGAAGGAAAGAGAAAATTGTTTCCCTTGTCCTTAAATCCCATTTCTGTTGAGAGCCCTTTCCAACAATGGGGTTTAGATTTCATTTGAGAAATGCATCCCCCATCATCTGCCCAGCATAAATGGATTCTTACTGCCACATACTACTTTACCAAATGGATAGAAGTCACACCTTCAAGAAATTCTACTGATTCTTTCATTATAAAATTCCTTGAAACAAATATCCTTTCCATATTTTGTTTTCCTAGAAAATTCATCATTGATAATGTTGCAGCCTTCAAATCCAAGAAAATGGTTGATTTTTGTCATAGGTACCACATAAATTTGGGATATTCAACAACCTATTACCCTCAAGGTAATGGATTAGTTTAATCTTCAAACAAAATTGTGGTGAATATCATCAAAAAGCATAAGAGGTTGATCAATGCACTTTGGGTTGATAGGCTAACTACCAAAAAATAAATTGGCATGTCTCCATACCAATTGGTCTATGGAATGGATGCAGTTTTTCCTTCTTCTTTAGGATTTCTGATCATGAATATCATTCGGGGAATTCAATCTGAACCAAATGATGTACAGAGAAGGATCAATAAAACTATTCAGTTACAGCAGTCTAGAGAAGAGGTCTATAATAGACCCCAAGTGATTCAAGAAAATATCAATATTTTTTTGATAAAAGAACAAAGGCTGATGATTTTAATCTAGGAGACAAAGTTTTGTAATGGGATTCCAGAAGAGAAGACAAAGGTAAACATGGAAAATTTGACAACCAGTGGAAAGGGCCATACATTATTGATGCTTTCAGAGGAAACAATGCATATTTCCTTAAGGAATTAGATGGAACAGAGATACCTGGAGGTCCTGTCAATGGCAGGATGTTGAAGCATTAATTCTCTTAAGAATACAGTTTGATCTTTTCATCATTGTAAATACCACAATTTTCAATTTGTGATTTTAATAATTCGTTAACAAAGGTTGAAGCTCGTGGAGAAGGCCCTAATACTAGTTTGATGAGTTGTTATAAAACAAAAAAAGAGATCAAATGAAGACTTTGCAGAAAATGGAGCACTCAAGGCTACTGGTCTTATGTTCTTGACACTTCGCTTGGAGAAGTTCCATCCCTAGCTAGAGCCACTGTTAGGGTCTTATAAATTATAGGATCTCAAGGTGATCGAGCATTTCATAGTTGTAATTTCATATTGTATATTATTTCCAATATTCAAATGATTCCAAAAAAAATATGAAAAAAGAAAAATAAAAGAGGGTATATTGGAAAAGATATAAAGAAAAAAAAGAGAAAAAAAAAAGAAAGAAAACCCCAAAAAGAATAATACTAAAAGTGATGCAAATCAAAATGCCATTGCTGATTAGATTAGTTTGCTCAATTCATACAGTCTAAGCATGATTGAACAATTTTAAATTTTTGTTGGATAGGTTACAAAATAAGGATTTTCCAAATAGTTCAATCTTGGAAAATCAACAACTAGGTAGAAAATAAAATTGACTCAACAGTTTAATCTGAGTCAATGGAAGGAATAAGGGAAAAAGTAGGTTAGAATTTCGAAGAAAAAAAATATATGGGTCTACAAGCCTAAATGCACCCTACAAAAGAATGATGAAAAAATGTTAGAATAGTGAAAGGGTAGGTAGAATGAAAGAAAATAAATGTGAAGATACATGAAATTTATCCCAAAGCATCATTCAAAGGATTTCATGTATTCTCATGTTAAAGAGAAAAAATAAAAAAAACAAAGGAGATCCTAAGTTTCGGGGATTAGTTTATTTTGAATTTATTTAACATATTGTATGTCATGTTCTAAATTCCCTAACCTTACACTCTGCCCGACCCAATCATCTACTTACCCATCCCATCATTGTTAATCTCCCACCAACTTTTGTCTCATCTCTGCTCCCACCATTACATCCAAAAACCCACATTCATTTCCGGCCACCCCTCATCCTCTGAAAGTTAAGGTCGGGGGGGTCTGAAATGGGCGGTTTCCGAACACGGCCCATATGCTATGTGTCAGGTGCATATCTTTTCGCACCCCCCCCCCTAATGCCATTCCGCTTACCATCCATGACCCCCTCCGAAAAGTGGTTTCCACCATAACTAAAGCACGTTGTTGACCATTAATTCTCCATCATTCCCCTTGCTCCATGATGCCACTCCTGTCACATCTACCCAATCACTCCCACTCCCACCTAATGACCCTTGGAACAATTAATTGTTCAATCCATTTCCCAATGGGCCCACACCATGTCAACAGAAACCCCACCACTCTACAAAGCTACCTTTCTCCACTTATTTAAAAGGTTACTATGTTCTCACTATTTTATTGTAACATGTGATAAAATTCAATATTTTAGCAGATCTAAAGAGAGCGTGTAAGATTCCAATCTTTTGTAGATCAATAGAAATATCCCTTATTAAATTCCCCTTTTCTTCTAATTCTCCTTATGATCAACAAAAAATCCCTTATATTTCTTCCCCTCTCTGTTTGATTAGGCTTTATAATCTGCGCACCTAAAAACACCAAAAACATAGTCAGTTTCATTTTCAAAGATAATAATGCCTCCAAAGAAGAAAGAGAAGGAGCCATTCAATCAAATGGTTCACCCTCTTATGGACCTTGATCACATTGCCCTTGCTGACATGGATTTTAAGATTCATGAGACTATCTCAGAGTTTTATCTCTTCGACATATACTGCTGGTTGGAAGATAAGATCATCGATGAGGCCGATAAAATAGGACTTTCGGACACTAACTTACTATATTATATATTCCTCGAAAAGCCACAGTTGCCCTGAATTTATTAGAAGCTTCCATGCATGCTATGATATAAATAATAGGGTTGTTGTTTCCCCCACAGGGGAGGTTCTATTCACCATTAGTGCCCAGTCTATCATGCAAAGGATGCAAGCTCCTGTTATTGAATAAACCACACCTTTTTCGTATGAAACCCTCAGGGAATTGTACCAAAAGTTAGATTTTTCCAGTAGAGCCAAAAATCTTGAACCATTCATGGCTACAGACACTCCCTTGCCCAAGAAAAATCCTCCATATCCATCTTTTACATTCCCTGATAGGACTCAGCACATAGTTGTTGTCCTTTCTTACCTGCTAGGATATCATTTAGATCAATGGCTATATGAAGCAATGATAGGCTTTCTGTCAATACTTTCATCAGAGTCTAAACCCTCCATTATGTTTAATTTCATTCAATTCCTGGAAGATGCCATTCATGATCAGTTTGTCAAGTTTCACACCGAGGAAGTGTTTAATTACACTTCATTCAATGTTCATATGTTTGTATATTTTCAAGCAAATAGGTTTTAGTTTACAATGAGAAAAGTGAATGAAGATTCCCAACCTCAGTCTGTCATCTTTTGGACAACAATGCTAATGAAAGATCATAAATATTACACTTACAAAAGATTTATTGAATTATTTTTGCATCCAACTATGAGCATCCTCAATAGCACAGTGGAACCAAGCATTGGTGAAGAGATTAGAAAGATCATGCAACTATCAGACCAAGTCAAAACTGGAGACTGGTACTTGTACCAGAACTATACATAACTTAGAATATATGTGTGTGAGTAGCCCCCTTATAAGTTGCCAAAGTTCCTCCCCATGAGGATCTTTTCCCTCGAGTACATTCAATATATGATTAATGCAGATGAGTTACATTTTGTATCAGCAAAAAATAAGTCTCATTTCAGGATCACATAGTCACTGTCGTTTATTACCTGCTAGGATATCATTAAAATTAGTGGCTAGATGAAGCAATGATAGGCTTCTTTTCAATATTGTCACTAGAGTCTAAACCATCCATTATGTTTAATTTCAGTCAATTCCTAGCATATGCCATTCATGATCAGTTTGTCAATTTTCACACTGAGGAAGTTTTTAAATACACTTCAGTCATTTTTTATATGTTTGTATACTTTCAGGAAAACAAGTTTCAGTTTACAATGAGAAAACTGAATGAATATTCCCAACCTCAGTCTGTCATCTTCTAGACAACAACGCTGATGAAAGATCAGAAAGATTACACTTACAAAATATTTATTGAATTATTTGTGCATCTAGTTAGGAGCATCCTCAACAGCACAGTGGAACCAAGGATCAATGACGAGATTAGAAATATCATGCTGTTGTCAGACCAAGTCAAAGTTGGAGATTGGTACTTGTACCAAAACTATACAGAACTTAGAATATATGGGTGTGATTTTCCCCCTTATAAGCTGCCAAAATTTCCTCCCCGTGAGGATATCTTCCCTGGAGTACATTAGGCAGATGATAAAGGTAGATGAGGTACATTTTGTATCAGAAAAAAATAATTCTAAGTTCACGATAAAATCCCAAATTGGTCCTTTCAATTGCAAAAATAGAGCAGCATGAGAGGAGGATGATAGGATGCTGAAAGAGATCAAATTTACACATAGTTTCACTTGGTCTTATGACCCATTGGGAATTATCTCTAAGAAGAGGGTAGAAAATAAATAAAATCCCTACATTCACACCCATAAGCCCAGAATTGAACAATTTATGAACCAGACAGAGCGGACAACAAATACCTTAGAGGAGGTCGAAGAGCAGATAATTTCATCTTCAAGTATACAGACCCCTACTCCACAAGAAAATCATAATACAAGGGATAAGAAATACAAAGGAAAAGAACAAGAGAAAGAGGCAACAGGAAAAATATCAAGCTATGATCAGTAACCTTTGGAGACCAATACATCTAGCAGGGAGTTTAAGATGAAATATAGGAAGAGAGAAAGAATTCACATGGATATTGACCAAGGCAAGGAATTATAGCAGCAAACAATGATAACTATCAGAGACTCTCCAGGTTCTTCTCCACCAGGTGGCCAAACTATATTTTCTCCTACAACTTCAACTAAAACTCCATTTCAGCAGCAAAGCCTTCAAACACCTACATCTACTGCTGCTACTGGGGAAAAGGAGGAAACAATATATGACACATTCAGAGAGATGAAGAGAAAAAATGAAATATTGAATACCAACACCTACAACCAATTTTGGAGGCAGACCACTAGGTCACAAAGTAGGCTTCTATCAACCTTCGATTCAGAGAAGGGAAATATGCGTGTGGCTTTCTTAGAAGCCTAGATTTCTCAGCCAAAATCACCTGTTGATTTAAAGCATACATCTTTTTAGTTTAATGTCAAGGACATCCACCAAATAGATCAGATGGAAATGCATAAGCAAACTAGAGAAATGATCTCATCCACACTGACTATAACTGCAATGAGTTTGTCTAAATTGTAGGTATCATTGGTCAATATTCAATCCCACCTCAACATGGAGAATATTTCTTCTCTTGAAAAGGATACCAGAATCAAATCCCTAGAGGATTTAGTTGTGAAGATTGGGTATGATCCAATAAATGTAGAAGCAGTAGAAGAGATCCTGAAGAAGAAAAATGCATACATAGCAGCCCTAAGAAAGAAGCTCAAAATATCAGCTACTGAATACCCTATGACCAAGGACATAGAGGAAAACTAAACACAAAAATCAGAGATGATGAAGCTAATAATGGAACAGTCAGCACAGCTAAAGAATATGGAGACAAAAATGGAGAAATTAGCAAAGGAAAAGGAAAAATAAGCATATATGGCCATCATTCCATTGGAGGTTGTTCCTATTGTAGTCATCCCTTCAACTACATCAACAACTACAGGTACATCAAGTGGTACAGAACAGCTGGCTAAATCCATGGAGAATATGTCCATCCAAAAGGAGGATATTAAAAAGCTGAAAGCACAAACTAATACCTTGAAGGATCAAAAGTTAATATCTGAAAATGCACATGAAATATAAGTGTAAAGAGCCCAAAAAAATATTGAAATATTGCAAAAGGAAGAGAAGGAAGCTTCCATTGGTCACACTGTTGGACAGGAAAAGGAGATCATATGGAAAAGTATAATCGACTCTATGAATGAAATATGGCCTTCTATTCAAATCATATTTGAACAGAAATACCTAATTGAAAAGGTAAATGATTTAATAGCTAGGGACACCAAGGAGCTTGGGGACATGCCTGAGACAAATAATAATATCATAATATTTTTAAATTCAAAGATCAGGTATGAATTGGATGAAATTGGAGTTGAAGACAGAACAAAAACAATTCTAGAGTTCAAGAAGGTGCTCACTAACAAAAGCTTGGTCACATAGTTGGAGGAAAAGTGCCACAATTTAGAAATTGTTTTTAGTAGATTATTTAATAGCATTGAGCCACTAACCAAAATAAGGTTACCTTCACTGTCCATGTTAAATGACAAGCTTATTTCCAGACAAGACTATGTGAAGAAACTGAAAGACACTGCTAAGGACACATCCAAGTTTGCGTGTCTTAGAGGAGAAATGACTGGAAGAGATTTCCTTGAAGCAATGAGAAACGATATATTCATCCAACATGAAATTAAACACATTTTTGTGTTGAGGCCCACTTTTGTTACATTCACAGAGACAGATGAAATATATCGAACGGTGATTAGGATAAAGATTCTAGATGAGCAGCAATGGGAAAATCTATGTGAATACCAAGAAGGGTGAAGGCCAACGAATCAACCAGACCAACACAACACCAAATCACCCAAATCAGCCAGCACAATAGTGGATCGAATCATGCAACAACGACCTTCTCAAAAATAGGGCCAAATGTCAAATTAAGTTCATCGTGTCCACTTCGTGGTCACACTAGTCAAATTTTTCTTATTTTTTAATTCATAGCAGATTGCCTATGTAGATAAGAAAATTTTTGTAGAATTCAGTTAAATGCTTCATACATTGTGAGTATCAGGGGTTGTACCCTGGATTGTAAAACTTTTCTAATGGAGCATTGTGTTTTCTTAAAGCCGGAGCATCAATAATAAAAGACCATTTATAGGATACTTGAGTTATTTTTAACTGGTGATGTTATTCCTTTTCTATGTTAATGTTTCCATTTTTTCTCTCTCATTGGATCATTTAAATATGATTGTAAAACAAAATGCTAAAGATTAATATTTTTTGTTAGAGCACCTTATTTATGGCTATGTTTACAATATAAATGTTTTTCTTCTGAAGTCTAGTTAATAAATTCTTAATTTATTTTTAACCATTACTAATTTCACTGTTTCTTTCATTTCATTTTAAAATATAGTAAGTATAGTTAGCTTGCCTTGTGAATGCTCTTGAAAATTTGATGCAACAACCCAGCCTTTTATGACTCCATAGCCCAATGGAATTAGTTTAAATCATATCTACTAGTCCAATCAAACAATCAATCAAAAAGAAATCTCTACAATCATTATAACTAGCCTAACATCATATTCATAAAGCAAACCTAAATATAAAAGAGAAATCCCTCTCTGAGTTTAGGAGGGCTAGATTCTAGGCTCCAAATTGGTTTTGATGTTGTCATGCATAATTATTCTTTCCAATATTAAAATTATAGAATGATAACATAAGCTCCTTAAATAGGATTTTGTTTGATGTTTTGAGTGTTGGATAGGAATGTCAGTGAGGAGGCTAGGTCTAGGGTTTTTAGGTCTGAATTTCAAGGTCAATTTGCAGATAATGTGTGAGGCCAGGTAGGTAGCTTGAAAGCATGTTTAATTGGTCATTGAGTATAGGATGAAGTGATAGAAAGTGTTATTGCTAGTTTTTTTATCCATCCACTAGTGATCAAAATTAGCTCTTTCATGTCATTTTAGGGTCCCACTTAGAATTTTTTATCATTCCACTAGTTCATGCAAAACTTTTGTCACTTGGTGTATATTTTCATCAAAGTTCACTCTTTTCATAAATTTCATTTCATCATTTGTTGGCTCACTTTGTCAATTGTTGAGATTCCATTATTTCATGAGATTACATCACCTTTTTAGTCATGTCATCATGAATTCCAGTCATTCAAGGTTCTCATTAGATTTTAGGGTTTTTAGGGTCCAACAACACACCATTTCTATTGAATAAGACCAGTAAGTAAGAGAGTGATCAAATAAACATCTCTTTACCATATGAATATGATTTGTAAGGAGTAATTTTCATTTCAAGATGTAATTTTTTATTTCAAAATGTAATTTTTTTTTTTTATTATGTAATTTTATGTCACTCAATTTGTAATAAATTCATTGTTCCCAAGCTACCAAATCAAAGCATCCATATGCCAAAACACCAAAATGTCAAATTTTAAAGTGTCTCAATCCATAAAATGATCAATTGTAAAAGCATAGGGTAAAGTTTCAAAATTTAAAGGTGAATGTAAAGAAGGTAAAGTGGGTCCCAAGGCCCAAAAAATAAAATCCACCAAGTATAAAGCTCATCAAAACATCAAATTTACTCTCATTTGTCTCTCACAACATCGAGCTACCACTTCCACAGCTTGAATTTCCAGTTTGGAGGGCGAAAGATTGATTTTTTTGGTGGTGTAGCGCTTTTGGACAAGAAGCGCTGCACTTTTGTAACTAGCGATGTGCATCTTCTAAGTGTGTTGTGCTTCTGGCAGAGAGGGTACTAAGCATCTCTCAAAGGTGATGTGCATCTAGCCTTTTTGTTCAACAAACTCCAGACTTCATCTAAAAAACTTCTAACCTCCAGCAAAGGTTCTTACCACCTCTTAACAAGTAAGTAAGACACAATTTCCTCCTCCTTGCATTCTTCAAGGGCAGATTTCATGGTGCTTGAGTTTTCATGCCAAATTCGGATTTTCTCTAGTTAAAAACCCTAATATCATTCCCTCATTCCCTTTTTCCCTAATACCCCACATTTCTTTCCCACATCACAGTGAAACCAATCCCTACCCCTACATTACTATATCCCTGTCCCTAAATCCCTTTTCCCTAAACCCTAAGTCCTATGCATTTCAACTTTCTAGGCACCCATTACCATAAAAACTGTAATAAAATTACCATTCCCAATTTCCTAAACATTTTAACCCCCCACCACCTCCCTAAGTTTACTAACCCATTCCCCTATCTTCCCAATTTTTCCTACTCCATTCCCCACTCCCATTTCCTCATCCCTAGGGTTTCTAGACCAAAATACCATGGAGTAGGAAAGCAAAGACTACATGGAGGAAGAAGAGAGGCACGAAATAAGGTCACAAAAGGGAGGAAGGATTCTTAGACTTGAGCCCACCAACACCAGAGAAATAATGGCATCTCCGATGACTGCCACTTTTTTCAAGTATGTCAGATGCTTTGATTTTTTTGAAATGATACAAAGAGTTCCACACCACCTTGTTTTGAGTAGACTTTTCATATCAAATAATCAAGTTACCCTTGCTGGTGTGACTTTCACCATATCATCATCCATCATTGCAGTTTCCACTATGATTCCAAATGTAGGTGAGAAATGGTTCAAGTCAAGAGACTTGGATGATCACTATTATGAGCCATACATCAAGCGAAGGTACAAAAATGAAGTAAAGAAAGTTTTTCCTTTCAATTACCTCCTTGATAGGTATGCCCCCATGATGAAAATCATCATGAATTACTTCTCTTGTGAAGGAAGATTCTCCAGACCTTATATATACCATATTACATTGTTCATGCACTTCAAAAGGGTCAAGATGCTCAATATTCCATATTTTCTATTCATGAACATTGAAAAAATGTCGTACATTGTACAGAAGAGAGCTTATGACTAGGAGATGAACAACCTCTCTCACCACTCTCTCATCAAGATCATTTTCATCCATCATCTTAATAAGTTGAACATCTCATGGGACACTTTCATTCCCAATGACATATTCACTACTCCACAAGCTCAAGATGTTGAAGATGTTCCTCCCACATCTCATCCTACTACATTTATTCCTCCATCTCAGCCCACAACACCTACTTCTTCATCAACTCATCCTACTAGACCCATTTCATCACCATCATCACCATTTAAAAGTCAGATTGGGTCACCTAGCAGGGTTATGGTCAACAAGCCTAAAAGGGTTCAAATGGGCACATGGGCTAGAACATATCAGAGAGGAAATAGGCAGGTTTTTTCTCCATAGATTATGGAAGGGACCTTTCCTTCTTCATTGGAAAAGTAGGTATAGAAAGGAAAGAAAAATATAACAGAGGCAGATGTTCATGAGGAAATTAGGCATGAAGAGGAAAACCTCCATGAGACAGAGAAAAAATTTGAGCTAGTTGACTTGGATCAGCAGGATGATCATGAGGCCTCCAATTTTATTGTCAAAGAGAAGGATGCCCAAATTAGAGAGCTTCAAACTAACTTAGATATATCTAATTTTGTCATTTATTTTCTTGAGCAGGAGGATAAGCAGTTGAAGAATAAGAAAATCCTCATGGAGCTAGAGCTTCTTAAAACAAAGAAATGTAAATCTATGTTGCCACTTAATAACGTTGACCATGATGACATCCAAAGTAGCAGAAAAAATAACAAAAACAAGGGGTCTTAAGATGGCTTTACAGCACCAGAGAATTGAAGATGAAAAACTCGCTTCTGAAGAGAGGATTTCCAAGGAGGTTGAATATGACAAAGAGAGATGGCTTGATAGGGTAAACATCTATCTTCAGAAACTCCTCCAGAAGGAAAACAAGGAAAACAAGATGCTCATAAACTTTTCAAACATGTACATCACAAGAAACAAATTTTGTATCATCAAACTCAAGCAATTGTAGGAGAAACATAAGAAAACCCTAGCCAAACAAAAGGAAAGAGACAAACTTGATATTATTCCTGAGGCCTCCCTCCATGATTAACATAAATCATCAACAACCATTTTGCAAATTTTGGCAAATTTTTGGGCAATTTTGAAGATTTTTGAGTTTTTCTGCACTTCTTGAAAGTCACTAGAAAATTTGACTATCAGAAGCACAGTGCCCTAGGCTCTGCGCTTTTTCTAACAGCCTCTAAATGACAAATGGTTACCACCATTGGATTCAAAAGTCCCTCTACATCAAATTTTTACTATTTTCACATCAAATTTGGACATTATAACAGGGAGAAATGGCCAAAAACATCCAAAAAATCATGTTTCTGCCCTCTTTTTTAGCCTGGCGCTGCGCTTTTGACCAGTCTTGGGAGATTGAATTTTGGGTCAAGTTAGGTCAATTTTGGAAACTAAGCACATATTTGGAAACTAGACATGATAGGATTTCCAATGAGCTATCTTGAGCTCAATTTGGACTTCAAGAAGGCCTCCAAAACTCACCTTGAAGTTGGTGTTGTGCATCTGCTTTAGGTGCTGCGCATTTTCCAGTTGCCTAATATTTTCTAGTTTTTGAGTTTTTCTCAGTTTCTGATAAGATTTATGATTTTTTACTGATTTAATTCATGGATGTAAATGTAATAATGATGCTCTTAAGTTACCTAGGGGTAAATACATTAGGTAAAACTCTTTGAGAGGATGAATGAATCAATTTTACTAAAGTTAGGGATGAGTCAGTTTGACCACCCTACACTCTACGTTTTAGTTCAAACTTTGGTGGATCAGCTCCACAACTCATGGTTTCGACCCCTGAGGTTGGGAGCAATTTTTTATGGCTATATATTTCACTTTTTGACTCATTTCATAGGTTGGATGTTGTTGTATTAATCAAAGAACATTAGCGTATTCATATTTTGGCAGTAATATATTGGATGAGTTGCTTCTATTCTTTTGGGATTCATGTGGTATTGTGCTTTGACATAGTTTCTTCTTGAGTTTCATATGTATGAATTTTTTGTACTTTCCATGTTCATTCCAGCTCTATGATATGTTGATTTCTTAAGTTTGATAGACAGAATACATCTTTTATAATCTTTTTTTGGAGAATCACCATAATTTGTTCAATATATTTAGTTTAAAAGGAATTCATGCACTGTCATACCCTTTTTAGCACCTCACTAGTCTGATCCATCTCACCCTGAAACCCTAAAGTGTTAGAGTGCTTACCTACCTTGCCCCATTAGATGTCTGCAATTTTGACCTTATTTGCCCTGACCTAGTTACCTCTTTGACCTAATTCACTCATCTAGCACCCAAACCAACCAATAAAAACCCTTGTGCTACTATACCTAGCCTAAAACCTAATTTGATCTAGCCCTCTTGGCTGAGATCCCTTGGAGAGATCCCTCTCCTGCCTAGTAGGGCTAGCTACTTGGACAAGCTTGGTTAGTAGTTACCTTTGCTGGTCTCTTCTCAGCCTCAGAGATCCGGTAGAGTGCTAACATATTGGTGACCATACTGGGGAGGAAAGTAACAGATCTTCCCATAGACAACAATCATAAAATATCAGATATTATTTTTGATGGTGAACAACAATCAGACACAAGAAGGTTGAATCATTCACCTGGCGACTCTAGTGTCGAAAAGTCCAAGGTTCAAAATTTTTATGGTGACTCCACTCTTCAAGAACCATTAGTCTAAAAAAATTCTTGGTGACTTCATTGTTGTCAAAATGGATTCAAGTCCTCAAAGGTATGCTCCCATGATCAGATATCACGTATCAGGTTTTCCGAACAGCATGCCTCAGGTTGATTGGATGGCATATCTTCCGAAGTTCAAAAATGCGAAAGGTAATGATGTTTCTCTTCATATGGTGATATTTCACGTGCATGTGCATAGATTAAAGATTTATTTTCCTAAACACTGCTTGATCAAGATATTCATGGACACTATGGAAGGTGAAGCCCAATCTTGGTATGAAATTTTTCCACCTGCTTGTATTTATTGTTTAAAGGATTTTCATACCATGTTCTTTGAAAGGTATAAAGAATCTTGTCCATCCTTAATATTAGTTCAGAACTGTTGTAAACACGTTGATAGTTTTATTGAAAATATTGATAATGTTTATGGAGATGATGAATACATGGACGATGAGATCATTGAAGCCCTATATAAAAATCCATTTCAACAACATAAAGAAAACTTAGAGGATACTTATCAAGATGCTCAGGAAAGTTTGCAGCATGCTGAAGATCTTTGTACAGTTGAAAATGATGGAAGACGAGGTCTTATTTAAGATCTTGCAACAGAAGATGGTATGCAGGAAAATCAAGTTCTAATTTCAGATTGTGATAAAGTCAAGCTGGCTATTCCAGATCTAGATTCAGATTGTGATGATAAAGAGTATGTTGTTTCGGATCTCATGAAGGAGAGCTCTATGGTTGATATCACCTTGAATGAATAAAACAAAGTTATTGACCCAAGTGTTCTCATCCCATTAGAACAAAGTATTTAGAGGGAGGTAATTCAGTCCCTTTATGAAAAACAAGATAAGATCTTTGTTCAATTAAGTGAAAAATATTCTTTGGATGACTCTGCGGTAAATGACAGAAATGTTAGTTTTGAGTTTCAAGAACAATCTAAAGTTTCCCCTATTATGACAGATGAGTGTGATAAGAAACATGACAATCTGGTTGCCATGTCATATGAAGATGATAAAAAATGTATTCAAATTGCATAAGACAAGGGCATTGAGGACTATCATTCAAATTTTTCTTCTCATGTTTCATGTGAATTTTTATTTCAAGAAGAAATATGCTCACCTACTTGTTTAGAATTTTTTGAAGACCAGGAACACACTCTTATTGAGGTACATTAGGAAGAGAGATCAGATTCAGAGAAAAATATTCCTTGTTTCTTCTATATCAGCGTGAGGTAAATTTTCATGTTTTTCAGGATCCAGTGAAAATTTTATTGCAGACAACAGTGAAGGTAATTATTGCAGTATTCAATGATGATGGATATCATTGTCAGCTATGTTTTTGGCTGCCAAATTGTAAATATGTATTGTTGTCGATAGAATCTGATTGGGAGAATCAATCAAGGAGGCATTTTCTTGATTGGTTACACTAGCATTTTGATATCGCCTTATTGTACATAAGCCTTCAACAGATAGGTGGTTTTCATCAGGATTTGAAGCCCTCAAGTCTCGGTGATATACTGTTATCAATAAGTTTAGTAAATTTTTATTTAAGTCAATCAGTTTTGAGTCAATTTTAAAGTCAATTTTCAGTTGGTTCGAGTTTGTTACAAATCAGTTTAATTTTTCAGTTTTCAGTTTGTCTTTAACTTTTGACTCCACGTCCAATGGAAAGGAACTTTTTCTACGGTGTTCTTGGCACCTCCAAGAAGCTACCATCCCCAGCTGGAGCCAATGTTAGTGTCAATTTTTGCATCCTTCCACCAGTGATCAAAATTAACTCTTTCATGTCATTTTAGGGGTCCCACTCAGAATTTTTTGATCATTCCACTAGGTCATGCAAAAAATTTGGTCACTTGGTGCAAATTTTCATCAAAGTTCACTCTTTTCATAAATTTCACTTCATCACTTGCTGGCTCACTTTGTCACTTGCTGAGAGTCCATTATTTCATGAGAGTACATCACCTATTCAGTCATGTCATCATGAATTCCAGTCAGTCAAGGCTCCCATTAAGTTTTAGGATTTTTAAGGTCCAATAACACACCATTTCCATTGCATAGGACCAGCAAGTAAGAGGGTGATCAAATAAAATTCTCTTTACCCTATAAAGATGATTTGTAAGGAGTAATTTTCATTTCAAGATGTAATTTTTATTTCAAAATGTAATTTTTAATTTTTATTATGTAATTTTATGTCACTCAATTTGTAATAATTTCATTGTTCCCAAGCTACCAAATCAAATCATCCATATGCCAAAACACCAAAATGTCAAAGCTTAAAGTGTCTCAATCCATCAAATGATCAATTGTCAAAGAATGAATTCATAGTGAAAGGGTAAAGTTTCAAAATTTAAAGGTGAATGTAAATAAGGTAAAGTGGGTCCCATGTCCCAAAACATCAAATCCACCAAGTATAAATCTCATCAAAACATAAAATTTACTCTCACTTGTCTCTTATAACTTCGAGCTGCCACTTCCACAGCTCGAATTTCCAGTTTGGAGGGCGAAAGATTGAATTTTTTGGTGGCGTTGCATTTCTGGACAAGAGGCGATGCACTTCTGTAACTAGCGTAGCACATCTGCTAAGTGCAATGTGCTTCTGACAAAGAAGATGCTACGCATCTCTCAAACACGCTGTGCATCTGGCCTTTTTGTTCAGCGAGCTCCAGACTTCATCCAAACTTCTTCTAACCTCCATCAAAGGTTCTTACCACCTCTTAACAAGTATGTAAGAAAAAATTGCCTCCTCCTTGCATTCAAGGGCAGATTTCATGGTGTTTGAGTTTTCATGCCAAATTCAGATTTTTTCTAGTTAAAAACCATAATCTCATTCCCTCATTCCCTTTTTCCCTAATACCCCACATTTATTTCCCACATCAAAGTGAAACCCATCCCTACCCCTATATTACTATATCCTTGCCCCTAAATTCCTTTTTCCCTAAACCCTAAGTCCTAGGCATTTCAATTTCCTAGGCACCCATTACCATCAAACCTGTAATAAAATTACCATTCCCAATTCCCTAAACATTTTAACCCCCGACCATGTAATATTCCAAATCTGGAATTGCACAACAAGCTCGCTGAAATAACGCACTCCTGGGATATTGATGCACAGAAATGAGTTTATAGCCCTTGGATCCCTTAGATCAGCATATCTGGATTCTAGATCCAAAAGGGGAGAAAAAACAAATAAAAATAGGTGTGGTAAACAGATCTCCCACCACCTAGTCTAGTTGAAAAACACCCTACAAGAGGGGCTGCAGCTATGCACAAAAAAATGCTTCAGGAATAATGCAGTATTTTATAGTGTGAGAGGGAGGCCATAAAATATGATTAACTAATGAATATATAGCAGCAAATCATAATTAAAATGAAGCATTTTAAATATACAATAGAATACATGAGACAATAGAGCAAGAAATCTTCAAAAAAGAAGGTTGCAACACATATATAACTGTAGAAATGGCTCAACAGCATTAATTTAAGGAGCTGCAGCAGATGAATATTACAACTCAGATCTAGGATAGATCTGTGGACAAAACATCATATCTATTTCAGATATGGAAACTAGATAGTCTTATTTACAAGATCCCCTTGGGGTTTTGACCAAATCATGCATAAACAAGAGTAGATCTGAGTTTTAAGTTGCAGATCTGTAAAATGCTACAGTAATTTCTGAATATGAATTTACATTATAATATATCAGATCTAAACATAACATGGATCAGCAAGCTAATCCATGGATCACCAAAGTGAAAGGCAAAGCCCAACACCAAATATCTCTCATCAAAATTGGGATCAAAACACATTGAAGTATCTCATATGAAAATAACGCAGTTCCTCAATAGAAATAGCGTTGTAGCTTGAATAAAATAGATGGCCAGCTGCCAAGATACAGATTTGAAGCACAAACAGGAGAGGCACTCTTCCAGGAGGTTAAAATACACACTCCATGAGAAGAGGCTCCCAAAACAAGCTAGATCTTTGCAGATCTAGAATTCCACTTGCTGCAGCTTGCAAAAGCAGACAAACCCTCACTGGATCTATGCTGAAATTGGAAGTAGAGCTTGGCCTCAAGCCTGATAGTGGATCAAATCAGAAAATACTCCTCCAAGAATCCTCAAAGGAATAGGTGAAATCCCTGCATAGGAACTCCAAGTGCTAAGCAGCACAATCCTCTACTAAACAGCAGAGAATAGTATTTTTCTAAGCAGACAAGATACTTAGAAATATAATCAATCAAAGACCTTCTTTTGTTGCCTTCCCCTTCCTTTTATAAGATGAAAGCCTTTGAAAACCCTAAACCACCTTAATTAGTTAGCTCCTTTCACATGAGGGGCCTCCTTCTAGAACTGTGATGTCCCTTTATGAGATACATTG
Organism: Pinus albicaulis; assembly: GCA_034641835.2. Lineage (NCBI taxonomy): Eukaryota > Viridiplantae > Streptophyta > Pinopsida > Pinales > Pinaceae > Pinus > Pinus albicaulis. The sequence goes on along the minus strand of CM076584.1, from coordinate 493,857,426 downwards.
AATCTAGACATCGTTGTAGATTTGGTCAAGGTTGACCCAGTCTCATAGCTTAAACCCCTTTCACACCTACAGTGATTTATTTACATGGCCCTGATTTATCTTTGTTCACATGGGCATTGATTTATTCAGTCTTTTTAGGAGTTTTACATGTCCTCCTTTATTCATTTATTCATGCAACAGAAAGTAAAAAAAACGAATATTCCTCTTAGCTTAGGCTAAGTAGGAATATTACATTCCTCCCCTCCAAAATGTTGCTTGTCCTCAAGCAAATGATAGGGTAAGAGTTGTAGCACTTCTCCTCCTCCATTGATGGCATCATCAAGGATCAAGTCTTCATCATAAGCCAAGTGCTCAACAAGCCAATACATCATGAATTGCTGCTCCAAGGCCAACATAATATGTGCATAGTCCATCCCACCAAGAGTGAAAAACTCAACAAAAATAAACATGGCTAAAGCAATGCTACATCTAAAACATGTATCATGAAGTACAGGTAGAAGTTCTAAAGCATGTGGTACATACACACTACTCATCCTCTGTCCATACAACCCCATAAAAAATACAACTATATCATCCAAGTATGGAAGTAAGACTACATATGTGAAAACTGAGATCTAAACTTGAGGAGGTGGGTCAAAATCCCCCATGTGATGCCAGCGCAGTGTACCTCTTGTCTTCATTAGATATAGGTGTGGTAAGTGGCATTCCCACCACACATTTGCTGCATGAGTCATCTTAACTTGGCTGAAGATGTTACATAAGTTTGGTGCCTTTTGGAAGCACCCATCATGAAAAGGAATCTCCCTTTGCACAACAAGGGAGTGGCTAATTTCAGAATTTCTATTGGCCCCCAAAAAGATATGAGATCCACCTGATCTCTCACCCCCTTTAGGAGTCATATCCTACAAAAACATGGTAAAAGAATGTGACAAATTAGAAAATGCAACTTGCTTGGCATGATCAGTACTTTTACCCTCATAGTCCTTCATACATATGGAGTTGTGCATGAGCATTTTCCTCCTCTCAAGCAAAGGAAGAAATAGCTGATATGACTCTTGTAAAGAGTCCATTGGCTACCCCAATCCTCCATGCCTAATGCACTCTTGAAAGTGTTGATGTAGTACCTCTCTCATGCCTTCCCAAACAAAGCTCCTCATGATTAGGGTATATATCTTCATTGAATGCATATGGATGAGGAAGAATTCTTCGTGTGCCCCTTGTAATATCTTTTGCTTGAGCTTGGAAGCTCTAGCCAAGAAGACCTTACCATGATAATAGATGACTCCCCCTTGGACTAAGTAGCCCTCTTCTTGCTGCATGTCATCTAGTATCATACCAGTGTGGAGATCTTTGGAATACTCTACAAGCAGTTGAGATTTCAAATACAGATCCACATTTTTCAACAATGATAGCACTACTGATACATCAATAAGAGTGCTTGTCATATTGTTGATCTCTTCTTTGACATTATACATGCAAAAATTGTTTTTTGGAAGGTTGATCCTCCCATTCTTCTCCTCCCACAGCGCAGATTCAGAAAAGAGAGAGGGAGATAGTGATGCATGAAGAATATCTTCCTCATACTTGGGTTGTCCCATGCCCTCCAACGTTGTGACTTGGTCTCTCATTGCTCCAATCCTTCCTTGATCTAGATTTGGAGCAGCACTTTGTGGAGCCTCCCCCACAAGATCTAAATCTGATGGCATTCTAGGTGGCGTGCCATTAGATAGGAATGTCCCTTGCAGCATACTCATGAACATGAGAGAAGGGAATGTGAGATCCCTACTTCCACTACGAAAATCCATCTCTGTTGTTTGTGTGGAAGTACTAGGTGAAGGATAAGTGTGCATGACTTGAATCGTTTGTGGTTTCCAACTCTTCAAGTCCACCCACTCCATCTGCAAAGCTTTCCAATCAGTGGTAACCTTCCCCAAGGTAATCAACCATTGGACACCCAAAATGATTTTGGTGTCTGGTATGTCAACTACAAAGAAGTGATCCACCAGAGTGTAGGATCCCATAGTGACAGAGAGTGATGGAACATATTTCATGCATTGCATGGTCCTATCCCCAGGGACCAAAACAGAAAATCCCTCAAAATTATCAGTGGGGATTGCTCTCTTTTGCACAAGATGAGCATCAATAAAGTTTTGGGTTGCCCCACTGTCAATCAGGATAGATACTCTCTGATTCATGACTAAACCTTGTACTCTTAGGTTCAAGTACTTAGGCACTCCTCTCAAGGAGGCAAGAGTCCCACTTATTGGAGCAAAGGATCCCTTCCCATCCCTAGATGGTGTTTGATCTTCCTCATCATCATCAGCGTTGTGACCCCTCCTAGGTTCATCATCTTCATCTTCCTCCTCAAGATTTGAGAAGAATTCTATGTAGTGTGCTTTCCCCGCAGCACATCTATGTCCCGGTGCCCATGACTCTTGGCAAGTGAAACACAGTTTCTTTTTCCTCAATTCCCTCTTGAGATCAATATAAAGAGGCTTCTTCAAAGAGCTCTCCTTGGGAGGAGCATATTTTCCTTCCTTCTCCTTAGAAAAGTGAGGGTCCTTGCTCTGGAAAGTTGCCTTTGCTTTTGGCAAGGCATCTTGGAGGTCTCTAGCCCTCTCAATGGAATCATGCAAAGTGATGGGCTTGGTAGATTTAACCAACCCATGCAAAGGTTCCCCCAGGCCATCAATGAACATGTAGACCCTCCTGGATACATATAGATTAGGGACCATGACTGATAATCTCAAAAACTCAGAGATATGAGTCTATGCATCTCTTGATTGCTTTAGCTTTGCAACGCTTATGAAGGGTGCTTCAGGATCCTTCCTATCAAACCTCTCCACCAATATTCTAGTAAACTCAGAATAGGTAGTCACATTGATGTGTCCCAATGTAGACAACCCATGGAACCACCAATTGTGTGCTTCACCTTCAAAGTGCAGCGCTGCAATCTTGATGGCTTCAACCTCAGGGACTTTGTTCAACTGAAAATAAATATCCAGCTTTTCTACCCATGCCTTGGCAGAACTGGAGGATGATCCATCAAATTTGGGTAATAAGAATCTTTCCATAGAGTGGTGTCTATCCTGATTATGAAGGAACCCACCATCTCTATACTGCTGCCTTGGTCTTCTCATGTCCTTGAGGTGACAAAAATCTTGGAAACTCAAGTTATCCTTGAATCTCTAACTCTGAGAATCATACTCCACAAAGTAATCTTCAAGGGAATCTTTCTCTTGTGGTCCTTCATTCTCCACAGCCAAGAAATTAGGCATAATGGAGTGTTGTGAAGCTTGTAGGGTTAGTGGTAGGTTCACTGGTTGACCAGTCCAGTGATGAGACATGTCAAAGCTTTCTCCCGGATGAAATCTCCCAGGATATTCCCTCATTTTGTCCATCCTCATCTCCTTGATCTCTCTGGAAATATCTTGCATGGCCACCAACGGAGTTCTTGCAAGCTCTTCTCCTTCTTTATCACTTGTAGTTTCAGGGGCTTTACCCTTGTCTTGATCTTTAGTAGTGTAATCAAACTTATTGTGACTCCTGTTCTGATACCTCTTCTCCCTCTTAGTAAGAGGATCATCTTATTATGAATGAAACATGGCTGGTGTTCCAAGGAAAGCACAGGTTGTGCCAAGAAAGGAGCTCTGATACCACTATAATATTCCAAATCTGGAATTGCATAGCAAGCTTGCTGAAATAACGCACTCCTGGGAGATTTATGTACAAAAATGCGTTTACAACCCTTGGATCCCTTAGATCAGCAGATCTGGAGTCTAGATCCAAAAGGGGAGCAAAAACATATCAAACTAGGTGTGGTAAACAGATCTCCCACCACTTAGTCTAGCTGAAAAACACCCTACAAGAGGGGTTGCAGCTATGCACAACAAACTTCTTCAGGAATAACGCAGTCTTGGAAAGTATGAGAAGGAGGCCATCAAATATGATTAAATAATGAATATACAGAAGCAAATCAGAATTACAATGAAGCACTTTCAATATACAATAGAATACATCAGACAATAGAGCAAGAAATCTTCAGAAAAGAAGGCTGCAACACATATATAACTGCAGAAATGGATCAACAACATTATTTTAAGGAGTTGCAGTAGCTAAATATTAAAACTCAAATCTAGGACAAATCTGTGGACAAAACATTAGATCTATTTCATATCTGGAAACTAGATAGTCTTATTTACAAGATCCCCTTGGGGTTTTGACCAAATCATGCATAAACAAGAGTAGATCTAAGTTTTAAGTTGCAGATCTGTAAAATGCTACAGTAATTCCTGAATATGACTTTAAATTATAATAGATCAGATCTAAACAGAACATGGATCAGCAAGCTAATCCATGGATCACCAAAGTGAAATGCAAAGCCCAACACCATAGATCTCTCATCAAAATTGGGATCAAAACACCCTGAAGAATATCATATGAAAATAACACAGTTCCTCAATGGAAATAGTGTTGTAGCTTGACTAACATAGATGTTCAGCTGCCAAGATATAGATCTGAAGCACAAACAGGAGAGGCACTCTTCCAGGAGGTTAAAAGACACACTCCATGAGAACAGGCTCCCAAAACAAGCTAAATCTCTGCAGATCTAGAATTCCACTTGCTGCAGCTTACAAAAGCAGACAAACCCTCACTGGATCTGCGCTGCAATTGGAAGTAGAACTTGGCCTCAAGCCTAATAGTGGATCAAATCAACAAATACTCCTCCAATAATCCTCAAAGGAAGAGGTGAAATCCCTGCATAGGAACTCCAAGTGCTAAGCAGCACAATCCTCTACTAAACAGCAGAGAATAGTATTTGTCTAAGCAGACAAGATACTCAGAAATATAATCAATCAACAACCTTCTTTTGCTACCTTCCCCTTCCTTTTATAAGATGAAAGCATTTGCAAACCCTAAACCACCTTGATGAGTTAGCTCCTTTCACATGAGGGGCCTCCTTCTAGAACTACACTATCCCTTTATGAGATACATTGAATCTAGACAGTGTTGTAGATTTGGTCAAGGTTGACCTAGTCTCACAGATTAAACCCCTTTCACACCTATAGTGATTTATTTACATGGCCCTGATTTATCTTTGTTCACATGGGCATTTATTTATTCAGTCTTTTCAAGATTTTTACATGTCCTCCTTTATTCATTCATTCATGCAACAGAAAGTGAAACAAAAATTAATATTCCTCTTAGCTTAAGCTAAGTGGGAATATTACACACCACCTCCCTAATTTTACTAACCCCTTCCCCTGTTTTCTTAATTTTTCCTACCCCATTCCCCACTCCCTAAACCTATCCCCACCTCCATTTCCTCATCCCTAGGGTCTCTAGACCAAAATACCATGGAGGAGGAAAAAAGAGACTACATGGAGGAAGAAGAGAGGGAAGAAAGAAAGCCACACAAGGGAGGAAGGATTCTTAGACTTGAGCCCACCAACACCAGATAAATAATGGCATCTCCCATGACTGACACTTTTTTCAAGCATGTCGGATTCTTTGATTTTTTTGAAATGATACAAAGAGTCTGACATCACCCTGTTTCGAGCAGAATTTTCATATCAAATCTTGAGAATAATCAAGTGACCCTTGCTAGTGTGACTTTCATCATATCATCAACCATCATTTCATCTCCCACTAGAATTCCAACTGTAGCTAAGAAATGGTTCAAGTCAAGAGACTTGTATGATCACTATTATGAGCCATACATCATGCGAAGGTACAGAAATTAAGTAAAGAAAATTGTTCCTTTCAATTACCTCCTTGATATGTATGCCCCCATGATGAAAATTATCATGAAGTACTTCTCTTGTGAAGGTGTAATATTCCAAAATGTAAAAGAGAGAAATATAAAACATATGTGGCATTCCAAATAAATCAAAACAGGAACATAGCACTAAAATCTGGAAAATGCTGGAAATATGTTGCAACTGGAAATTACATTAAGACATCATAATCTATGACTAGAAAACAATGGAGCCATATCATTATATATAACATCAAATGAAATTACACAGTGCTCCAAAAGGAATGCACTCAAGCCATAAGATGGCTGAAAAACACTAAAGAAACCAAGCACTGGAAATGTTGTGTTGCTATTGTTATTGTTGCTGGAAACTACTGCTACTGAGGATAAAAACCATGTGCAGAATATTGCTAGAGTGCTCAGAATTACCTGTTCTTTTAACCACAGATTCTACTCCAAAAACCCAGCAAAACCCAGAAATGGTTTAGCCAGATTTTAAGTTTTGATTTTCGGCCTTTTTGAGTTGCCCACTGCATTTATGCTACCTGACTTACACACTCCCTGGGAATGACTGTTGATATTGAGCTAAAGGAATGATCTATCAGCAGCAAAATCACCCAAGAAACTCAATAGGTGAAGACCTGGTCCCCTCATAGGAAAATAAGCTCAGAAATTGGAGATTTCTCTCCTCCACTGCTACACCCCTGCAACACAACCCAAATCTAAACAGAACTAAATTGTACGTGAGACTGAAGCTTGGAAAAATGCCTGATTGTGGAAGTATAGTACAAACTCCTCCAGGAGCTTCTTAATGGAAGAGGTGGGATTTCCTATCTGGAACACCTTGTGCTAAACAGCACATGCAATCTTAGCTAAAGAGCTGAAGAAAGATATATGTCTACACAGAAAATATATCAAAATATCAAATACATCAAGATGAATAATATGGCTTCCATCCTCTTCCTTTTATAATATATGAGCTTCCAAACCCTAAGCCGCATCCATTAACGACACTACTTCCATACAATGTGTCTCCATCTAAAATTGCTTTGTCCCTTCATTAATGTCCACTCCTCCATGACCGCATTGTTTATTTGGTCAATGTTGACCCAGTCCACATGTTTTAGCCCTTGTTCACACCTTAGGGTGCTTTATTGAGCTCAAAATATGATCCACTTTCACATGAGAAGTGGTTTTATTCTTCATAAAGAGGTTTATGGGTTTCGCTAACCACTTATTCACCTATCTAAGTGACTAAATATAAATTTAATATTCCAATAAATTTTGGAATATTACAGTCCTCCCTTCCAAAATGTTGTTTGTCCTCAATCAACTACAAGGATAATGCAAAACATCCAATGGATGTGTCTCCTCCTAAGTGTACAAGTTAGCCTTTGTTAGATAAACCATATAGCTTTCATCATGAAGAAGTGGGAGATATATAGAAATATTTATATGATGTCCATTGGACTCCTTAAGGCATGAGAGATGATAAATGTTGGGTGTTTCAACCCTAATGAGAAACTCCAATCTCCATGCTATCATCCAAACAAAGTGAGCCATGCTTGGTAGGTCATAGAAACAGTCACCAATCCCCTACTTATGCAATGTGTAGGGGCTACATAGCTGAAAATGAGAGATAATATTGTTCAACTTACGTTGTCTCTCCCTCCATTTACAATAAATTTGGAGCTACTGATCTTGGGCTGTAATAATATAGTCCTCATGAAGCCAAAAGATACTTGGAATCTCATGATTCCACTCATTGTTTCTAGGGAGCCTTCTTTCCCAATCCTTCATGCGTATAGTGAATAGAGTGTCATCACCATATGGGCTCCAAAAGAAACATGGACTAAGTGACATATGAAATATTGGATGGTGACAATAGTCCTTCAAGTGAGACTAGCATTGTTCTTCTTCTTCTTGTCTCCAAACATGATGTGATGAGTGGCCATCCAACCACTTGCTTGCTGCCATAAGATTCTCAAAATATTGAAAATAGTAGAGGAGATTAGGTGTTGGTTGAATATGAACGAAGCAAAACATATCTTTCCCAAAGTCCTCCATAAATTGGTCATCCCCATCACTGAATGTAGTCCCAAAAGGACCATGAAATCCACAAAGAGGCTTTCTCTCTTGTGGAGAAATGTGATACAAATGTATGGTAAAAGAATGTACATAAATTGTTAGTTGATCAATAAACATCAAAACACAATATTTACCATATATTTTATACAAGTTGGTGAAGAGGTCCTTAGATGAACCTTCCCATCTCTTCATAAAAAGGGGAAGTGACTGAAAAAACCTTGCAAGGTGGTTGCTTTACTCCTCATACATCAAACAAGCTACATATCTCTTGATATGTTGGTGTAAATCTTCTTTGAGATCCTCCCAATAGAATCCCTCCATGATGGTGTGATAGGACTCAATGGAATCCTCATGCTCTTAAAAAAATGCCTCATATGTTGCATGTAGAAACCCCTCCTTGAGCTTGGAGTCTCTAGTCAAGTAGATCTAATCATGGAAATAAATGAATCCATCAACCACTCGATAACTCCCATCTACCACTTGCCCATAAAGAAACTTACATGTGAAGAGGTTCTTGGAATACTCCACCAATAGTTGGGACTCCAAATATGGATCCATCCTTCCCAACAATGACAGCGTTGTAGAAATCTGAAATGAAGCACTTTTCTCATCATAGCTCTCCTCTTTGATATGGGCCAATGCCAAAGCCACTTGTTGGAGTACTTCTACCCCAATTTTGTTGCCTCCCTTGCAGCTGAACTTGCCCAAGACAAGATTGAAGTACAAGGAGGTCAACCTCCTCTTGAAAGGTATTGCCCATCCAAAACTTCCATAGTTTGGCCAATGCATACAAGAGTGTCAATAACCTCTTGTCATATTCATAAATCTTCCTCATGTGTGGAAGTATCATCTTCTGCTCCAAGGTTATGGAGTAACCCTTTGACACCATGCTCATGCCATCATATATTTCTGAATCATCATTTTTCAACACAAATAGTTGACTGGGAGATAGCAATGTCCATATCAGAAAATTTCTCACCTCTCCTTTGATCCCATCAAAGGTTCTCTGTGCTGTGCTAGCTCCTTCCTTAGCCAAATATATCAATGCTGCTCCATGTTGAGAGAAATCTTTATTCATCTTCCAATCAGGGGGTCTCCCTGGTGGAATGCCTCCATGTAATGAAACATCAAGGCCTAGAGCAGGTTGTATATGTGAGTGGACTGATTTTTCCTTGTCCTCACTGTGCATGTTAGCCCCCTGTAATTTTTTGACAGGAAAAGTAAGGGACTAAATTGTTTCTAAGCCTTCAATGAATGCATCTCCCCTGGAAACACATCATCCTTGAAGTCTCCTTATGCCTTTGTCCTTTGATTAATCCCCTCTGCTGATTCCCATTATAAAGCCTCTCTGATTGCAAAAGGTGTGCTCCAAAGGACCTATTTTTGTCCCTTGTATCCCTGCAGAATGCCCCATTTCACTCTGTTGTCCCTCTTCTAATTTTCCTTTCCACCCTCTTTTCCCCCTTTATAAACTTCCTTGATTAATCCTTTAATCCTCCCAAAACCTTGTTTAAAACCCTTCAAATACTTTTTGTTTGGTCGAAGCAACCCTTTGCTCCCTATTGTTTCCCTTTTCCACCCTCAAATTGCATTAAAATGGTCCAAAGGGCCATATTCTCCATAATATGGGTCCTAGCCCCTTTCGGCCAAGCCCCTGTATCGTTCTCCTTCACATGACCCAGTGCCATGACCAAGCGCCAGGGAAAAAAGCGCTTATCTCATATGATTCATCGGGTGTGTTTATAGCCGTTGATCTAAACAAAATGGACGGCGATCGCTGCCTTCGCCCCATCCATCGCGCCCGTTGTTCACTCGTTCACCGCCCGATCGAATATCAGCCGTCCATTTAAAACCTCAAATCTAACGGTCCATATTCCCCCATCTGCCTGTGGTCCCCTCCCGCGCACTATTCTGAAACCACCGGTATCTATCACACTGCCTTTGAGGGGTGGGCGGTATTTTTCGATGGGCTAGCGATTCCATACAGCATCCGACGCGTGGCACCGGTACGGCTGGAAAACTGCTTGCTCATCGCACGTTAACGTTCTGCACAGCATACGGAGAGATATGCATATCAGTTGTCCGATCTGGGGCACCTCATCCAATGGTTGTCACTCCACAAAGCTGCGCACAGGTTAACCCAGGCAGCCGTACCCCTGGCCCACTGTCTGTCGCCCTCCGCTGCATTTTCAGCCGTCGATCTCCTCCTAAGATCGGATGGTCCAAATTCATTTTCCCCCGTTGTTGACTATCCCGCCATCTCTCGGTCCTACCACATCACCACTCCACGTGTCTCCACCGTACATTCGCCCGCCCCCGTTATAAATATTCATTCCAAGGTCAAAGTTCAATGTTTTTACGATAAAACGTCTGCCTTGACGTTTTCCCATGGATTTTCCCACTGCGCCACCATTCTGCAAGCCTCCCACTACATTTTCCACCGTAATCCCACACTGTTCCACCATTTCACGAGTCTGCATGGCCATTCTCATCATTCCCGTTGCATCCACCACCTTCGTGCATGATTTCTTAACATGTTTTCGTGTTTTGCAGGGTTTCGGGCGGCAATAAACCACCATAATTCACAGTCCCTGTCACAGTGACAGAGAATGCAGGAAAGGACCATTTTCAGGGGTTGAATTACGAAGAAAGCCTAGGAGGGAGCTGTGACAAGATGTGCATTCAAAGGACGCAGCTAAAAACTCCGTAAAGACCTGTCCAGAGCATTGAAAGCTCAGATTTCACAGTCAGAGGAAATTGTGGGAGTGGCAAGGAGTATCAGTGGAACAGTAGAGCGTTTAAGGCCTGCAATTGCAGATTTTGAGCCTTAATCCAATTATTAGAAGGCAAAGGTACCAGATTGAAGACATCATATCACACAGAGGGTACAACGTGTAGAAATTAATGTCTATCAGTGTCTCCATCAGCAGAAACGTTCCTACCCAAGAAAGGACGATGTTCCCATATAGTTCTCATCATGTGCCATGTTCTAGAGAGATTTTCCAGCCTTGAAAATAGTCCTATGTTGCCAGTGCATTAGTTATACAGTATGGCAAACCCCACAGTTGTCCATACACCTCGGTTTATTCACCAGAATTCTGCAAAAGGCTACGGCAAGTACATCGAAGACATACCTTGAGTAAATGACAGCCCGACGAAGATCACTCTTCCATCTGAAAAAGCACAGAAGATAAATGCTCAGAATTAAAACCGAATGGAGCCTCGGCCCTCCTACTGTTTCAGAGTTTTAATGCTGCATTTAATTTTACAACTACCATTGTTATTCTTTCTCCTATAATAATTCCCGAGAACAAATTGTAAAGGTTGTTGTTCGGCTACTGCCATTGTAGTTAGAAGGGATTCAGTTCTGACTGTTAGAACTGTCTTGGGAGGGATTAGCAGAGTAGTTTCTATGTAGTAGGCTGGGAGGAGAAGTTTGGATTGTAACAAATATTGAGCTCAGTGTATGTGACTGGTTTTGCATCAATTAATCAAAGCACATTTCACAGTATCCTGGTCTATTACTTTTGGTGATGTTTTCTAACTCTGTGTTTTACATGTTCATGCTGTTTCATTTTCTTCTGGCTTGCATAAGAAATATGGCATAGGATTTACCCTTGTTAGGTACCCTATGTCTCTGCTCTCCTTGCCTTCAATGTTTTCTACTAAATGTGTATCTAAGGGTTGATTTCAGTTAATTTAACCAGTGTAGTAGTTCCTTATGCTGCTAGATGATGTATGAATTAAATGAATCTGTCTTTAGATGTTCTTGTTGGGTTTAAGCTGGAAGATTTGGAAACACTGGGGATTAGAGTCAGTCCTTTCCACTAGGATCCTTGTGCGACCAACTGGCCTTTCTAAGATCTCTCTGTTAAACTTATCTATGTTTTCCCTTGGAGCATGCTAAAGCTGACCTAGAGTTAAATGACCTCTGGTCCGATCTATAAGCTTCCCCTTTGTCCCTCCTTTGAGAGTTTCCTATGAGTATGTACAAGCAGGTTTGGAGTTAAATGACCTTTGACCTGATCTATAGACAGAAATTGGGTTGCTTTCCTTCTTTCACCTTCTTCCCTTAATGTTCCATTCCATCATCTATCTAAAAGATCCTTTAGTGTAGATGACTTGCCCTCTGAAAGCTCTGGCTATTTGTTGCATGTAATCACCTTTCATGACTCCATAGCCCAATGGATGGCACTTTCTTGACCTATCCCCTTTTCTGAAACATCCTACTGCTTTGCTCCTTTCCTTCCATTACTTTCTCAGTATATGAACTCATGACCAACCCAGCAACCAACCAACCAAATCATTTTAAACCCCCCTTTGTGCTTCATAACTAGCCTAACATCTCATTCGAGCTTCAAAGATATACCATGCTTTTTTTTATTGGAGATATCCCTCTCTGGGTCAGGAGGGCTAGATCCTAGGGCCCCAAAGCGGTTCTGATGTTGCCTCATCTTTTGGTCTTGCCAATCTGGCCAAAACATGGGAACCCCAACAACGCAAATCCTCCTGCCTCTTATGTGCATCAATATTTTGAAATAGAGAGGGGTGTGTGCTCCTAATCATATGATGTTGGTCCTCCCCCTTATCTTCTTCTATCTTCAATATCTCAAAATTTGTCAAAGATGGTACATGTTGTTCATGGATTGTGCCCTAATCTCCACATGTGAGATTATTTGGAACTCCTTGCAAGAGTGCAAGAGTATCTCTCTTTGGATCAAATGCTCCATCTTCCTCTTCATGAGGTACTAGATCTGCTACTACTGTGACAGCACTATTATCTCCTATCTTCTCTTCCCCTTCATCATTAATGGAGGTTGTCTCTTCATCATTAAGAGGTTATTTGTTCAATTCCTCTTTTGGAAAAGAGATATCCATGTCTTCCCCTTGAGAAGAGAGCTCTTTCTGAAATGGGGATCTTACCTCTAGCAAGGTAGTATGCAAGTTTTTAATGCCCTCAATAGTTTTCTGAAATGGATTTGGATTTATAGATCCTTCCAACTCATGCAAAGATTTTGTTTGTTTATGTTTGGCTAGATAAACCAAGGAAGTTTCAGAATGTTTTTCACTAAATCTCTTTACTAACCTCCTAGTGAAATTTTTATAAGTGGACATATTTGCATCTTTTAATGAATAAGATTCATAAAACCACCAGGCATAAGCCTTACCTTCAAGATGCAGTGATGCTACTCTAATGGCTTCCTCTTCTAAAAATTAATGTAGCTAGAAATATGTGTCTAGCTCCTCCACCCAAGCCCTAGCTAAACATTTAGGTGATCCATCAAAAGTAGATAGAAATAATCTACCCACATCATGTTTCTTGCTTCTATCATGGTTTCTACGTCTTATGTTCTCCTTGATCTTACAAAACCCTTGGAATTTTAGATGATCTCTAAATCTCTGAGTTTGTGATTCATACTCTTGAAGATATTCACCCAGAGTCTCCTCCTTTGGTACATCTCCTTCCTCTGTCTCTCTTGTTATGACCCTAGGCATGGTGCCACGTTGTATATTTATTGTTGTAGCTGAATGCTCACACCCATAATGTGAAAATCTGTAGCTTTCTTCATGTGCAAGCCCTCTTGGAGAATCTCTCCATCTCTCCATTCTCATCCCTTTGATCTCTGCTAATGCACTGCATAGTTTGAAAAAGAAGTTTTGAGAACTCCTTCCCTCCTGTAAATGAGGGTTTTCCTTCATCTCTTCTGTAGATCTTCTCCTTCCTATGAAAAGCCTCCCTAGATGAAATAATGGTTGAAGTACACAGGTTGAGCCAATATTATGCTCTGATACCACTGTAATATTCCAAAATGTAAAAGACAGGAATATAGAACATATGCAGCGTTCCAAATAAATAAAAATAGGAACATAACACTAAAATCTGGAAAATGTCATAAATATGTTGCAACTGGAAATTACATTAAGACATCATAATCTATGAGCATAAAACAACGGAGCCATATCTTTATATATAACAGCAAATGAAATTACACAGTGCTCGAAAAGGAATGCACTCAAGCCACAAGATGGCTGAAATACATTAAAGAAACCAAGCATTGGAAAGGTTGTGTTGTTACTGCTATTACTACTGGAAACTACTTCTAATAAGGAGAAAAACCATGTGTTGAAGGCTATTAGAGTGCTCAGAATGATCCATTCTTTTAACCACAGATTCTACACATAAAACCCAGAAAAACCCAGAAATGGTTTGGCTTGTTTTCAAGTTTTAATTTTCAGCCTTTTTTAAGTTGTCCACTGCATTTCTGCTGCCTAACTTACACACTCCCTGGGAATGACTGCTGAAATGGGGCTGAAGGAATAATCTATCAGCTGAAAAAGCACCCAATCAACTCAATAGGTGAAGTGTCAGTCCCCTCACTGAAAAATAAGCTCAGAAATTAGAGATTTCTCTCCTCCACTACTACACCCTTGCAACATAATCCAACTCTAAACAGAACTATGTTGTACATGAGACTCAAGTTTGGCCAAATTCCTGATTGTGGAAGTATATTGCAAACTCCTCAAATATATTCTCAATGGAAGAGGTGGGATTCCCGATCATGAACACCCTGTGCTAAATAGCACATGCAATCTTAGCTAAATAGTTGAATAAAGCTATATATCTAAAGAGAACATATATCAAAATATAAAATACATCAAGATGAATAATATGGCTTCCATCCTCTTCCTTTTATAAGATATGATCTTCCAAACCCTAAGCCCCATCCATTAATGGCACTACTTCAATTCAATGTGTCTCCATCTAAAATTGCATTGTCCCTTCATTAATGTCCACTCCTCCATGATAGTGTTGTTGATTTGGTCAATGTTGACCCAATCCACATGTTTTAGCCCTTGTTCACACCTTAGGGCGTTTTATTGAGCTGAAAATATGATCCACTTTCACATGAGAAGTGGTTTTGTTCTTCATAAAGAGGTTTATGGGTCTCCCTACCCACTTATTCACCTATCTAAGTGACAAAAAATAAATTTAATATTCCAATAAATTTTGGAATATTACAGTCCTCCCCTCCAAAATGTTGCTTGTCCTCAAGCAACTACAAGGATACTATAAAACCTCCAATGGATGTGTCTCCTCCCAAGTGTACAAGTTAGCCTTTGGTAGATAAACCAAATAGCTTTCATCATGAAGAAGTGGGAGATATATGGAAATATTTATATGTTGTCCATTGGCCTCCTTAAGGCATGAGAGATGATAAATTTTGGGTTCTTCAACCCTAGTGCAAAACTCCAATCTCCATGCTATCATCCAAAAAAATTGAGCCATCCTTGGTAGCTCATAGAAACAGTCACCAATCCCCTGCTTATGCAATGTGTAGGGGCTGCATAGCTGAAAATGAGAGATAATATTTTTAACTTATGCTATCTCTCCCTCCATTTATGATAAATTTGGAGCTGCTGATCTTGGGCTACAATAATATAGTCCTCATGAAGCCAAAAGATACTTGGAATCTCATGATTCCACTCATTGGTTCTAGGGAGCCTTCTTTCCCAATCCTTCATGCATATAGTGAATAGAATGTCATCACCATATGGGCTCCAAAAGAAACATGGGCTAAGTGTCATATGACATATTGGATGGTGACAATAGTCCTTCAAGTGAGACCAGTGTTGTTTTTCTTCTTGTTGTCTCCAAACATGATGTGATGAGTGGCCATCCAACCACTTGCTTGCTGCCATAAGCTTCTCAAAATCTTGAAAATAGTAGAGGACATTAGGTGTTGGTTGAATATGAAAAAAAAAAACATATCTTTCCCAAAGTCCTCCATAAATTAGTCATCCCCATCACTAAATGTAGTCCCAAAAGGACCATGAAATCCACAAAGAGGCTTTATATCTTGTGGAGAAATGTGCTACAAATGTATAGTAAAATAATGTACATACATTGTTAGTTGATCAATAAGCATCAAAACAAAATATTTACCATATATTGTAGACAAGTTGGTGAAGAGGTCCTTAGATGAACCTTCCCATCTCTTCATCAAAAGGGGAAGTGACTGAAACAACCTTGAAAGGTGGTTGCTTTCCTCCTCATCCATCAAACAAGCTACATATCTCTTGATATGTTAGTGCACATATTCTTTGAGATCCTCCCAATAGAATCCCTCCATGATGGTGTGATAGGACTCAATGGAATCCTCATGCTCTGAAAAAAATTCCTCATATGTTGCATGTATAATCCCCTCCTTGAGCTTGGAGTCTCTAGTCAAGTAGATCTGATCATGGAAATAAATGACTCCATCAACCACTCTATACCTCTCATCTACCACTTTCCCATCAAGAACCTTACATGTGAAGAGGTTCTTGGAATACTCCACCAATAGTTGGGACTCCCAATATGGATCCATCCTTCCCAACAATGACAGCACTGTAGAAATCTGAAATGAAGCACTTTTCTCATCATAGCTCTCCTTTTTGACATGCCCAATGCCAAATCCACATGTTGTATTACTGCTACCCCACTTTTGCTACCTCCCTTGTCGCTGATCTTTCCCAAGACAAGATTGAAGTACATGGAGGTCAACCTCCTCTTGAAAGGTATTTCCCATCCAAAACTTCCATAGTTTGGCCAATGCATACAAGAGTGTCAATAACCTCTTGTCATATTCATAAATCTTCCTCATGTGTGGAAGAATCATCTTCTACTCCAAGGCTATGGAGTAACCCTTTGACACCATGCTCATGCCATCATATATTTTTGAATCATCATTTTTCAGCACAAATAGCTAAGTGGGAGATAGCAATGTCCATATCAGAAAATTGCTCACCTCTCCTTTGATCCCATCAAAGGTTCTCTGCTTTGTGCTAGCTCCACCCAAGGCTCCTTCCTTATCCAAATATATCAATGTTGCTCCATGTTGAGAGAACTCTTTATTAATATTCCAATCAGGGGGTCTCCCTGGTGGAATGCCTCCATGTAATGAAACATCAAGGCCTAGAGCAAGCTGTATATGTGAGTGGACTAATTTGTCCTTGTCCTCACTGCGTAAATCCTCCTGCCTCTTCTATGCATCAATATTTTGAAATAGATAGGGGTGTGTGCTCCTAATAATATGATGTTGGTCCTCCCCCTTATATTCTTCTATCTTCAAGATCTCACAATCTATCAATGATGGTACATGTTGCTCATGAATTGTGCCCTGATATCCACATGTGAGATTCTTTGGAACTCCTTGCAAGAGTGCAAGAGTTTCTCTCTTTTGAGAAAATGCTCCATCTTCTTCTTCATGAGGTACTAGATCTGCTACTGCTGTGACAGCGATGTTACCTCCTATCTTATCTTCCCCTTCATCATTAATGGAGTTTGTCTCTTCATCATTAAGAGGTTCTTTGTTCGATTCCTCTTTTGGAAAAGACATCTTCATGACTTCCCCTTGAGAAGAGAGCTCTTTCTGAAATGGGGATCTTGCCTCTAGCAAGGTATCATGCAATTTTTTAATCCCCTCAATAGTTTTCTAAAATGGATTTGGATTTATAGATCCTTCCAACTCATGCAAAGGTTTTGTTTGTTTATGCTTGGCTAGTCCAACAAAGGAATTTTCAGAATGTTTTTCATTAAATCTCTTTACTAACCTCCTAGTGAACTTTGTATAATTGGACATATTTGCATCTTTTAATGAAGAATATTCGTAAAACCACTAGGCATAAGCCTTACCTTCAAGATGCAGTGTTGCTACTCTAATGTCTTCCTCTTCTGAAACTTGGTGCAGCTAGAAATATGTGTCTAGCTCCTCCACCCAAGCCCCAACTGAACATTTAGGGTATCCATCAAAAGTGGATAGAAATAATCTACCCACATCATGTTGCTTGCTTCTATCATGGTTGCTAGGTCTTATATTCTCCTTGATCTTACAAAACCCTTGGAATTTTAGATGATCTCTAAATCTCTGAGTTTGAGATTCATACTCTTGAAGATAGTCGCCAAGAGTCTCCTCCTTTGGTACATATCCTTCCTCCATCTCTCTTGTTATGACCCTAGGCATGGTGCCACGTTGTAGATATGATGGTGTAGCTGAATTCTCACACCCATAATGTGAAAATATAGATCTTTCTTCATGTGCAAGCCCTCTTGGAGAATCTCTCCATCTCTCCATTCTCATCTCTTTGATGTCTCTACTAATGCACTGCATAGTTTGAAGAAGAAGTTTTGAGAACTCCTTCCCTCCTGTAAATGAGGGTTTTCCTTCATCTCTTTTGCAGATATTCTCCTTCCTATGAGAAGCCTCCCTAGATGAAATAATGGTTGAAGTACACAGGTTGAGCCAATATTATGCTCTGGTACCACTGTAATTTTCCAAAATGTAAAAGACAAGAATATATAACATATGCAGCATTCCAAATAAATAAAAACAATAACATAACACTAAAATCTGGAAAATGTCGAAAATATGTTGCAACTGGAAATTACATTAAGACATCATAATCTATGAGCATAAAACAACGGAACCATGTTATTATATATAACATCAAATGAAATTACACTGTACTCCAGAAGGAATGCACTCAAGCCACAAGATGGCTGAAATACACTAAAGAAACCAAGCACTAGAAATGTTGTGCTGCTACTGTTATTGCTATTGGAAACTACTACTACTAAGGATAAAAACCATGTCTGGAAGGTTTTTAGAGTGCTCAGAATGATCCTCTCTTTTAACCATAGGTTATCCTCAAAAAACCCAGAAAAACCCAAAAATGGTTTGGCCAGATTTGAAGTTTGGATTTTCAGCCTTTTTTGAGTTGCCCACTGCATTTCTGCTGCCTGAATTACGCACTCCCTGGGAATGACTGCTGATATGGGGCTGAAGGAATTATCTATCAGCTGCAAAAGCACCCAATCAACTCAATAGGTGAAGGGTTGGTACCCTCACTAGAAAATAAGCTCAGAAATTGGAGATTTCTCTCCTCCACTGCTACACCCCTGCAACACAACCCAACTCTAAACTAAACTACAGTGTATATGAGACTGAAGGTTGGCCAAATTCGTGATTGTGGAAGTATAGTGCAAACTCCTCCAAGAGATTCTCAATGGAAGAGGTGGGATTCCCGATCAGGAACACCCTGTGCTAAACAGCACATGCAATCTTAGCTAAACAACTGAAGAAAGTTATATGTCTAAACAGAACATATATAAAAATATAAAATACTTAAAGATGAATAATATGGCTTCCATCCTCTTCCTTTTATAATATATGAGCTTCCAAACCCTAAGCCCCATCCATTAATAACACTACTTCCATGCAATGTGTCTCCATCTAAAACTGCATTGTCCCTTCATTAATGTCCACTCCTCCATGACAACGTTGTTGATTTGGTCAATGTTGACCCAGTCCACATGTTTTATCCCCTGTTCACACTTTAGGGTTCTTTCTTGAGCTGAAAATATTATCCAATTTCACATGAGAAGTGGTTTTATTTTTCAAAAGAGATTTATGGGTCTCCCTACCCACTTATTCACCTATCCAAGTGACAAAACACAAATTTAATATTCCAATAAATTTTGGAATATTACAGAAGGAATGTTCTCCAGAGTTTATATCTACCATATTAGACTGCTCATGCACTTCACAAGGGTCAAGATGCTCAATATTCCATATTTTCTATTCAGGAGCATTGACATAAAGGCATACATTTTACAGAAGAGAGCTTATGACTGAAAAATGAACAAACTCTCTCACCACTCTCTTATCAAGATCATTGTCCTCCATCATCTTAATCAATTGAACATATCATGGGACACTTTCATTGTCAATGGAATCTTCACTACTCCACAAGCTCAACATGTTGAAGATGTGCCTCCCCCATCTCATCCTATTACATCTATTCCTCCATCTCAGCCCACAACACCTACTTCTTCATCAGCTCATCCTACTAGACCCATTTAATCACCATCATCACCATTTCAGATTCAGATTGGATCACCTAGTAGGGTTATGGAAAACCAGCCTAAAAGGGATCAAATTGGCACATTGGCTAGAACATATCAAAGAGGGCACAGGCAGGTGTTTTCTCCAGAGATTGTGGAAGGGACCTTGCCTTCTTCATTGGAAAAGCAGGTACAGAAAGGAAAGCAAAAGATGACAAAGACATATGTTCATGAGGAAGTCAGGCATGAGAAGGAAGACCTCCATGAGACAGAGATATAATTTAATCTAGTTGGCTTGGATCAGTAGTATGATCATGAGGCCTCCAGTTTTATTGTCAAAGAGAAGGATGCCCAAATTAGGGAGCTTTAGACTAACTTAGATAGATCTAAGTTTGTCATTTATTTTCTTGAGTGGGAGAATAAGCAGCTGGAGGATAAGAAAATTCTCATGGAGATAGAGCTGATTAAAAAAAATAAAGGTAAACTTATAATTCCACTTAATAAACCTAACCATGATGACATCCAAAGCATCAGAAAAAGACCAAAAACAGGGGTCTTAAGAGGGCTTTACAGCAGCAAAGAATTGAACATGAAAAACTCTCTTTTGAAGAGAGGATTTCCAAGGAGGTTGAAGATGACAAAGAGACATGGCTTGACAGGGTCAACATCCATCTTGAGAAACTCCTCCACAAGGAAAACAAGGACAACAAGATGTTCAAAAAAAATTCAAAAAATTACATCACAAGAAACAAATTTTGTAGCATCAAACTCAAGCAATTGCAGGAGAAACATAAGAAAACCCTATCCAAACAAAAGGAAGTATAAAAAATTGAAATTATTGTTCAGGTCTCCCTCCATGCTTAACATACATCATCAGCAACCATTCTGCAAATTTTGGCAAAGTTTTGGGCAATTTTGAATATTTTTGAGATTTTGTGCACTTCTTGAAAGTCACTAGATAGTTTAACTGTCAAACGTGTAGTGCCTAGGAGCCTCCAAATGACAAATGGTCACCATCATTGGATTCTGAATTCCCTCTACAACAAATTTTGACTATTGTCACATCAAATTTGGACATCTTGACAGGGATAAATGGACAAAACCATCCAAAAAATCATGTTTCTACCCTCTTTTTGAGCCTTGCACTGCGCTTTTGACCAATCTTGGGAGATTGACATTTTGGAGGGTCAAATCAGGTCAATTTTAAAAATTAAGCACTGATTTGGAAGCTATAAAGGACAATATTTCCAATGATCTATCCTGAGCTCATTTTGGACTTCAGTAAGGCCTCCAAAACTCACCTTCAAGTTGGTGTTTCACATCTGCTTCAGGCGCTACGCATTTTCTTCAGGCGCTGTGCATCTGCCAGTTGCCTAATATTTTCCATTTTTTGAATTTTTATCAGTTTCTAATAATATTTATGATTTTTTAATGATGTAATTCATTGATTTAAATGTAATAATGATGTTTCTGAGTTACCGATGGGTAAATATATTAGGTAAAACTTTTTGAGAGGATGAATGAATCAGTTTCACTAAAGTTAGGAATGAGCAGTTTCACCACCCTACACTCTAGGTTTCAGTTCATAATTTTGTGGATCAACTTCACAACTCAGGGATTCAACCCCTGAGGTTGGGAGAAGTTATTTGATGGCTATATTTCACTTCTTGACTCATTTAATAGGTTTGATGTTGTTGTATTAATCAGAGAACACTATTGTATCAGTATTTTGGCAAGAAGTTATTGACATAAGTTGTAGCTATTCTTTTGGGATTCATGTGGTACTTCACTTTGGTATAATTTCTTCTTCATTTTCATATGTATGAATGTTTTGTATCTTTCGTGTTCATTTAAGCTCTATGGTATGTTGATTTCTCAAGTTTGATAGGAAGAATACATCTCTTATGCTTTGTTTTGGGAGAATCACCATAATTTGTTCAATTTCTTCAATTTAAAAGGAATCCATGCACTGTCATGCTCTTTTTAGCACCTCACCAGTATGATCCATCTCACCTTGAAACCCTAAAGTGTTAGAGTGCTTACCTACCTTGCCCCATTAGATTTCTGTAATTCTGATCTTATTTTCCCTGACCTAGTTACCTCTTTGACCTAATTCACTCATCCAACACCTAAATCAACCAATCAAAACCCCTGTGCTACTATACCTAGCCTAAAACCTAATTTGATCCAACCCTCTTGGATGAGATCCCTTGGAGAGAGCCCTCTTCTGCCTAGTAGGGCTAGCTACTTGGCTAAGATTCATTTGTAGTTACCCTTTATGGTCTCTTCTCAACCTCGGAGATCTAGAAGAGTGCTAACAGAAAGTATGAATGAGCACTGAGGTGAATTCAATCATTTATAAGAACATAGACATATCATGTAAACCTTGTCTAAGATAGAGCATGAACATACATTATTTCTGCTTATAAACTTACAAGATAAACACATGGAAGCATGTATCTAAAAGAGGAAAACATATTATTTAACATGATTAGAAAAAAATACAGATAAATAATAAATATTCCAATGCATACCACAGCATTCTCAACAAAATTTCTGCAATATTTTCTTTGATTTTATTCCAAAAGTTTGTACAATATCTCCACTGCAAAATAAGACTATCCAACCCAAGAAAAGACTAATGTGGGTCTACTTACAGAAAATATGAAGTATGAAACCTCATAGGGTCAAAATCCCATCCAAAATTCATCATAAATACATGATATGAGTCGCTTCCTAGATTCTGGGGAGGTTAGAAACCATTCCCTAAAATTTAGCTATGAACTAGAAGTGTGTGTCCCCTGCATTAAATTACATGTTCCCTCATGATAAGAGGAAAAAAAACAGCTCATTTACTCTAATTCCAACCCATATTACAACAAAACCATGAAATTTTGACATTTTCTAGGCTTGACAAGTGTCCTAAGGAATCTTATGTAGATGTGTAACACTTTCTGACAGATGTGTAACATAAGTTTGAAGCCAATTTTGAGGCACTTTTAGGAGTCCAAATCCAACTATGCAAGATAGGTCAACTAGAACTGTGTGTCTAGTTTCCATAACATCTTGAATTTTGAAAACTAAAGCATGGAAAGGCCTCCAAAACTCCATTCTCCCAAGCTTACTCCAAATTCATAACAAGGCCTCCAAAAAAGTGGTTGAAGCATATAAAACAGGTGGTTTCTTAGCCTTTTCTGCAAAATTAAAGCTTGTAATGCAAAAATGGTTCCTGATCTGTGATGCACTCATCAAATTTCATCCAACCAAATAAGTCATTCATCATTTGGCTTCCCCTAAAACACGCGTAACAAATTCTTGTTACGCATTTGTGTGGAGGGAATTTCTATATTTCTGCAAAAATCACAAAAAATACCAAACTTCTTCAAAACATCTCAAAATTGGTTTTGTGGCACCTGTGATTGATGGTCTAAATAACCAAGGAAGATTCGTCTAGAAAATCTAAGCTATCCTTTTCTTTAAGCTTCATTTGAGTTTCTTTTATCCTTTTCTTCATTTGTTTTAACCTTATTTGTGAAATTTTGTTCCTGGTGAGATAGTGATTTTCCATGTGTCTTTGGAGGTTGTTGTCTCTCTTAGCTATCTTCAAGAGCTTATCCAAATGTTTATTTTCCCTTCCTAACCAGAGTTCTTTGTCTTGATAGATCGCCATAGCTATTAGCTCATCAAAGGTCAATTGTTCAGGTGGATGAGCTGACTGTCTTTCTAGATCTAGCACCCTCTTAAGGCCTCTTGTCTTTGGCCTTCTTGGTTGTGTTTCAGTCTCCATGTCCTGCATTTGATCAACATCTATGATTTTATTTCCTTTACCTTTCTCTACCTCCAGGTCTGGCTTAGGTTTTCCTTGTATCAGTTGCTTCACCTTCAATTGCCAATTCTCTTATTGTAGGAAAGTGATTTGAGAATTTGCAATGGAGAAAATCTCACTCAACTCTGTTATTTCCTCATCCTTCTCCCTAATGATCTCCTCAATTGATTTAACTTTAACTTGCTCTACCACCTCAACCTCCAATGGCATTGGTTCACTATTTTGGTGCAAAGGTGTTTCATCTTGATGTATGAGAGGTTGCTCCTCTATTTCACTTTGCTCAAAAACAGTGTCAAGTATAGGTGCATTTTTTATAGATTTGGGTGCAAATACCTATCTATTTTCATTCTCATATGTGTGAGTGAACTCAACAAACCTAGGAGCCTTTGAAATCTAAGGTTGCATGCTGGAAGAGCCAACCTTCATTGGTTGTGCTGACAGTGATGGTGATGGTGTGCTATACATGATAGGTGTACTAGTGATGGGTGATGCTTCTACTCAGTCCATGAAGGTTTCCCAAGTCATGTTGATGGCTGAAAGGTGATGCAAGATGATGATTTTGACTAGACCATGGTGGAAAATACTTGGGTAATGACCCTGGTTTTTTCTCTGAACCTTCTTAGTCATTCTAACCAAACTTTTGTACAAGTAATGTGGCAAGTCAAGTGATTCGGTAAAGGTGAAATGCATCAAAAACTTGATATGGTACCTATACAACCTAGAAAATATCCCTTCACATGTGAAATACTTCATTATTAACCTCATCAAAGGATCATATTTGTTAAGGAGGTCTCTGAAAGGGAATATGTACTATGGTTTCTCTCTAGCATGAGCTTTGAGAAATAGTTTCTAATCTTCAAGGTCAATGTCCATGCCCTTAAAACACTTCTTCCCATGACTAGGGATACTAGTTGCTGAAGAAATCATATCTTTTAGGTTAAACTACACACCTGAAATGATTCCATTTCCCATGTTGATATTAGAGGCAAATAAGCTTGTAATTTGAAGATGATATCCTCCCTCCATAACCTTCTTATAGAAACTCAAACATCTAGTCCTCTCAAAGCATCATTTGGCCAAGGGTGAAGCATTGATTTATTGCATGGTGGAGGGTTCAAATCTAATTTCACACCCTCCCTTGAGGATTTTCTTCTCACTATCCATAATTTCTATCAGTGAAAATATGAAAACCCTAGTGTATATATGAAATGGGTATGTGTAGTGCAATTTGGAAAAATAGAGTATAGGGATGGGGTAGGCTTAAAGGGTGAGATGAAGGGTTTTGAAGCCAACGAAAATTATGAAAGAAAGATTGTATGTTGGCTCCATGATATGAGTTAAATTAGGTGAAGTGGATCTGATAAAAATGGTCAAATGAGGGAATCACAGGAATTTCCCAGTTTAACATTCGAAAATAAGCAAGAAATTAGGGTTTGGTGGAAATGATTCTTAAGAAGGGTATGCTTGGTTGGGAATGATCGTATGATGTATGTGGGAGGTGTATGATAGTGTTAGATGAGAGGATTGGGGTTTGGTCCACTGAAATATTTCAATGATGAGAAGAAGTGAAAATGTGGTGGAAAAGGAGGTGAGCAAGAAAATCAACACTATGCTTGATAAATTGAACTAAAGAGGATATGAGATGATTACTTACTATTGTAAAAGCTTTAAAAATTGATGCCAATGACCCTTGAGCTTGTTTGAGTGATTTGGGAACCAAAATACCCAAAACGCATCACTTTCCATATGTGTAACACACATCTTCCAGATGCGTAACTATTGATATTCAACAAGAAAAAATTTGGCACCCATGATCCTAGTGAGAATTAAACACCTACACTAGGGTGGGGCCCACAGGCTATTTTTAGGTGCATGTCTATTTTATTATCCCTTAATTTCGATGGACATTAAACTGTAATCTATTCTCAATGTGGACTTGAAAATATTTAACTAAAGTGGAAAATTAGTTAGCTAAATGAATTTCAAATTAAGAGGTTGGTTGGTGGGACATGCAAAGAGACTCTAATTGTAACTAAGTGATTCTAGTTGTAACAGAGTTGAAAGTGCAGTGGTGCATGAGTTGGTGCAAGTTGTAAATAGTTTAACTCAATGAAGTGAGTTAAACTCAATTGTGCTAGTTGTAACTGAAGATACACTAGTGAGAGATCAAGTGAATTAAATATTAATTAATTCACATGTAGTGATATCACATGCAACTAAAGATTTACTATTATTAGCTGCATGCATGTCAGATCCAGTGGAGACCTAGTTGAGTTCTAGGTGAAAGGGAAGTAAACTATCAGTTGTGACATTATCTGTTTGCATACATGCAAGCACACACACATTGGATGTGCCCATGATACTTGCATAGTCAAGGCAGGTAGGATTGCATCAATTCAAGGATTGCATTCAACGGGGATTACACAGTGAAGGAAGGTTGTCTGGAGACAGTAAATTGGCTAAGGTATTTGCCAATTTTTGTATGACAGTGTTAGACAATTAGCTGATGTACTGAGAGCTCTTGTGAGAAGCGTTTTGTATGTAATTGTTTCATGATC
This sequence comes from Pinus albicaulis, assembly GCA_034641835.2. Classification (NCBI taxonomy): domain Eukaryota; kingdom Viridiplantae; phylum Streptophyta; class Pinopsida; order Pinales; family Pinaceae; genus Pinus; species Pinus albicaulis. The sequence continues at coordinate 493,831,312 of CM076584.1, read as the reverse complement.
CATGATATAATATACAATAGAATATAGTGGGTTTTTTAGCTGTAATCTTTCCCCCGGAAATTTTTTGTGTTGTGTGTGATTGGTCTTTCTTCATGTTCATGTGATTATTGAATGTGTTTTTAATTTTGCAAAATATTTGTAGAAGAGATTCAGTATTTAACTTTAGCACATTGCTATATCGGGTGAATCCAATATATACATGCTTGTTGTATAATTTCTACATAGTATCAGAGCACAAGAAATTGTAGAAGTGAAGCAAGAGCTGAGTTTGTGACTGGATAGGATTCAAATTTGCAAAAATACTTTCTTGGTGCTTGTTACACCATTTTTTGGTCATCTAACCTATTATCATTAGATGAACCCAAGTACACCATGTAAGACCAATTTTACCCTAAGTAAAATTGCTTTCACTATGTGAAATAACTTAGTAAAACACCTTTATTAAGTTGTTTATGGTCTAAACAGGAAACCCCAAAAGGAAATAATAAACAAATCTATATTTTTTTATATTTCCTGGTCATATTTAACCCAAAACAAGGAAATCAATTAAATAAACCCTTATTTATTTGATTATTTCCTAGGAATAAGTTATTTAAATCCTTATTTAAATAATATTCCTAGTTAAATTTGACTAAATCATTTATAAATAATTAAATAAATCATTATTTGTTTAATTATATTCCCACCATTTCCTTAAAATAATAAATAAATCATTTATTTATTTATTATTTATAAATAAAGGAATTGACCCAAGTCAAAAATCCTTTTCCCTCCAATAAATATAATAAAATATTCCTAAAGGGTGTTTCTAGAATTTGATTAATAATATTTTATTCATGCACCAAGTTCTAGATCGCCCTAATATTTTGTTATAAATAGAAGGGTTTTCCCCATTCATTAGTCACCTTTCATTATATTAGATCACTCTAGATCTATACTTTTGGTCACACTCTCCATTTTGTCTTGTGAGCTCCCTTTGAGTTCTATGTTTGTCTGGGTTTTCTACACCAACAAGAGAGAGAAATTTTAGATCTGAAATGATGAGGACTTTCAAGAACCCATCCCATTGAGGAGAACTTGAAAACACCTTTCTTTTTTTCCTCTCAGGTGCCCCTTTTTAATATAATATAAAAATTATTTCAAATAAATTGTTCTTGTCTTGTCTATTGGATGCATGGAGCCACGTTTTATTTCTACTTATTAATGTCTTTTATGCTTAGATCTGGATTTGTGCAGCATTATTTGGATCACCTACTTGCAGATTTAAAGATATTGGCAACCATAATTGATGTTAGGGCTATTTTTTATCCGTAGCTAAAGTGGTCTTTTACAACGAAAGATTCATACTAACAATTGGCAACTCCACATGGGTTTTCTTTTGCGACCGCTGTTGTTTTATCTATTCCTGCATATCCAGCTATTTCAGACCCTAGGGTTTCTCTTCAGTTTACTATTTTTCCTATTTTTCTGGCGTTTTTCACCTCTAAAATCCTCAAACATTAAAATTTTTAACTTTCGTGTGTTTCTGGCCCTATTGCGCAGGTGACAAACATCAGCTGCAGCTGAGACGACAACTTTTTCTGAAATCTGCCGCCGAGAGACCCGGATCTGCAGGTCACACTTATTGGCCCAAAAACTGCGACCTGGACTGGAGGGCACACCTTTCTTCCCCAAAACTGCGACTTGGACCGAAAACAGGTCAGAACCAGCGACCTGCACTTTTTTCTGCAATTTTCCAGCAACTTTTCTTGGTTTGTCTGAAGCTTCTGTTAGGGTTTTCCAACCTCCGTCTCTGCTCGTTTAGACCTATTTCTGATATGTTTCACTCAACTAAGTGGGAATCTTTCCCCTCAGGGCTTTAGTACCCTCCACTTTTTGTGGGCGAGTTTTAGCTGTTTCAAACATCTGAATTTTCAGAGTTTCAGCCTTCTTCTTTTTAGATCTGATACCTCATTTTCAGATCCCTCTAGATCAGCTCTTCTCCCTTTCAAAACACCTCATTTGGTTTTGTTTGGGTTTATCTCTAGGTTCACCTCCTTGTCCCTTCTACCTTTAGCTGATTCTCTCCTTTGTAGCAGCAACCTTGCCTCTGCCTCTTTGTTGTTCTCTGCAGCTCTTTTCAGCAGATTTCTCCTTTAGATCCCTGTCCCCCCTGACCTTAGATCTCTTGGCCTCTTTTTAGCGTGTTTTGATTATATTTTTTTCCTCTTATAGACTAGTTTTGAGAGACCCGCCTTCTGGGGTTAGATTGATGCATTGTTAGCTGTTAATTTTCTGTTATTTCAGTCTTATTTACTGCCAATTTATTTTCAGTTACGCAGCACACTTTTTCTTTTACTCTCAAAACATCTGGGTTTAAAAATTAAAATTAACACACGCCACACACCGACCCTAAGTGAAGAAGAGCTTGGTTAACACCGCCTAGCACAAACTTTAAAATCAATTGACACTGCACCTTTCTGCCCTTGTTTTGACATTGACATCACTTGATTTTGCCCCTTCCTGCCCTTAACGGTTTTTCTTCTCCCCATCATCATTGCGCCTCCAAGGCATTTATCCTGGAGACTTCTTGGCCTTCACCCTCAATTTCCGGTTGGTCAACTTCCTCCTACCCATCGTCATCAAGTTATTCCTCCCTCGAGTCCACACTTCGACTCTTCTTTTGATTGTTTGGGTTCTCCCTCTACTCCTAGTTCTCCCCCTGTTACCTTCACCATGTCTAGTTCAGGGCCTAGCGCTAGTGGCAACCCCAGTTCTACTGTTGGGTCCGTTTCCAGTTGAACCACTACGGGACCTACCTCGACTATCCCTTTCCTCCCTTATGTGGCCGGTCTCAGTCTCCCCGACTTCAATCAGCTGATCAATGATCCTATTCACCATGATGTCAGTTCTCCTGCTATGCCAACCAAGCTCCCCTCTGACATTCCCAAGTTCGAAGGCCTTGCTAGTGAAGATCCCTCCAACCATATCTGATCTTTCCACATGTGGTGTTCATCCAATTCCATTACTGACGATTCCATCTGTCTTAGGTTGTTCCAACGCACGCTTACCAGCGAAGCTTCTAAATGGTATGTTGACCAGGCCACCTCTTCCCATACCACCTTTGCGACCATTGCCCAAGCCTTTTTATCTTATTTCCAGCTCCCTCTCTGATACGACACTAATACAGATTTCTTGACTTCTTTTCGTCAATCCTCTTCGACCCGCCTTTCCGCTCATGTCCAAGAATGGCGGAGAAGACGAAGCTTATGTCGAGCTCCCACCTTTGAAGATCAGGTTTATATGGACTGGTTCATTCGCTCTCTCTTACCTCCCATTGGCAAAGATGTCGCATCCCACTTTCCCCAAACTGAAGAAGCTTCCCTCCAAATAGCCTTGAAATATGACCTTATCTATGCTCAATCTGGTTATGTTTATACCATCCTTCCTGACCTCCCCAAACCCAGTGGCCCTAATGCCCCGGGGGAATCTCACTCTGCCGACGGTATCGTTGGAGCTCTTTCCCATACCTCTGCTCAACCTCTTCTAGGCTATGGTTTCCCTCCAGGAGGGGCCAACACCTCCAGCGCTTTCCCCCCTCCAGGTAGCATGTATCCAGGATACAACATGCCTCCTCCTTTTTCCCACACTCCTGCTTACCTCAATGTTGCCCATCCTAACCCTTATCCTTACCCACAGCCTGGTGTCCTAGCTCCTCCAACATTTGGACCTCCCACTCCCTTGCCTTCTCTACCCCCGCAGCCGCACTTACTACCCCCTCCAAGACAAGTATTTGCGCAGCAGGGCGCGACTAATTCTCTTCGTTCTCAACGAAAGAGGAAAGGCAATCAATCTGCCTCTGGTAATCGTGGATCCAATCCTTCCAGTATTGATCCTAACATTTCCAACCAGCCACAAGGCTCTCAGCCCAAGCCAGACACGCCGCTTCGTACCAATAAGACTTGTTTGTGTTGCGGTGTTTATGGTCATTACACTCACGATTGTCCCCTATTACCACAGATGCGACAGATGTAGGAGTCTTAGGCCACCGTGCGGGGAAAACATTCCTCCCCTACTGTCCCTCCCAATATGGCTACTTCTCAACCCACTGTGTTTACCGATCCTTTCCCTCAACAAGGATTCGTGGCTACTCAACCACCTCATGCCCCGGTAACCACACAATCTTCCCCTTCTGGTTCCTCTGATTACCAGATCCTCATGATGGCCTCTGACCAACCTCTCACCATCGACCTTAACCTTCAAACTCGGTCTCGTCAGTACTCCATGCCTCCCGCTCCGTCTGTCACTGAGTCCCCATCTTCAGGTACTACAGAGCCTCTGTCGACACCCAATGGTCCCTTGCAAATCCCTCCACCCAAAGCTGAGGTTCCTAACAAGATTCCTAAGGGCCCATTAAACCTAAACGCTGCCTCTAGTCGAGCTGCCCATTCATATAGCATAGTAGATGATCTGGCATAATATCCTGCTGCCATTTCAACACTGGAACTCCTCCAGTCGTGTCCTTCTCAAAATAAGGCTCTACTATCTGTCGTGGGTGTTGTAGATCCTTATAATGAGCAATTGATTGTTTTCAATGCCCGTCAGTCAGACCATCCCCCCCTTCCCGCTTCTGTTGCTTTCCAAATCCCCGTCAAAATCCAAAATGCCAACGTCACTCGGTGTATTATCGATGAGGGGGCATCTACCCGTGTGATGTCTGCTTAGGTTTGGAAAAAACTCGTATCTCCTGAGCTGGCCCCTTCCACAATCACCATTCGTGCGTGGGATGGCCATGCCTCCCAACCCATTGGCCTATTCCGTAACTATCCTATCACCCTTGTGGGCAAGACTCTTTGTGTTGACATTGAATTTATCGACGCCCCTCTTGACTATAACATTCTTTTTTGGGCGTAGCTACACCTATGCCATGTCTGTCGTCCCATCTGCCATCCACCGCAAGATGTTTTTCCCTCATAATGGGAAGATTGTCACCATCGACCAGTTCTCCTATCATGAACCAAAATCTCAGACCTCCCCCGAGTCCACCATCTCTGTTGTCACCAATAAGCAAACTGGTGATTCTTTGACCAGTGTTTCCCCTAGCGTCTACAAAGACTCCTCCTTGCTTGGCACCTTCCTGGGTCCTCCCCCTCCTCCTATCTCTGATCCCAGCTTAGCAAATGTTTGCATGATGCAATCATCTCAGGCTAACCTTTCACAGCCTACTTCGGCTAGTCAGCAACCTCAATCTCGCCCGCCGCAACCTGATCCTAGCCCTTCACCTCAGCTGATCGAACCTCTTCCGCCTAGACCTTCCCACCCACCTAGCTCTTAGGAATCTCCCTACCCTCCTGAGTTGATTCCCCCAGGTCTCCACCATATGGGAACCACCCCTCCTGGCCATTACCCCGCCGATCAGATACCTTTCCTTGCTCCCCCTCCCGGAGTCTATTCGGTTCCCATCATGGCCACCCTATCCCTCCCTAATTTTACCTTGGGAATACCTGTATGGTATCTTACTCCTCCAGCCGAGACCCCACCCGGCCACCCCAAACCATACCTTGCTATGACACCAATTCAACCGATTCTCTTCGCTCCTACAGTGCCCCTAGCCCCTCTGCAAGACCATCCTCATGCTTTGTCAGCTACAGGCAAGAAAATAAAAGCTCGCAAGGGGGCATCCAAAGATAAGGCCACTACACCCGACCCTACCCCTCCCCCACCCCCCAAGCCTTGTGCCTTGTGTGATGGTGTCATTCATGCCACCCATACTTGTCCTGAGTTGCCCCGTATCCAACCCATGGTTAAGGTCGCGTTCCCTGAATCTACGATCCCTGAACCCTCTGCTTCTTCCTCGTCCGCTGCCAAGAACCCAAAGACTCTTCGCACCAACAAGCCCTGTGCTCTGTGTGGTGTCCATGGCCATTATTCTCACCATTTCCCTCACCTCATGCATTACTGAGCCTCTTTAGAGGTCATTCGCGAATACGAAGTTGAACAAAATAAATCCGCCTCTCCCATCCTTACTCAATATGCGTCAAGATTACTCGAGGATCCCCCTGCTACCATTGACATTCCTCCCCTTGATGTTGAAATGTCCGAACCTGCTGCCCCCATTCTTTACCTTTTATCATTCGCACGACCCTCGGAGTACTTTCCCTTTGAATCCACTCCATCTGTTTTGCTCTATTCTCCTTCAACAACATCCTTGGGCTCTACATGCCTTGACCATCTTTTTACTTGTTCTTCTGTCATCTCCAGTGACGATCCGTATGTGCACCTTTCTTCCCACGCTGATGATTTCCGTAACATTGCAGCGTCATATGGTTTCCTCGACCTTTCCTCCCATAACCAGGATAATACCAACCCTATCTATGATGTCCTTCGCAGCATGAGTTCCCGCTTTTCCTCCCATGGTTCTCATTCATCTCCCTCTAGTCGATCTATGAGTCCTAGCCATCCTACCCAGACTACTCCCTCCCATAGTTGTCGTTGGATGTCTACCCTATACTCATGCTTCCATCATTATTCCCCTTTCTCCCATTCCTTGTCTTGTGACACTATTCCGCCGGCCCTCTCATCCACACATTATATTGGCTATGCCGATGGGGCAAGTCTCTATTCCCGAAATCTCACCTCCGCAGCATGGGCCATCTTTACCCCCTTGCATACCCTCGTTCTTGCAAATGGAGTTTTGCATTGGTAATGCCACCAATAATCAGGCCGAATATGATGCGGTACATGGTCTCTTAGCCGATTCCCTCTCTCATCACATCCTCCATCTGCACGTTCGTTTCGATTCCCTGCTTCTTGTCTTACAACTTAATGGTGTCTATCGTGTGCATCACCCTATCCTGTTTAGATAATATTTACGAGTGAAACTTTTGATACGTGAATTTAGATTCATTACTTTCAACCATATACCTAGAAGTCAAAATCACTACGTAGATCAAATTGCAAATCATGTTCTAGACTGGCATTTATCACACACAAGACAATAACATTTCAAACCATCAACACAATGCATATACATAATATATATCATATAACATGTTTTTAGAGTCCATCTACTCTAAAACATATGACATGCCCATAGCATGTTACAAAAAACAAAACTCAAAAAACTGGAGGGCACCACTTGCCCCTATATACACACTAAGGGGCACCACCTGCCCTACATCTAATCACTCTCTGAAGGATCCCGAGCCAATGGCTCTGCTCCCGCAGCTCGTATATCACGCACAGCCTGACCAGCCATCGCCATGCACCGCATGATACCTCGCCATTCCGAGGGTAGCCCAATACATAGCTCTATGTACTGGTCATCTAAGTCCTACCAACCCCACTCTAACACACTGGTCAGCAGCCCCTCACATCTACGATGAATGTCCGCCAAAAGAGCGGCCATATCCTCATTCTGTGCTGTTCTAGATCCACTAGCACCTGTAGTCCCGCCTACTGTAGGTCATCCCATATATCTAGCCGATTTCACCGGAGTTATATCTGCATACCAAAAATTATAAGGATCAGTACCATAAATACTATTCACAAAATTTAACATGCACATAACAGATTAGTTACTTGTCATTTACCATCAGGTCCCCATACTCGACCGGGCGGAAGCGGCAAGTCCGGATCTCCCCAATAACTCATCCCACTATAGGGATAATCGTCTATATACAATGGCATATGATCCCAATGGGCGAAGAACTCTGGTCGGAACACCCGTCTGACTGCCCCTCCCCCTCCTCTACACAATAGTCGGCCCCACCGACGCATCCTGGGTTCTCTTGTAAGGTCGGGATCTTCTAAAAAAAGGAGAAAAATACAGCCCCATATGCACAATCATGGTTCACTTGCCGCTTACATAGCGACAGCTATCATTTCAACGACACCAACATCATCTAGGCCCACCCATAGTAGGTCCCACTCAACACACTTTCTACAATCATCATCTGCCCTCCAGTGATGTGATGGAGCACCTAGCTGCCCAAGATCTGCAACACTGCTGTCGCCACTGCCCGGGTCTCCAACCTCTCTAGATCCCCAATCGATATCCGATTCCCTTTGACTCGGACACCTGGTCGACAATGTCGCTCTACGAACTCCATGATGTTACGCCCCCGTGGTAACACTGGCTGTGTATTTCCCACCATCCCTAATGGTGGGAGACCAGTCAGGAAATACATATCCTGGACTGTCAGCTCAATCCTGTGCCCCTGCACTATAAACACCTCATGATATGGATCCCAATAATTGACAATCCGGGCCAACAAGGGCTCCCTAGCCCTCATCAATGGGTTCCCCACAAATTTCAAAACCCCACACCTGGCCAATGCACGACGGACACCCTGATCCGCTTGGATTTCCGTCCGTAATGTACCTAGGTCTCTCTCTCTCAACTTGATCCGTATATCTGCCATATCTTCACAAAAACATCATCTTTGTCAGTGTTCAGATAAGAAAAACTACATTCAATCACACCAAAACTGAATCTCAGCCCATAACAGCACTGAAGCCACCTCCATCTAACAGGTCGCACTTTTTGGCCAAATCCTAGGACAGGTCGCACTTTTCAGGCCCAAACCTGCGTCCCAGGTCACATTTTTTGCCCCAAAAAGTGCAACCCGGCTGTAATGATGAGGTAGGAGCTGTTACTAAGATTTAAGACCCTAATATGAACTTTTAATCCATCAAAAACAAAGAGTAGGATTAGGCCTCTTACCTGCAACTGAAGGATCTGGATTCCAACGGTCGGTTTGTCCACTACAATCTCTACAAGATTTAGGGCCTTCTCTCCTCTCCACATTCACCACAGCTACACAAGAAAATGAATGGTTTTGGAGGGAAAATTCCTTATTAGAAGAAAAACCCCTGCTTTTTCTTTCGTCCGCTGCAACCAAACAGTAGCCATGTTTGACACACTGTCTACACCGTTGGAAAGCTCTCACCGAGAACTCAAATGGGTATCTGTCTATTTTTCATGTTTTGATACTTCACTAGGACACATTTTGTCCACGAAGGGTCTATTCACCTCTCCTCCAAATCTAATTTCTTCACTTACAACACTTGTATTTGGGGCACCACTTTGCCTCCTTACTTGTCTTTGTTCGTGTTGATTTTCGTCATGAGATACCCTATTGTACTCATGTTTTTATGGTCCCCAATTGGACCTTTACTGTGTGGCAGCACCATCGAGTCACCCTTGTTTAGAGCATCCGAGTTTCGTCATCATCAGTCATGCAGTCTATCTCGAGTCCCTTTGTATCCCACTATAGTCCTCCATCCTCCATTGCTTGGTCCCTCTCTCATGTTGCACATTATGGACTTCAGTACCATTGTCCCTTATCCCTTCTGATATTGTTTCAGTCGCTGCCAAGCCATTCATGCCCTTTATGCTCTAACAAGGGAAGTCGTACATCCGCTACTCAGTATCCCTCATTTCATCATCATCATTAGTATCCGTCTATCCGTCGCTCTACTATTTTCTCTCGTGCTTTAGTTGAGGATCCCTTATAGCCTCACCTATGGTGGACCTCCTTCTATCGACATCAATTCATTTACTCCAGAAGCCAGGTCTAGAGGGTGATGTACCATGGTTCGAGCTCCTTTCAGCATGATCGCGATCTGTATACTTGATGGTCCAGTGATGCAGCAGCAGCAATTGGTGATTCCCAAGTGTGTGTGAGATGTCTCAACCCTCATGAGGGGGTGGCCCTGCAGGTAGCCCCCCACATGCCTGGATGACTTCTTCATTTCAGCCTTTGATGCAGTTCCTTACATTTGATGATGTCGGCCTCAGCCACTTGCAGCGCCTTTTCGATTTGCATGTATCAGTCAGATTTTGCGAGCCCTTCCCCATGTATAGGGGGCATTTGGGTTGTATTTGTATCTCATGTACTAAAATATTATTGTATAAGTCCTAGCTGTTATTCCAGGCACAACATGTATGTGGGCTTCATCATTCTATTTTTATGGCTCGTATTTATGCTAGCATGTACTTTATAGTTCGGTTCCTTATTTACTGGACATACTATTCTTTTGTACTTTGTCTCGGCAGGCATAGGTATGCCTCCCCCGCCGCCTTTAGCACAGGTACCATTTCATAAACTAGAGACTTGTTGCACTTGTAAGTCTCGTCTCCTCAGGGTCTAGTCCTTTAGCACATTAGACTACCTTCCATTTCTCTCTCTGACTTCCCTCTTGATGTCTAGTGATTGAGTTCTTACAACGTACTTCGGTCATGCGATTTTCTCCTAACACTCATACGTTGGGGGGCAATCTATTACACCATTTTTTGGTCATCTAACCTATTATCATTAGATGAACCCAAGTACACCATGTAAGACCAATTTTACCCTAAGTAAAATTGCTTTCACTATGTGAAATAACTTAGTAAAACACCTTTATTAAGTTGTTTATGGTCTAAACGGGAAACCCCAAAAGGAAATAATAAACAAATCTATATTTGTTTATATTTCCTGGTCATATTTAACCCAAAACAAGGAAATCAATTAAATAAATCCTTATGTATTTGATTATTTCCTAGGAATAAGTTATTTAAATCCTTATTTAAATAATATTCCTAGTTAAATTTGACTAAATCATTTATAAATAATTAAATAAATCCTTATTTATTTAATTATATTTCCACCATTTCCTTAAAATAATAAATAAATCATTTATTTATTTATTATTTATAAATAAAGGAATTGACCCAAGTCAAAAATCCTTTTCCCTCCAACAAATATAATAAAATATTCCTAAAGGGTGTTTCTAGAATTTGATTAATAATATTTTATTCATGCACCAAGTTCTAGATTGCCCTAATATTTTCTTATAAATAGAAGGTTTTTCCCCATTCATTAGTCACCTTTCATTGCATTAGATCACTCTAGATCTATACTATTGGTCACACTCTCCATTTTTTCTTGTGAGCTCCCTTTGAGTTCTATGTTTGTCTGGGTTTTCTACACCAACAAGAGAGAGAAATTTTAGATCTGAAATGCTGAGGACTTTCAAGAACCCATCCCATTGAGGAGAACTGGAAAACACCTTTCTTGTTTTCCTCTCAGGTGCCCCTTTTTAATATAATATAAAAATTATTTCAAATAAATTGTTCTTGTCTTGTCTATTGGATGCATGGAACCACGTTTTATTTCTACTTCTTAATGTCTTTTATGCTTAGATATGGATTTGTGCAGCATTATTTGGATCACTTATTTGCAGATTTAAAGATATTGGCAGCCATAATTGATGTTAGGGATATTTGTTATGCGTAGCTAAAGTGGTCTTTTACGACGAAAGATTCATACTAACAGTGGTATAGCTCATTCAAGATTGAAATGGCTTTCGATGGCTTGAGGTTAGAGTATTCACTCAAGGGTAGCTCGAACTACATTGCTTGGAAGGACAGGATGGAAGCGGTACTCGAAGACAATGGCTTGAAGGAATTCATTGAAAAATATGTTCCTAAGCTAGATTCTCATTAGGGGAATTTTGAGGTCTAAAATGGGCCTCCTAAGGAAACTATAAAATATTAGTGGAAATAATAAAAAAGATTTGATGACATCATCAAATTATAGAGGGAAAAGAGAAAAAACTAATTTTTCAACTCGTATTTTCAACATATCTCCCAAATGTTTTACTCAAATTTCGAGCGGGAGTACTCATTGGATGCAAAATTTAATTCCCCATCCAAGGAGTACCCATGTTGCATACTTTTGATGGACCCTGCTACATGAAAAATGAGAAATACATCAAAAATTGGATTGAAATCATTTTTTTTCATGTATTTCTCATTTTTCGTGTAGTAGGGTCCATCGAAAGTATGAAACATGGATACTCCTTGGATGAGGAATTAAATTTTGCATCCAACAAGTACTCTCACTCGAAATTTGAGTAAAAAATTTTGGGGGATAAGTTGAAAATACGAGTTTAAAAGGTAGTTTTATTATTTACCCATTTACTTAAAAAAATGTGAATCATCCCCCATGGTTGACATCATCATCTTGAATCCTATTGGTTCTTATAAAGTTTATTTTGGTTGTACATTTTCCTTAGGAGGCCCATTTTAGACCTCAAAATTCCCCTAATGGCAGATGCTTCCAATCTTGATGCATGGCAAAAGAAAGTGACAAAGGCGAGGAAGAACATGTTGGAGGGAGTACAAGACCACATTGTCTCAAGCCTCCATGGGAAAGCCACACCATATGATATGTGGAAGGCTTTGAAGGATCTATTCCAAAGTAGCAGTGATCATAGGAAATTGGTGCTCAAAGATAAACTCAGGAAGATCAAGATGGAAAAGGACGACAACATTCCAAAGTATCGCACAAAGTTTTTCCAATGTTGGGATGAATGAGGGAGTGTGGGAATAACAGTTTTTGATGATAATTTGGTGAGTTTGGCTCTCCTCGGACTTCCTAAGAGTTGGCACAGTTATGAAAGCTCTGTCAACGGATAGGAAAAATTTTTGGATTGGGGACGACTGTGGTCGGATCGGTGCAGGAGGAGTTCAGGCAGAACACCAGAGATGGCTCTTCATCAAAGCATGATGATGAAGAGGATTGTGTTTTGGTTGCCAAGATGAAGAAGGGGAAGGGAAAGAAATTCCATTCTAAATCTAAGTCTAAAGGCAAGAAGCAAGACATGTCCAAGGTGAAGTGTTTTCACTGTCACGAACATGGGCATTTTGCTACTAATTGTCCACAAAAGAAGAATAACAAGAAGGTTCTTGGATTTGTAGTTGGTGAGGCCCATGCCTAGAAATTTGAGCTTCAATTCTCCTTGATTGCATGCATGGAGTCAAATGCATTGGGATTGGTGTGGTATTTGGATACTAGTACTTCCTTTCACATGACGGGAGATAAGGAACTTTTCAGTTACTTGGAGGAGAAATATATCTAGATGCATATTGATATGGGCGACGACAGACGGTACACTGCTACTGGGATCAGTACCATTATCTTTCAGAGGGATTCAGGTAAACCATTTCAATTAAAATATCTTATGCATGTACCAGGTGTGAAGAAAAATTTGGTCTCAGTCGTAATTTTGGAGGACAGAGGATATGACGTTGATTTTAGTGATGGAAAAGCTTTCTTGCAACATAAAACAACAGGTCCGGCCAAGAGGATAGGGATTTGAGTTAAGAATATCTACAAGCTGGAGGTAGATGGTTGCGCCGCCATGATGGGCAAGGCAGAAAAAGTGGTTAGCTGGGATGAGGGAGAATTATGGCACAGACGATCGGGCCATCTTCATCATGGAGCCTTGAAAGTCATGCACCAAATATTAGTATTGGACTTCCAATGGGAACACTTGCTCAGTTAGATCAGTCCAAGGGTTGCACCATGGGGAATTATGTAAATTCCAACTTTCATGAGAAGGATAATCGTGCTTCGGGGATCCTTGAGATATTTCACACAAACGTGTGTGGACCATTCTTGTTTGCCTCAACAGCAAAACATAAGTACTGTGTAATATTTGTTAATGAATTTTCTCGTAAATGTTGGATCTTCTTCATGGAGAAGAAAAATCAAATATTATCTAAGTTCTGTGAGTTTAAGGCATTGGTGGAGAAAGATTCGGGGAAGTAAGTGAAGTCTATTAGGAGCGATAATGGTGGAGAATACATCTCTAATGAATTTAAGAACTTCTGCAGCAAAGAAGGAATTCGAAGAGAACTCATAGCGCCTCATAACCCACTGCATAATGGGGTCACAAAGAGGAAGAACAGAACGATCGTGGGTGCAGCATGAGCGATGTTGTATGATCATGCCTACCAATGCATGTGTGGGTCGAAGCATGCAACACTGTAATTTATGTGCAGAACCGATGTCCTCATAGATTACTTGGCATGAGTACACCTTAAGAAGATTTCACTGGTAAGAAACTAGATGTTTCACACTTTAATATTTTTGGTTCATCTGTTTATGTGCATGTGACCAAGGATGCCAAGAAGAATCTGGAGTTGACTGTTGAAGTTGGGATTTTTTTGGGGTACACATAAACACCCCATAATTATCGTGTGTATTTTCCAAACATTAGAATGGTTTTTGTGCGATGGGATATAGGGGAAAGTCATGCGGTTTTCGCTTGAGAGGGAGCTGGACTTGCATGCAGAGGAGGAACTACTGGTTCCCAAAGATGAGTCTCAAGATGTGGATCAGCCACATGAGGAGTTTCATGGAGTGGAGGAAGCCACTCATGCATATCCATCCATCAGAAATGGCAGAAGGTGGACCACAGAAGCTGATAGGTTGAGACTTGATATTGTACAGAATGTAGGAGCCCCTACTTCACAGTGCATATAGAGATAGTCTCCTGACCGATTTACTGGATACATGGCTCTCATGAGAAAATTTATTGTGATTGAACCATCTTCCTTTCAGGAAGCAGTGCAGCAGCCTACTTGTGTTGAAGCAATGTTGGAGGAGTATGACTCCATTGTCAAAAAAGGTGCATGGGAAATTGTCCCAAGGCCGGTTGATAAATCAGTGGTAGGTTCGAAATGGATCTACAAGGTAAAGCAATTTGTTGATGGGAGTGTGGAGAAACACAAGGCCAGATTTGTGGTCAGGGGCTTCTCACAAATCGAGGGGATAGATTATGATGAGACCTTTGCACCTATCACAAGTTACTCTTCCATAAGGACCATCCTTGCACTCTCATCGCAGATGGGCTGGTGCATTCATCAGATGGATGTGAAAACTATGTTTCTCAATGGGATCATTGAGGACGAGGTGTACATAGAGCAGCCTGAAGGTTTCGAGATCTTCAATGACAAGTCGCATGTGTGCCAACTCAAAATACCGTTGTATGGGATAAAGCAAGCACCCCGTGCTTGGTACACTCAGATAAACAGCTATTTCACTGGACTCGGCTTCACCAAAAGGGAAGCAGATGCAAACCTGTACCAAATTGTGGTGGAGGGTAATATTTTAATCATTTTTCTTTATTTTTATGATTTAATATGATGAGAAACTGATACACTCATGCAAGGAGGATATTTCAAGGGAGTTCGAAATGAAGGATATGGGCCTCCTTCATTATTTCCTTGGATTGGAAATATGGCAGCGGGGTGGTGAAATTTTTGTGTCTCAAGGCAAGTATGAAAAGGAGATACTGGGTAAGTTTAACATGGAGAGATTAAAACCCATGGATACTCCTCTTCCAAGAAACTAGAGGAAAGAGGATGCTACCTCTGGAGAGGTATTGGATGCTACTATCTATCGATAGTTAGTGGGTTTGCTAATGTATCTAGTGAGCACGAGACCAGACATTTGTTATGCAGTTAACCAGCTGAGTCAAGCTATGGTTAAGCCTACCAAGCTCTTTTGGAAGGTGGGGAAGCATGTCCTGAGATACCTAAGGGGCACATCAAATTATGGTCTATTGTACAGATAGACGGATGGAGTGAAGTTACATGACTTCACGGATGCGAATTGAGCTGGAAGTCCATCGAACAAAAAGAGAACATCAAGGGGATCTTTAGCATTCGATCTACAGTTTTTTCTTGGTACAATAGGAATCATAGATCTATGGCACTCAGTTCAACAGAAGCATAATACATGGCAGCGCGTCAAGATGCATGTGAGGCTATCTAGATGAGAAATATCTTGGTTGGTTTTTTGGTTCTCATATGGATCCCGCAGTGATTCATTGTGATAATCAGAGTTTCATTAAACCCTCGAGTAATAATGTGTTTCATGATAGGTCCAAGCATATAGATATCTGGTACCATCATCTCAGATATTATGTGTAGAGTAGAATGATGTTGCTTCAGTACATTCCCACGGAAGATCAGGATGCAAATATTTTGACGAAGATGCTCACCAGGAGTAAATCTGAATACCATAGACACAGGATCGGGGTGAAGGATAATCCCTTTCTTGTTGAGAGGGAGTGTTGAGATTCAAAAAGAAAATTTTTGGCACCCATGATCCTAGTGAAAATCAAGCACCTACACTAGGGTAGGGCCCACAGGCTATTTTTAGGTGCATGTCTGTTTTTAGTATCCCTTAATTTATATGGACATTAAATTGTAACCTATTCTCAATTTGGACTTGAAAATAGTTAACTGAAGTGGAAAAGCAGTTATCTAAGTGAATTTCGAATTAAGAGGTTGGTTGGTGGGACATGCAAAGAGGCTCTAGTTGTAACTGAGTGATTCTATTTGTAACAGAGTTGGAAGTGCAATGGTGCATGAGTTGGTGCAAGTTGTAAATAGTTTAACTCAGTTAAGTGAGTTAAACTCAATTGTGCTAGTTGTAACTGAAGATACACTAGTGAGAGATCAAGTGAATTAATATTAATTAATTCACATGTAGTGATCTCACATGAAACTGGATATTTTCTATTATTAGCTACATGCATGTCAGATCGAGTCGAGACTCATTTGAGTTCTAGGTGAAAGGGAAGTAAACTATCAGTTGTGACATTATCTTCTTGCACACATGCATGAACACACACATTGGATGTGCCCATAATACTTGTGCAGTCAAGGCAGGCAGGATTACATCAATTTAGGGATTGCATTCAGCAGGGATTGTGCAATGAAGGAAAGTTGTCTGGAGACAGTAAATTAGCTAAGGGATTTGCCAATTTTTGTATGACAGTGTGAGACAATTAGTTGATGTACTTAGAGCTCTTGTGAGAAGAGTTTTGTATGTAATTGTTTCAAGATCAATAATATAATATAAAATAGAAGATAGTGGAGTTTTTAGTTGTAATCTTTCCCCGGGAAATTATCAGTGTTGTGTGTGAATAATATTTCTTCATGTTCATGTGATTGGCGATTGTGTTTTTAATTCCGCAAAAGATTTGTAGAAGCGATTCAATATTTAAATTTAGAACATTGTTAGATTGGGTGAATCCAAGATATACATGATTTTTGTATAATTTCTATAGTAACATTGTTCCAGATGTGTAACAATTTTTCTAGATGCATAACACTATGTTTCATATGTGTAACAAAGTCTAGAAGGTTTGTAACAATGTGTTATAGATGCGTAACACACTTGTTTGGAGTGTTTTTCTTTCCCTTTTTCAAACCCTTGACCACTATGGAGTCAAATGGAGGTAAGAGAGGAGATCTACTACACATGAAAAGATAATAATGAGTTGAATGAGCCTCCTTTTTCCTTTTATAAGCTTTTGAAATGACTTTTTTGTCCTCTAGTGAAAACAATAACTATGAAGATAGTTTTTCATTTTTTGAAATCCTTTGATATTGAAACAAATTTTGAAATAAGAAACCTTGTCTTACTTTATTCTCCTGAGTATGCTAAATCCCTTTATAAGACTTATATGATGGAAATGAAGGATTTTTTTCCTTGTTTGATGACAAGTTGGACTTTTCAAAGGAAAAACAATGACACCTAGACAACAGACCTAGATGAGATGGAGTGAATGACCTAAGACTTCTAAATGAAAATAAATGGGATGACCTTTGAGGTTATGATGGTCATGGATGGGATGAGAGGAGAAACATTTATGACCTAGACTTTTTCAGTGACCAAAATTTATTTTGAAAACTTGTTTGAAAATACCAAAATTTTTGAGATATGATTACTAGAAAATTAACTGAAAGAGTATGTTTGATCACTGAAATATTGACACTAACATATTTGACTAAAATGGGTATTTTAAAGTCCATTTGGAGTGGGATTATAGGTACAAAGTTCTCGAGATCAAAGACGATAAGATTAGAGTCTTAAGGGTCAATCACTCCAATAGCTGACATTACTAACTTCCTCTGAGCTAGACAAGACTGTAGCACTTCAAAGGCCAACATTGTTGAAGGTGACATAGCTAGATATGCAACAATGTTATAGTTAAGAGCGGCTCTCACATGTGGATTGAAAGCTAATTTTTGAAGTACACCTTTGGCAGGTGGTTTAATTACTAAATTAGTACTAGGTTTCTCGATGTTTAATGGTTTGGAAATAAGAGGAGGTGATACCAGAGGTTGACTGGATGATATCGTTTCATTTCTAGTTACAAGACTCTTAGATCCATAATCTTGAGATCGCATTGCAACCATGACCTGGGAGGACATTATCAGGATATATGCCGATGAATTGGAAGAATATTCGTTGTGGGAAATCATTTTGTTGTCTTGCAATGGAAATGGATCTTTAAGAACAATGAGTGTGGATGAACCTTTGAAAAATTTAGATACCTCGGCCCGATGCGGCCCTCTTTTGTGTAGTGATCCTCATCACAGATAAGACAGGGATAACGAGGTTTCATTTTTTCGTCAACTGGTTCAGTTTTATCTATCTTCTCTTTTGGAGAATTGTTTAGTTTGTTCTTACCCTTCCCTTTATTTTTACTTTTGGATGATTTAGTTTTGACAATATATGAATATATGGCATGTATTTCAACAGAATTTTTAGTGAAGAGTCCCCTTTAGGTGAATTAGGTAAAATTATGATTGGAGTAGTATACTTGGATTATTTCTTTTTACTCTTTGATGTGTTAACTGTACTAATTACACCATATGTAGCATGAGAACCGGAAGGAGTCATAGAAATTTGACCTGGGCGTGGTAAGTATGGAATATTTTCATATAAAGTACTAAACTATGTATAAACAAGTTCTAGATATTGGGCTTGAGTGATAAACTGCTCTTCTATTACAACACCTCCTTTAGCTACATCTTCAGTAATATTAGGGAGTAATGATTTGATAAACCATTCAACCTGTTAGTGTCATTATTTGCATACTTCCACCAGGGATCAAAACACATTTTGCATGTGCATCTTAGGTGTCCCACTCTAAAGAAATTTTCAACCATTCCATTAGGTCATGATATAAAATTGTTCCGCTAGTGGTTGTCCTTGTCAATAAACTTCACTCTCCCCTAGAAGATCATATTGGCTGACTCATTCTCATGTCTCCTTGAGCATAAAAACACCTATAGAAATGCTCTTTTCACCAGGAAGTCTTTTAAATCAAATATCCTTCATGAAATTAGGTCTAAAGAAGTCCCATTAGGTAATTAGGTTTTTTATTTCTCAAGGTCACTCCTTCGTTTCAGATTAGGTCAGCAAATATATGAGAGGGAATAAATAAGAAATCTTGTTTTCCTGTGTAGAGTATTATCATGATGTAATTTTCATATATTTAGAGTTGAAATTTTTTAGTTTAATTATTTTTATATCAAAATGTCATTATGATATAAAATTCAATATGTAATTTATTTATATTTTTCCAAATGTAATTGTATGTTCTCATATGTAATAAATTCATTCCATGATGTCAAATGCAATAATTTCTGGCCTAAGTGGAGCAAAGAAATCCAAACTCCATGTCTTGATCAAACTGTAAATTGCCAAAAAGTCAGAGAGATAAAGAGTATCAGTGCTAAAGGCCAAAGGAAAAGTGAACATAGGAAAGTGGGTAATTCAAATTGAAAATTCAAAACCACTAAGCTATAAAGCCACCTCAAAGAAATTCATAGCCTCTATTCATCCATCAAGATTTTCCAGCAAAGGAGAAATTTCAAATTTTTCAAGAATTTTGAGTCAAATTTCAAGGTCGTTGCGCGTTTTCACTCAGGTGCTGCATGTTTTCCCTGACATTGCACATTTACCCTCAGGTGTTGCATGTTTTCCCGACAACTGCTGACCAATTTACACAGGCATTGCTCGTTTACCCTTGGTCACTGCGCATTTTCCCGAGTGTTGAGCATTCCTCCAGGATGTCGCGCGTTTTCTCAGGCAGGGTTTCAAAGGGTTTCACAACCTCCAGCAAGTTTCATTTCCTCACAAATTTCTTCAAAGGGCTTTAAAATAGTAAGTGAACCCTAAGACACCTCTCCTCTAAATATATTTGGTGTTTCATAAGAAATTTAAAGTGCTTATTGCTATGAGACCCTAGTTTGTATTTCCTTCCCATTTTCATATATCATATCCGTATTCAGGTCCCTAAACATATATCAATCATAAACACTCTTAAATCCTAGGTTTTTCATAGACCTAGGTTTTAATTTACATTCACTCCCTCGATTTACCTAAGCTATTCATTTCATCTCTCACTCCCTTCATCTCATTCCATTTACCCTAGGGTTTCCAAAGCCTTCAAATTCAAAATGTCTAAAGAGGAAGATAGAAGTGTCAGTGAGGAACAAACACCAAAGAAAAAATCATGTAATAAAGGAGGGAAAATCATCATATATGAACCAGCAATCATAAAAGAGCTCATGGCTTCTCCCCTCACTGTGTCATGTTTTAACCATGTTGGTTGTTTTAAATTTTGTGAGAGGGTGCAAAGGGTCCAATATCACCCTATGTTGATAAGGTTGTTCATTACCAATATTCATGATAGGCAGGTTACTCTTGCTGGGGTTACTTTTACCATGTCTACTAATGCCATTGCAGCTGTTACAGGGATCCCTAATGTGGGAGAGAAATGGTTTAAACAAGGAAACCTTGATCAAAGCTACTATGAACCATATCTTAAACCTGGATACAAGGATGAAAAAAAGACAATTTTCCCTTTCTCTCATCTTCTTGACCGATATGTCCCTATGATGAAAATAATCATGAAATAATTCACCTATGAGGGGAGGTTTTCTCGACTCTATTCATATCATATCTGACTCCTCATGCACTTCACTAGAGTCAGAATGCTTCACATACCCTACTATCTCTCCCGCAACATTGACAATATGGCATACATTGTACAAAAAAGGGATTATAATCATCAAATGCAAAGTATTTTCCACCACTCCCTCATCAAGATGATAGTCATGCATCATCTTGAGAAAAAGAACATTCCATGGGACACATTCATAGCAAATGAAGTTTTCACTACCTCGCCTAGTCAGCATGACCAGAATATCCCCTCATCATCTCATCCTCCCATATCTACTCCTCCATCTCAGCCTACTGCTCATACATCATCACCAAGTCATTTTCATTCACCCCATGTTGATCCTTCTTCTTCACCTTTCTATAACCTTTCACCATTATCACATCACGATTCTGAGTCATCAAGTAGTGAGGGGGACATTGAGGCAACTTGGGTTAATTTGAATGACGTTGAGCCATTTCCCAAGACTTATCAAAGAGGCTACAAGCATGTGTTTTCTTCACTTGGAGTGAAAGTGGCCATGCCTATTTCATCAACAAAATAGGTGGGCAAAGGCAAGGAAAAGGCTAAAGAGCCAATCATTGATGAATAGGAGGACAAACATGAAAGAGAGAATGAATTTCAACTAATTGACCTAGATGAGGGAGATGAGAGAAAATCATCAGTGCAGCAATCAAAGGAAAAGAAGAAAATATTAGTGAACTTCACACTAATCTTGACAGAGAAAATTATGTGATTGACTTCCTTGAGAAAGAAAATCAGCAGCTGAAGACCAAGCAAGTCATCAATGAGGTAAAGACCATAAAAGCAAAAAGAGAGGCAGAAAAGGTCAAGGCCTTGTTGGAGGAGACCTTGGAAAAATTTGGTGAGACTAGTGATGAGGAGGATTAGCCTCCAAGACAGAGACAAAGGACTAGAGGGTTGAAAAGAGCTCTAGCCCTTGAGAGACAGAGAGAATCTGAGTTGGCAGAGCAGCTCACACCAAGTGAGCTTCTTTCCCTAGATATTAGCAAGGATAGAGAATCGTGGATTGATAGATCCAATTTGAATTTATAGAGGTTAATAGAGAAATCCAACAATGACAATGACTTGTTTAGGACAAGATTCAACATTCATGCACGGAAGGAGAGAATTGCATTGGCCAAGTTCAAAAGAGCTAATGTTAAGATTGAAAGCTTGACTAAGCAAGAGGAGAAGGATAGGCTGGATATACTTGTTGATGTGTCTCTTAATTCCTCAATCACTTTATGAGAAAGTGCCCTTACAATTTTGGTAAATTTTGGCATACTTAGCACTTCACTTCATTTTTGGTTTTTTGAGTCTTTTTGGCACGCAGAAATTCTACCAAACGCACAGTGACCTGGACGTTGCTCTCTTTTTTGGGGCCTCAAAATGACAAATGGCCACCACCATCATGTTTAGAATGATGAATACATCAACCCTAGCAAGTTTCAGAAGATATTGAAGAGAACTGGTCCCTCAAAAGTGCAAAAAACTACCAAATTTTCATGTTTCTACCTCCTTTTTTATTTGGTCGTTGTGCATTTACCAGTCTTGGGAGATTGACTTTTTGACAAAGAAAATGAGCACCATCTTAGAAAGTTGAGGTTGCTTTGGAAACTAGACTCGGATAGCTTTCCAATGAGCTAGCATGGAGATGATTTGGACACTGGGAAGGCACTCAAAAGTTTCTTGCAAAAGAGGCCATTTTTCTGCCTAGGCACTGCGCATTTGCCAAGAAAATGCATTTTTCATAATCTTTAGCAAATTTTGAAGTTTCACTCTAGTTTGAATTTTTACCTTGGAAAATAAAGAAATTACTAATGTAAATGGTCATGATGGATGTAAATTTCATTTTTTTACTTTCATCTAAGGTAGATACATTAGGTGAGTCCTCTAGAGGTCAAATGAATCAATTTACTCTCTTTTAGAGGCAAATTGTTGGGTCTTCCTAGTCTTCAGTTTCTTGTTTGGCATTAGGTGTAATTGATTCCCATCTCATGGATTCGACTCCCTGAGGCTAGGGAGAGTGGTTTTGAGGTCTATATGATGTATTTTCTCAGTCATTGTAATGGTTGGACTCATTTGGAGTTTTGGATTTTCAAGAGACATACTTTGTATGAGTTTTGGCCTGGACATTAATCAAATTTTCAACTATTTCTATGGGATCCATCTGGTATAGAGTTTAGTTTCAGTTTCTTCTTTGTGCTCAGATGTTAGAATTTTTTGTTTACTTCAACCATCATTTCATTTCTACTAAGTGAATGCTTTCAATTTAGATGAACAAAATCCATAATTTCTATGCTCTGTTTTGGGTAATTACTCACAATTTGCAATTTCTTCAGTTTAGAAAGAAAACATGAGTTAACCATGCTCTTTCTAGCTCCTCACCTGTCTTGATCATCCCATAATAGAAACCCTAAGGTGCTAAACCACTGTACCTACCTTGCCCCATAGAGCACCCTGCAAATATTGACCTAATTTCCTTGCCCTGACTGTTTGACTCCTCTTGATCCAGAAAAACCCTATACAATCAAAATCAAAACCCTGAGCTACTATACCTAGCGTAATATCTTCTTTCCTCAGTCATCTTAGTTGTGATCTATATGGAGAGAGCCCTCTCCTTGCCTAGTAAGGCTAGCTACTTGGCTAAGCATGGTTTGTGGTTACCTCGGAATTTCCTTCTTTAGCATGAGGTTCAATTCAAGCCAAAATTTGATATGGGATGAAAATTTTGACTAGAAGTTGTCTACGTCGTCATACGTGGATGTGATCTAAAATGTACGTAGATGTACTTTGTTTGAGTGAAGTCAAAAGTTTCGTGCTATTATCATAACAGACTGATAACTGAAAATGAGTAAGGAAAGAGGTTTCTAAGGCATTGAAATTATTGAAAGAGCCTCATGGTAACTCATTGTACCACTTTACAGCTAATCTAATCAAAGTTATTTGAAAAATTATTAAACAAATGGAATCATCGATTAAAGAGTTGGATGCACACCATAGATGATAAGTCATAACATGGTTTGAGGGTTCCTCTCCTGGTTTTCCTTCAAAATTTGGAATGTCACTGGGCAACTTAGTAGGCATGGTTGGCCAAAATGGAAGATAGTAAATCAGGTCATTTGTTAGCCGAGACAATTCTAGTAAATCTAAATTTCATGTAAAATTTAACCACCTGTTAGGGTCTTGCTGAGCAAATTGATAACCCTGAGGAATAATTCCAGTACCTGGAGGAGGGTATCTAGGAAAACCTAGGATAGCTTGAGCATTTGGAATTGGCACACCTCCAGGATATATAGTGGTAGCTATACCGAATTGGGGTTGATTTGGTATCTGAAATGTATGACCGGGGTATTGCTAAATCTGGAAAGGTGGATTTTGTCCCAATTGTCCATATTGGAATTGGCCCTGAAATGGCTGGCCTTGAAAAAATTTACCTTGAAGAGGTTAACCTACCAGGGGTTGTCCCTGAAGAGGTTGACCTGTAAAGGGTTGTCCCTAAAAAGGTTGACCTACAAAAGGTTGCCCTTGAACAGGTTGACCTACAAAAGGTTGACTTTTTTGCATAGATATTATACCAGGTTGTCCCAAAGATGTTTGAGGAATCGACTGGACTGTAGGTTTGTTTTGATCGGTAGTAGTCTAAGGGATAGCCTATGCAAAAATCGGCATTGAAATTTCAAGGGTCATAGCAACAGAAATTTGGGGAACTCCTGGGATGCACTACAAGGAAAATACTCTCTAGCGGATGTTTTTTAGGGACCCCTTATAAAAATACCCCATACATTCGTTTCTAGCAGAGGTTACTAGAGGAGCTTGGCAGGCAGAGATTTTGCAAATTTTTTTCGTCCGGTGTGCTTATCATCGTAAACCGCATCAATGCATTCAACAAGAGAAAGCACCGGTGTGCATAAAACATTGGCACACTAGACACCGTGCGCTCCGTACACACCCACCTGGTGCATCGTATTATTGTAGTTCACCGGTGCTTTACAACTCTTTTGCACCGGTGCCTCATAAAAAAGCGCGCCAAAACAGAAACCGCCTGGTGCGGTATTAAGCAACCGCACCAGTGCGCCCATAAAACCCCACGCACCAGAACAGGGTTAAATAAAAAAAAAATTACAGCCAAAAAACCACATTTTTCACTTTTCTCAGTGCTCCAAAGCTCTCAATCACTGACGCAATTTATCCTTGTCTGAGCCACCCTGACATCGGTGCTCCCATTGCACCCATTGCACGCACTGTTGTTGTGCATTGCCCACCAATCTCTAGCTTGAATTTTGTAAAACGGTCGGAAAATTTTCTTTTTCAAATTCTATAGCCAATATAGCTCCTCGACGGCCAAATGTACAGGTATTTTTCTTTTTTTTCCATAAGTAAGCCTTTTATTGGATTATAATTTCAAATAACCTTAAATTAAGCATATAAAAGAAAAATAAAAAATATTGTCGCGCAATGCACTTGAGCCATTCGGCTCGCGCTGGTTAGCAAAGCTACCTATAAATTTACAAGCCGCACCACAACCGATGCTAATGGTATCTGTATCGGTTCCGGTGTGGTACCGATAGGCGCACTGTGTTATTTTAAAAATTTTAAAAAAATGCAGTGCAGTCATTTACCTGGCCGCACCATTGACCAAGTGGAATAGCAGCAACGTGGTGCATTGACTAAAATATACGCCCTGGGGTTGCTAATGTTGTCTGCACACTGCATTTTTCATTTTGACAGGTTCAATGGTGTGGCTTGGTTAACCGGTGCTAACGGTATCCGATCCGCACTGATTCTGGGGCGGTACCGAAGCTACACCGTGTTATTTTAAAATTTTTAAAAAATTGCGGTGCAGTCGGTTACCCCGCCGCACCGTTGACCAAGTGGAATAGCGGAAAATCGGTGCGTTGACTAAAATATTCACCCTGGGATGGTTATTCTTGTCAGCGCACCACATTTCGTATTTCGACAGGGTCAATGGTGCAGCCTAGTAAAATACCACACCATTGACTATGTAATTATGGCAAGAGGTCGGTCCGCTGACTTAACTATACGCCCGAGGGCGTAGAGTTTAGTCAGCACACCACACTCTTGACACCGTACATAGTCAATGGTGCACTGCAAATTTTCAAGAGCATTGCTGCTGGTGCATTGAATATTTTCAGTGCATCGCCATCGGTGCGCTCCATAAAAAGATGTACCGGGACCGGTGCATGCCTGTTTTTTTCAGTGCAACGACTGATTTTTTTTATTTTATTTTTTCAAAAAGCATTATATATGTATATTTCTAAATACATGTCTCATTTAATAAAAAAAAAATTATTTAATAGATCAATCATTCAAAGACGTGAAAGGAGAGAAGAGGGGCAACAACAGCAACAACAAGCAGACCAGTATAACATGGTTCGCCTGTGGGAGGCACGAGAGAGGGAGAGAGATGCGTACCCTCGCCCTATTATAGAAGCTACCCAGGGGCTCCTAAGGCAGGTAGGGCTCCTTAAGTTCTATGAGGAGGCTACTTACCTAAAGAGCCATGGTTTGTTTTTTAGACATCTTATCTGCAGGTGGAATGTCCACCGACAGGCTTTCCAGGTTGGTCGTAACCAGTGGTACACGCCCACTGAGGAGGATATATATTTCATTACAGGGCTACCAAGGAGAGGTGTGTATTTTCCCTTGTTCCCAGAGGTTCCAGTTGGCTATGTAGTAGGGATTCACTTAGTGTACTCCCAGAGATACATTAGAGTAGATATATTGTGTCCTTCATATTTTTAGGTCTCCAGAGGTCAGTTACGTATTGGTGCATTTGGTAGTCAGGAGGTGAGGTGCCTCTCACTTCTCATTTGGACCATTTCACACAACACCAGTGACGGGCAATGCATCAATGGTCCATGTATTTTATGTTCATGTTGCAGTTGTACTTAATTTACATGTTGGTGATCATCATGATGTGTATATGGTTAGGTCATGTATGATATGTACTTCATTTAATGTGTAGCTTGCAGATAGATGTGTATGTGATAGCAGTTATTTCACATGGGATGTATATTTGATGTTTGTGTTGTGATGATGTTAATATATAATGTTAATTGTGTTTTGTTAGATGATCATGATCACGATGATTTTAGCAATTTTGAATGTGATTTTTAGTCAAATATGATTTTTGTACAATGGTTATCATGAACGTGATGTTTATTAATTAATTTAATATTAAATGATCATGATATTGTAAAATTGTAATATTTTTAATTCTAATTGTATGTAAAATTCTAAAATTGTAATTGTAATGGTATATATGTAAATTTGTAAATTTGTAATTGTAATTGTAATTTTTTAATTTGTAAAATTGTAATTGTATATATGTAATTCTAAAATTGTAATTGTAATTGTAATTGTATGTAAAATTCTAAAATTGTAATTGTAATTTTAAATGCAATTGTATGTGAAATTGTAAAATTCTAAATCTAATTCTAATTCTAATTTTAATTTTAATTGTATGTAAAATATTTGTAAAAATTTTAATTGTATTAATGTGAAATGATTTTATTAAAATTTTAAATTTGTAAATTTGTAAAATTTTAAATATTTGTAAAATAATAAATCTAGAATAATATGAATTATTGTAACATAATAAAGTTTAGAAAATAATTCAAATAAATTCATGTACTTTAGAATTATTATTATTTTATTATGATCTTAGATTTTAAAAAAAAAAAAACTAATTTATATAGTACATCATTGTTTTTTAGATCAACATAATTGCAAATTATCAAGTGAAATATTGATTTTAACATTAACACAATGAAAATTACCAATTAATTCAAAATACATATTATAATGTTTCGAAAAACCCATCTTAAAAAGTATAAATAATATTGCTGAAATAACACATGTACCATATCACTCTCAGTTCTCATGATCACCCTCATTATCTTCCAGCTCGCATGGCATGATAACACTATTGTTCTCAAAAATATGTTTTGATCTAGGGTCATGTGTCAATACAAACCACCAATCCCTATCCAACACATCCAGGTAAAAAAACACCTGGTTGTAGTGTTTGGGGAAAACATAGGGCTCCTTATCTTCATCCCACATCTTTCTAAAGTTGATACATATCAGCCTACTATCGCAATCTTCGTTTACATTATTCCGATCAAAGGTATCCCACCACTTGCACCTAAAAATAACACATTGGAAAGAAGAGAAATCCACTTCAATGATCTCTTGTATCTTTTCGATGTAATCTAGCATCCCCTGTACTAGGTTTTGATCACGGTGGCTAGATCGACTAGATTGATCGAACTTGACTTCCACTCCACAGTCTTGTGTGATGTTTCCAGCATCGGCATTTTCTGTGTGAAAATGGTGTTCATATGCCCACATAGATGGGAACAAATGCACCTATTATAAAAAAAGTTTAAAAAAATCATAGTGTCATGTGTCTTATAATAACCCAATAGTTAAAATATGAAACATAAATGTCTTATAAGTTTCAAATTTACATATAAATTAAAAATATTATTACCGATTTGCTGCACCCAATACCTATGTTTAGCGATCCTCTTCAACATGTTGGTAACGATTGGTTGCACTGTATTTTTCTCCGACTTGGTCAGTAACCCAACTGTTGGGGCATATTTTTGGCATATTTTCTTTTAAATGATTGGGATAAGGCACACTTCTACCATTCAACCGTCTGAATTCTTTCCTGCCACTATCCCATTTCATCCTCTTTTGTTCGTACAATGCGACCCACGGTTGTGTCGCTTCATAATTGTAAAGAAAGAATTTATTGATTGCTTCAATTTCTGCATTCACTGATGAAATCAAACCGACATTATATAGTACTTAGAGATCAAAATATACATTATATCGAAGTTCAACATGAATGTTAAATTTTTGTAAATTTTAAAAATCATAAGTCACTTACTCTTTATCAAGCATTTTTTTCCATCCGTTTGGAGTAACTCCCCTTCTCTTTTGTCTTCATCCCTTTCATCGTCCCAAATCATCGCACCTGGTCTGTTGTCAATATTCTTGATGTACTCACTGGCATAATAGAAAGACTCATACAATATGTACCCCTCTTCCATAGACCCCTCGGGTTTTTCCCTTTGTCGAACAAAACCTTTCAATTTCTTCATGTACCTCTCTAAGAATAACATCCAACAACAAGAAACCACCCCAACTAATTCAACCTCATCTACTAGGTGGATTAGAATATGAACCTGTAATTCTATGAAACTCGTCGGCAGTTCCTTCTCAAACATACAAACATTCTCAACTATCTCTTGACGCCACCGTGGAATGCTAGCCACATGAATCTCCTTTGACGTGATCCAACGTACAAATGTAGATAATTTAGATATGGCACGTCCTATGTCTTGAGGGAATTCATGTTTCACACACCCACGCACAAGCAAAGGATACTGACAGTGCAAAGTTATAAACACGTGAAATAATATACAAAATTAGTTATGTTTTATGATCCCCACATGGGATAAAATTTATTAATATAAAAAATAATAAAATCATGCTTTTGACATTATACGTACTCTTAGCAGATTCAAATGGTCATGCAATTTCAACCCCGACAAATGGTCATTCATGGTGAAGCAACATCATAGTGAAGACTTGTATGAAGTTGGCACCCTCACACCCATTATATCTTCCTTTGCCAAAGAAATGTCATCTTTTTTTTAAATCCATGGGACATCACCTTCTTTGAAAAACCATGAACTAGAGGGACCAACACCTGCCTCTCATCCCGTACTTTCTAATCGTCTTGGCCAATGTTTCTTTTTAGTTTTTGAAGTAATAAGATCTTTCCTAACA
Organism: Pinus albicaulis; assembly: GCA_034641835.2. Classification (NCBI taxonomy): domain Eukaryota; kingdom Viridiplantae; phylum Streptophyta; class Pinopsida; order Pinales; family Pinaceae; genus Pinus; species Pinus albicaulis. The sequence goes on along the minus strand of CM076584.1, from coordinate 493,801,897 downwards.
ACCAATGTGTCACTTTGTTTCGATGATATGTGCCTCCATAAAGAAGGTGAAAGATTTTTAAATATATTCATGGGATCTAACAAGTGGGTAATCTTAAGATGCTCTCAATATGGGAGGTTATAAAAGATAGATTTCCTTTTCATCTCAATGGTCAATTTCTCAACATAGGTGTCGAAGAATTCGGAATCATCAAACATAGGCTCTCCATTTGAAGCGAACATTTATATGAACTCCTTCTTCTCTATCTCATATGCTCTAAGCCATTTAGCTATTGTTGTTATTGGAGGCCTTTGAGTTCTCTCTCATTTACCCTTGAAAGTGGATTTTGCTCTTATATAAGGGTGTTATTCTGGGAGGAATACCTTGGAGCAATCATACATTGGCTTTCATAAGTCCTTGGACCATCTAGCTTTCAGAGAATGTCTACAACATTTACATCCAAAATATCCTTTTGTTACAAGACCTGCAAGATTATTGTATACAATTAATATGCATGGCACATTAAATAATATCATGAAGATCATAACAAATATTAAAACGAATTAAATAAACAATATGTGAAAGAATATTGTTACGTATATAAACAAATCAATAAATTAAACATGTAATTTACCAGAGCAAACTTTTAAGCCTGGATAATCATGTGTCGTGTAAACACATATTCCATACAACATAAATCTCCTCTCTGCTGTGATGGGTCTTGATACATCATATACATTTATCCCATCCCATAATTCCTTCAATTCATCTACCAGTGGTTGTAAGTAGACATCCATATTCTTCACTTGTCTTCTACCAGGGACTATGAGAGCCAACATAAGATGTTCATTCTTCACAGACAACCATGGGGGCATATTGTTATTGATCACTACTAATGGCCAAACAGAATAGTTGATGTTCTGGAGGGAATATGGGTTGATGCCATCCATGGCGATGTTGAGTCGTAAACTTCATACTTCATCCTTGAATTTTTCGGGCCATGTATCCTCTTTATGCTTCATGTCTATTTAATCAACTGGGATTCACATAACTCCCAACTCACTTCTTTATGAGGCATGCCATCCCTACAACATAGCTAATTCTTTGCAACGAAAGAGCCTTTGAATCCTTGGGATTATATGCATGTGCCTCAATATCTTAAAAGGAGGACCAGTATGTGATTTACCCTTCTTTTTTTATTTATCATAATTGTCATGCCCAGATTTCGGACACATCTCTTTGTCTACATATTCTCCTCTATATAGAATACAATCATTTGTACATGCATGATATGATATGTACTCAACACCCAACATTTTCAACATTTTATTTACCTCTTCACAGCTACTAGGAAAGACATTATCACTCGGAAGAACATTATCTTTGAATAACCTGTATTTTGTTCTCATGGAAAAATATATTAATAAATGTACATTAATGCTGATATAATTATTAACGTTCATCAAATTTACCATTTGTAATGTTCATTGCAGTGTACTGACTATATTTCAAATTTATATAAGGGAGTACTTTAGGGTAACTTACCTCAAAATTTCCGAGAAACATGCATTCGACAAGCCAAAATTTTCTTTCAAGTTGTACAGTAACATCATTGTGCCCAACTAGGTAGACTTTGACTGACCACTAGGTCCAAAGAGAGGGGTGGTGGAAGAAAATTTAAGGCTTTTGAAAAAGGTGTCAGTGATATGAGCATCATGCCATAGTTGATCATCATTTTGGAATGCATCTAAAAACATTCTCTCCATGGCCGTCGTATCTCTTAAGTAATCATCCATACCAACCTATATTTGATTGCCTCCATTGCCAGCTTGTGAAGAACTACTATTGTTGTATTCATTCCTAATTGGTTAATCTGGACGTAGCGAGAATTGAATCAATGGTTGATTCAACCATTCTTGATATCGTTCCTCTCCAATTTTTTCTCTTAATTCAGTATTCTCTCGATTTGACATTGTCGTGGGGTGCAACAGAAGATGGTAGGTAGGCCGCTCATCATCACTAGAATCCTAATAATTTTAAAAAATTATTTGAACATGATAAATACAAAATATATGATATCAATTAGTAACCACGTTGACAATATTGCATGATTATAAATTGGTTTGACGTTGAAATAATTACATTAATCAATATACCAAACAATTATAATTATTACCATCATAGTCCTGGGATTGTGGCTAGAAGATGCAATATTGTTACAATTGGCAGGGTGAAGTGGCTGTCCATTTTCATCTACCAAATGTGTCTTGTGGTATGCAGTGCTTGATAAGAGCTTCTAACGTTTTGGAGTTGTTTTAATATTTTGTGCATTTGAACTCGATGTTGAATCTCCATGAACCTGAAAATTTGTATACATTATAAACTTTAACTAAGTTGTGCATGATTGACATGGATAAAAAACATAAATTCAATTAGATAATGAAAATATAAATAAAATCTGAAGTAAATATTACGTCTCGAGATGGATAGGGAGAACTCCACGATGGACTTTAAGAAATATTATGGAACGAGATGGATTTTGAAGAAATGTCCATTCGATATAATTATGATATTTTCTCCCTGCATTTGATCAAAATCAATAATAAATTTTGGTGCACACTCCTAAAAGTAATTTCGATGCCTTAAAAATGGACTTCTTGTTATCAGTGCTAATGTACAAATCACTGCACCGGTGCCATTTTATAAACAAACGCACCAGTGACGAATAACTGCAAATAACAAAATCACAACTCTATTTTCTTTTAGTGAAAAAAATGCGGTAAATTGAAAAATGGGCGGAAAAATATTTTCGAAAATATAATTTCATAAAACAATTCTTTAAATACTAAACACTTTTCATTATTTCACTATTTTTGCAAAAAAAATTAGCCAAAGATTTGCAGGAGACATACCTGAAGAAAATATAGCACGAGAGCACTGTGGAGTAGGGAAATATGGTCAAAAAGAAGTATTCAGACAATCAAAATTCCAAACCTCTGGTGATTCAAACCTTGTAGCGTAGAATTCCAAACGATCTTGTGATTAACGTTTATTGTTTTTTTTACTTTTTCTGCAGTTTTTTTTACGCAGTAAAAAAAAAAAAAATCAATGTTTATTGTTTTTTTACTTTTTCTATAGTTTTTTTACACAGTAAGAAAAAAAATTCAAATTCTTTTTCATTTTCAGAAAAAATAAAATAAAATAAAAATCCATTTTTAGAAACAAACACTACATTTTTTTTGTTTATGCCCTTTCTTCTCCCTCTTTCTGTGATTTCAGAATTAGGGCTTTTCAATTTAGTTTTATAGGGTTTGTATTGCTAAATATAGGCCTAAGACATCCAACCAACGGGACGACTTGCATATTCGGATCCCAATTCATGTCGGCCCTTACGTGAATTTAAAAAAACAGAGTTTTTTTTCAATGGTTCGCTCGACATAACCTAACACACCTGTACGTTGTGTTATCCCAGAACACCGCGAAAGTACTGTGATAAAAAATTAAAAAACAAAATATGTTTTTTATCAGTGCGCTATATGTAAAATATGGCACCGGTGCGCTATTTCATTATGGTGCACCGCGAACGTGCTATTTCGCACAAAATAAAATTTAAAAAAAAAAACCATTTTAGAAACAAACCCTACATTCTTTTTGTTTTTGCCCTTTCTTCTCCCTCTTTTTGTGATTTCAGAATTAGAGTTTTTCAATTTATATTTATACGGTTTATATTGCTAAATATAGGCCTAATACATCCAACCCACAGGACGACTTGCATAGTAGAATCCCTATCCTTGTCGGCCCTTGCGTGAATTAAAAAAAAAAAAAAACAGATTTTTTTTTCATCGGTGCACCCGACGTAACCTAGTGCACCGGTGCATTGTATTATCCCAGCGAACCGCGAAAGTACTATGATAAAAAATTAAAAATATATATATATTTTTATCACTGTGCCATATGTAACATATGGCACCGGTGCGATATTTCATTATGGCACACCGCAAACGTGATGTTTCGCATAAAATATTAAAAAATTCCATTTTAGAAACAAACCCTAAATTATTTTTGTTTCTGCCCTTTCTTCTCCCACTTTTTGTGATTTCAGAATTAGGGCTTTTCATTTTATATTTATAGGGTTTGTATTGCTAAATATAGGCCTAAGACATCCAACCCATGGGACGACTTGCATAGTCGGTGATCTGAAAATGAAACTATTTGTATCTGCTATTTAAAGTATCCATTTTCATTTAATTAAGTGTGAAAAGTGTTCATCATGTCTTGCAATTTAAACAAAGTGTTTTTGGTAACTGTTTCTGAATTTATGTGTGAGGGAATGTTAATTAAAATTACTGTTTAACATCTTAAATAAAAAATACATAGCAGCAAAACTTCACCATAAGATAATGCAGCAACATGATGAGGTAGTTCACCCCTCCTGGGTTACATCTGTCGGATCCAAGGCTCCCAATGGGAAATTCCTTGCTCTATTAAGTTGCTCAAATTGGTATTACAGTGAGAAAAATTCCTAAACAGGAAAAAACAGCTGTGAAATTGAATTCAGAAGACAGAAATAAGCTAAGAATGGCTTTTATTTCACCTCAAACAGTGAAGTATAGCCCAATACAACTCCATTTCCCTCATGGCCCTGATGGCTCTCCAAGATTCCCTGAAGAAAAAGTGGCTGAAGAACACCTCTGTTGGCTTTTCAACCTATCCCAAACTCTCTATAATGCTCAGAATACCCAAAATTGACCAAACTTTCGTCCAAATTGGTCCAATATTGAGAAAGTTATGATCAAAACAAATTTCTGCCCATTGTCAATTGAAAACCCCACTAAATGTGGGCTAACTGCAGTTAACCACGCCAAAGTTGGTAGACTGGCCGAAAATGTCAGACCCACCATACTGATCGTTTGAAAAAAAAATGCGGCATAAAATGTGGGGTGGGGGCATGTGACCTCCCCGCAATAACCACCGGATTTGCGGCTAACAAACCTTCGCATTTGCGGCTAACAAACCTTCGCATTTAACTATTGTGATATGTTGGCCACATGGCCGCATTAACCGTCGGGATATGGTTTCATAACCCACCCATACGTGGCATTTAACGTTACATCGGGGGGGTGGTCACATATAACAGTCTCCTAACCATCACCGCTGTGGTTTGAATAATTGGAGCTCGGTTCTCGGGTGAAGGTTCTATGACATCCGGGCTAGCCCCTTAGGGCTAGCCCTTATATTTTTTTTTTTCTTCTGATTTACATTTAAACCATAAGTATAACGGGGCTACCACTATGGTTATGTTGTGTAACCAGCTCCAAAAATAGAAGAAAAGAGATATCAACGCCTTAGAAATAACCCACTTCAAGGGGGAAACCTCCAATACAGTACATAGATGAACAATTCTTGGATGATACAATTTACAAAACCTCCTTTATATATATAGGAGTCCATGGGGCCATAATGAAATCCTAGTGGGCCACAATGTAATCCTAGCCGACCTAACAATAATAATTTAAGGGCACAATAATAACAAAATGGGGGTTACAAGGGTACAATAATAACAATAAGGGGGTTACACTAACAAAAATAAGGGACTATACTAGTAATATAGGGACCTAGCATGCCCCTCTCCTTCAAAAAAGTGTTGTCCTCAATGCTTGAGTAGCTCTGGGTGCTTCTATTGAAATTCTCATCCTCCCATGTAGAATCTTCGGTGGGTAAGTTCTTCCACTTGATGAGATACTCTGAAATTGATCGATTCCGTAGTTGTCGAGTTCTTGTTTCCATGACCGCTTCAGGTTCCAATATGATTTTTCCTTCCTCATCAAGTTCTGGAAATATTGTTTGAACTGGAAGATTTTCACCTATAACCTTCTTTAATCATGAAACATGGAAAATTGGATGCACTCGTGAAGAAGCAGGAAGCTCCAATTTGTATGCCATAGTACCAATCTTTTGCAACACCTTGTAAGGACCATAGTACTTTGGCGATAATTTATTATCCTTCTTAGCTTGCTTCAAGGACATTTATTTGTATGGTTGTAGCCGTAAAAATACCCAATCTCCTACATCAAAAATTCTCTCGCTGCGATGTTGATATGCCTGTTGTTTCATTCGATTTTGTGCCAAATTCAGGTTATCCTTTAAGAGTTGGAGAACTTCTTGCTGATGCTCGATGTGATCTTCCACTGCTTGAACCTTCGAATTTTCCCTTAAAGATGATGTGATGGATGGTGGATGATATCCATAAAGTGCCATAAATGGGTTCATTTTTTCTACAGTATGGAAGGAAGTATTATACCACCATTCAGCAAGAGGTAACCACTTGACCCATTGTGTTTTTTTATCAGATACAAAACAATGAAGATATCCTTCCAAACATTTATTTACTATCTCATTTTGACCATCAGATTGAGGATGATAAGATGAGCTATGAGCTAATTGAGTACCCAAAAAAGAAAATAACTCCGTCCAAAAATTTCCAGTAAAAATGGGATCTCTATCGCTCACAATAACCCTTGGGCTTCCATGTAGCTTTTGAATTCTGTCCATAAATGTAGTAGCAACTGTACTTGCTTTAAATGGATGAAATAATGCACAAAAGTGTGCATACTTGGTAAGTCTATCAACTACCACCATGATGACACTCTTTCCTTTGGACTTAGGTAAACCTGTGATAAAATCCATTGAAATCTCCTCCCAACGTTGACTTGGAATGGATAAAGATTATAGAAGTCTCGGGGTCTTAATTGTCTCAACTTTATTCTACTGGAAAACCAAACATTCCGCCACAAACTTTTGATATCATATTTAAGGCCATCCAAAAAAAAACTCTTTCTCCACCCTGTGGTAAGTTTTTAAAAATCCCGAGTGTCCTCCTAAAGGAGAAGTGTGCAATTCCAGAAGAATCTTTTGTTTTAGTTGGGAATTCTTACAAAGATATAAGTGATCTTTGTACCATAAGGAATATTTTTTCCAACTAAATGTATCAGATGTACTAGGATCTTGCTGCAACTTTTGAAAGAGTGTCCATACATCTTTGTCCTTCTTCTATTCATCTCTTGCTTCGGTTATCCAATCTGGTTGGATAATAGAAATGGAACAAAGCAATGCTTCCACCTCTTCATTCTTTCTTGAGAGTGCATCTGCAACAACATTGAGCTTTCCTTTTTTGTAGATTATTTCAAAGTCATAACCCAACATCTTTGTGACCCATTTTTGTTGCTCTTCTGAAGATAGTCTTTGTTCCAAAAAGTGTTTAAGACTATCATGATCAGTTTTTACCTTGATGTGTCTTCCCATTAGGTAAGTTCTCCATTTCTTTAGTGCATGCGGTATTGCTAACATTTCCTTCTCATAAATAGGTTTCTGTAAATACTTTCCTTTGATTGGACGACTTTCAAAAGCAATGGGTCTTCCTTCCTGCATTAAAATAGCACCAATTCCATTTCATGAGGCATCACATTCCACAAAAGGTTTTTGTGAATTTTGGCGTAGCTAAGACCGGTGCTAGGCACATTGCCTCTTTAAGATGTTCAAAGGCCTTAGTTGCTTCGAGAGTCCATGAAAATGCATCTTTCTTCAATAATTTTGTTAGAGGTGTTGCTATTCTCCCATAATTCTTAACAAACTTGCAATAATACCTTGTTAACCCGAGAAATCCTCGCAATTTCTTTATGGTTGTGGGGACTTTCCATTCCTTAATGGCTTTAATTTTGCTAGGGTCTACTTTAACACCCTCGTGAGATACAATATGACCCAGATATTCCACCTCTTGTACTCCAAAGAAAAATTTGGATTTTTTTGCATATAATTGTTTCTCCTGTAATAGTTTGAGCACCCTGTCAACATGTTCAACATGATCCTTCCAAGACCTGCTGTAGATTAGTATATCATCAAAAAATACTAGCACAAATTTTCTAAGGAAGGGTTTGAAAATGGAATTCATCAACCCTTGAAATGTAAAAGGTGCATTGGTAAGGCCAAAAGGCATGACCAAAAATTCATAATGACCCTCATGAGTTCGAAATGTTGTTTTTGGAATATCTTCACTCTTCATTCTAATTTGATGATATCCTGAACGAAGATCCAACTTGGTAAAATAAATTGCTCCATGTAATTCATCCAATAATTCATCAATCACAGGAATGGGAAATTTATCTATAATGGTGAGCTTATTGAGCTCCCTATAATCTGGACACATTCGCCATGATCCATCCTTCTTGTGTACCAATACTACAGGAGCAGAGAAAGAACTTCGACTAGGTTGAATTATACCTGCCTCTAACATTTCTGCAATCATACGTTCAATTTCGCTCTTTTGGAAGTAAGGATATCTATAAGGCCTGATGTTTGGAGGAACACTTCCTGGAATCAAATGAATAGCATGATCATGATCACGAATAGGTGGGAGTCCTTTGGGAGTTTCAAACACCTGGGAATGATTGTCCAAGACTTGTTGGAGATCTGCAGAAATAGATGATTTTGATGTCGGAACTTCTAGTGAGCATAATTGTGCAATTACGCCTCTTTGTTCTTTATTTAGAATCTTTGTCATGACATTAGAGCTTATTATCCTTCCTGCTTTCCCACAATACCCGTAATCTTTACGTCCTTTCCTTCTCGAAAAAATTTCAAGAAAAGTTCTTGAAAATTAGAAGCTACTGTCCCCAAAGATTGTAACCATTGGACTATTCAATACATATTCCCCCATGGCTAGCTTGATATTATGGCATTTTCCAGAGCAATTTATAGTTCCTCCATTTGCAACCATCACTTGACATTCTGGTGTTGGGTATAGGAAACAATTTAATTCCTTGGCTACCTTACAATGAATAAAATTATGGGTGCTACCTGAATCAATCAACACTATTACCTTTTTCTACTTGATTTGTCCTTGTATCTTGAGAGTTTGAGGAGTGGTAATTCCTGCCAGTGCATTACACGATATGGTCGGATTCATTTCTTCCTCTTCTAGGGTTGGTTCCCGGTGTATATCCTCTTCTTGTTCATTTTCTTCTTCCTCTTCACAATCTATGTAAAATAATTTCTTCTCAGCACACTTATGACCTTTAGTGTATTTGCTATCACAACTGTATCAAAGCCCTTTTTCTCTTTTTTCTTCCAATTTTGTGGTGTCAACCTTGTAGGTTGTGAAAATCTAGATGTAGCAACACTTCCTTCTTTATAGAATTGAGTGGTAGGCTTCCTTGTCGCCATTATTTTACATTCAACTTTTCTTGCCAACCTGAATGCCTTCTCCAATGAATCTGGTTCCAAAACACGAACTTCATGTTGGATGTTATCCTTTAAAGTACCTATGAAGAGATCGATCCTGTGTTCCTCTGGAATATCAGTTACCCTTATATTCAATTTTTGGAAGTCCTCAATGTGCCACCCCACTAAACCCTTTTGTTTGAGATTTATCAATTGGCTAAAGAAGGTGTTTCTCTTTGTATCCTCATAATGTGCTATCATTTCCTCCATAAAAATTGACCAAGTGACAATTTTTTTACGGGAGCAAAGCCATCGATACCATACAAATGTATTTTGTTCTAAATGTAAAGTTGCAATGTGTAACTTTTGTGTGTTTTGCACGTTATGGAGATCAAAATATTGCTCCATCTGTAGTATCCATGTTACCGGATCCTTTCCATCAAACTTCTTCATATCCATTTTTGGAATATGGTGGTCCTTCCCGCCAACATTCGAGTTTATGAAATCATGATTAACATTTATTTTGTTCTCATCATGAGGTTCTTCTCCTATATTTCCGCCATTAGGAAAAATTTTCGTATCAACTTTGTCAAACCTTCCATGTCTCGCTTCAAATATTCTCTTCATGTTTTCCATGTTTCTTTCATGTCATCCATCTTAGCTTCCATGCCAGCCTCCATGCCATCCATCTTAGCTTCTACGCCTTTCTTCAAACCGTCCATCTTCGCTTCCACGCCTTTCTTCAAAACTTCCATTTCAATTTTTGTTGCTCTTTGCGAGAGCGAAATTTGGTGCACTTGCTCTTGTAATTTTGATAGATCATGTTGCAATTCTTCATCTTCATGAGTCATCGTAGAGCCTTCTAAAGGCTTAATGGGTGTTGAATTATTTTTACAGGGCATCTTTTAGAACCCAATACTAATATCTATTCTATAATATGCCCTTGGAATCAATTCAAATTGATTCTTCAAACAAGACTTATACAATTCGGAAAAAAAAAAAACAAATACACACCTTTTTCTTTCTTTTGAGGAGCTCGATATTGAAATTGGATTATCTCTATGATTGTAGCACTTCAATATTTTATTTTTGGCACCAACGTAGCCCTCTGAATTCTCTTTCGAATGCCATAGGTCTGACCTGATTTGGATTCTCCAAGACAAAGTTGTGTCAATTCTCCCACAATGACCGAATTATGGACTAGTTCAGTAGAGCGAACTTGTATGAATTTCCACGTGTCGTTGTTTCCTCCTTCAGCTCTAAAATTTATAGCGAAGAAACTACATTCTGTGTACTTAAAACCACTTTTTACAGCACTCCAATCTGATGCTCAGAGAGAGAGTTATGAATCTTTTCCCACGATCACCTCTTTGAGATGAAATTCAGGAACCTGAAAAATCACTACCTTCCACAGATCATATCTCCGAAAATATTGCGATCCAAGCTCTGAAATTTTTTGACGGGTTTCCTCAGGATTTCAGCTTCGCACCCTAAAAATTTTAGATTCTGACCCTTCGTAGAAAAAACGTTATAGCGAAAATTCCACGAAAATTTTGTTAATAATTATGGGAGAATAACAGCACCTCTAACAACATTATTGAAGAAAGATGCATTTTCATGGACTCATGAAGCAACTAAGGCCTTTGAACATATTAAAGAGGCAATGTGCCTAGCACCAGTCTTAGCTACCCCAGACTTCACAAAAACCTTTATTGTGGAATGTGATGCCTCAGGAAATGGAATTTGTGTTTTTTTAATGCAAGAAGGAAGACCCATTGCTTTTGAAAGTCGTCCAATCAAAGGAAAGTATTTACAGAAACCTATTTATGAGAAGGAAATGTTAGCAATATTTCATGCACTAAAGAAATGAATAACTTACCTAATGGGAAGACACTTCAAGGTTTAAACTGATCATGATAGTCTTAAACATCTTTTGGAACAAAGACTATCTTTAGAAGAGCAACAAAAATGGGTCACAAAGATGTTGGGTTATGACTTTGAAATAATATACAAAAAAGGGAAGCTAAATGTTGTTGCAGATGCACTCTCAAGAAAGAATGAAGAGGTGGAAGCATTTCTTTGTGCCATTTCTATTATCCAACCAGATTGAATAATCGAAGCAAGAGATGAGTGGAAGAAGGATGAAGAAGTGTGGACACTCATTCAAAAGTTGCAGCAAGATCCTAGTACATCTGATACATTTAGTTGGAAAATGATTCCTTATGGTACAAAGATCGCTTATATATTTGTAATAATTCCCAACTAAAACAAAAGATTCTTTTGGAATTTCACACTTCTCCTTTAGGAGGACACTCATGATTTTTAAAAACTTACCACAGGGTGAAGAAAGAATTTTTTTGGGATGGCCTTAAATCTAATATTCAAAAGTTTGTGGCGGAATGTTTGGTTTGCTAGCGGAATAAAGTTGAGAAAACTAAGACCCCGGGTCTTCTACAACCTGTATCCATTCCAATTCAACGTTGGGAGGAGATTTCAATGGACTTTATCACAGGTTTACCTAAGTCCGAAGGAAAGAGTGTCATCATGGTGGTAGTTGATAGACTTACCAATTATGCACACTTTTGTGCATTATCTCATCCATTTAAAGCAAGTACATTTTCTACTACATTTATGGACACAATTCAAAAGCTACATGGAAACCCAAGGGTTATTGTGAGCCACAGGGATCCCATTTTTACTGGAAATTTTTGGACGGAGTTATTTTCTTGTTTGGGTACTCAATTAGCTCATAGCTCATCTTATCATCCTCAATCCAATGGTCAAACTGAGATAGTAAATAAATGTTTGGAAGGATATATTCATTGTTTTGTATCTGATAAACAAACACAATGAGTCAAGTGGTTACCTCTAGCTAAATGGTGGTATAACACTTCCTTCCATACTGCAGCAAAAATGACACCATTTATGGCACTTTATGGATATCATCCACCATCCATCACATCATATTTAAGAGAAAATTCGAAGGTTCAAGCAGTGGAAGATCACATCGAGCATCAACAAGAAGTTCTCCAACTCTTAAAGGACAACCTGAATTTGGAATAAAATCAAATGAAACAACAGGCAGATCAACATCGCAGTGAGAGAAGTTTTTATGTAGGAGACTGGATATTTTTACGGCTACAACCATACAAACAAATGTCCCTCAAGCAAGCTAAGAAGGATAATAAATTATCGCCAAAGTACTATGGTCCTTTCAAGGTGTTGCAAAATATTGGTACTATGGCATACAAATTGGAGCTTCCTGCTTCTTCACGAGTGCATCCAATTTTCCATGTTTCATGCTTAAAGAAGGTTATAGGTGAAAATCTTCCAGTTCAAACAATATTGCCAGAATTTGATGAGGAAGGAAAAATCATATTGGAACCTGAAGCGGTCACAGAAACAAGAACTCGACAGCTACAGAATCGATCAATTTCAGAGTATCTCATCAAGTGGAAGAACTTACCCACCGAAGATTCTACATGGGAGGATGAGAATTTTATACAGAAGCACCCAGAGCTACTCAAGCATTGAGGACAACACTTTTTTGAAGGAGAGGGGCATGTTAGGTCCCTATATTACTAATATAGTCCCTTATTGTTGTTAGTGTAACCCCCTTATTGTTATTATTGTACCCTTGTAACCCCCATATTGTTATTATTGTGCCCTTAAATTATTATTGTTAGGTTGGCTAGGATTACATTGTGGCCCCATGGACTCCTATATATAGAAATGAGGTTTTGTAATTTGAATCATCCAATAATTGTTCATTCATCTAATTTATTGGAGGTTTCCCCCTCGAAGTGGCTTATTTATAAGGCGTTGATATCTCTTTTCTTATCTTTTTGGAGCTGGTTTCATAACACATTCAGCACATAAAACAGGATGACAAGGAAGAAAAGGGTTGATATCTAAGTTTGTGAGTAATTGTTACTTCCTTATAACAACTTAACTAGATTTAATATTTGTATTTTTTAAGTTGTTTTACGAAAATCAACATTGAATGTCTTCAAACAGGTGCTAACATACAAAGAAGGACCATCAGACGAATTGATTGAAATTGGGTTAAATATGGGTTGTGAGTATATGTTGGCATATCAGAAATTAATTGTGGAATTTGTAAGCATCTATCGATCTTGTTTTACTTAGCTCCGTCTATAATTAATAGAACAAAAACAACTTTTATATTAAATATATGATTTGTTATGGTGTATAAAAATTGCAGGAAACAAAGTATGGAACTGCGCCAAGAGATGAAATCTTGAAAGATGGCATGTTACATGGTTTTGAAAGAATGTGTATAGTTTATGAGTCAATTGTTTCAATGGTACGTCATTTCTTTTCGATTTACATTGATGTATATTATTTAATATTGCAATTTTCACTATTCTCACCAATGTATATACACTCATTACAGTTTATTTTTATGTTTGTAGATGGAAGGTGAAGAAGAAGAAAACAATCAATGCCATGAACAAAACATTTCTGAAAATAACCCAAGTCATGGAAGTAGCTCTAGTAGTGACAACAATTCAAGAGAATAATTATGATCACTATGTTTGGACATCAAAGCAAGGCGTTGTATTTTTTGAAATATTATCCTGTGAAATCAGACATTTTGGTTAATGTAATGGACATAGTATCCCAATTGAAAGACAAAGGGATACCAATCACTATCCCATTTTGTATGACAAATATTGTCTTATATATATATATATATATATATATATATATATATATATAATAAAATATGTTTTAACTTATTCTATTGTGTTCTCCATTGTTGTTGTGAAATGTAACACCACTGTTTAAATTTATGGATGATTAAATATTATAATGAAGAGATGTGAAATTTGATGATATGATATAGGAAATTAATCCAAACATCACATTCAAATTCACTAATAAAAATTTAATTCATATGAATGTTATTATAAGATATATATGTGTCAACTTTTGATGAATAATGAACTTTAAAAAATCACATTAATTATGATATGATATAACAAATTAATCCAAACATCACATTAAAATGCATTAATAAAATTTAATTAATATGAATACTTTATAAGATGTGTCAATTTTTGATGAATAATGAATTTTAAAAAATCACAATAATTGCACTATCACAGGTCGATGTTTCTAAAAAATACAAAATGAAAACCAGTGCGTGTCAGTTACTGTACACCGGTGTGTTTGTATTCTGAAGCGCACCGGTGCATTTCTATGACCTATGGGCACCGCACAAATACCAAAACTAATTAGAAAAATCGGTGCATTTGTGTGGTACTCTGCACCGGTGCGTTTATGTGGAATTACGCACTGGTGTAATTGTACGACCTTTGGGCACCGCACAAATACCGATACCAATTATAAATCTCGATGTGTTTGTGTCATACTGTGCACCGGTGCATTTATGTGGCTCCACACACCGGTGCATTTGTACGACCTATGGGCACTGCACAAATACCGATACCAATTATAAATCTCGGTGCATTTGTGTGATACTACACACTAGTGTGTTTCTATAAGTCTCTGCACCGGTGTGTTGAGACGAACTATGGGCACCACACAAATCCCAAGACCAATTAGAACAACCCTGTGCATTGTATCACCAACACTGCGCCCGATGTGGTTTTATACCTTGCCGACCCAGTGCATGCTCCTTCAACCGGCCCAGGCCACCTTCTATATGTACACACCGGTGTGTTGAAGCTCGAGTAGCCCACCGATGAAAAAAACATCAGTAATAACCTCCAGCTGCCCTTTTTTTTTAAGTTGTGTTGAATTTCCATTAAAAGCTCTGCCAAAATCTCTGTAACCATAACTAGATGTTGTAGAAAATGTTTTTTTGAAAATTTTGGCCAATTTTATAACACTAAAAACCTCCTTTATAACCTCCGCTAGAGGGTATTTTCCCTGTAGTGATGGGTGTACCTAGTTGTTGAATAAATTTCTACACAGCAGATTGGATAGGAGTACTAGGAGTACTCAGACCAACTTTTTGACTACTTGGCATATATTCCCTTGGGGTAATCTGAAGTGCTCCTTGAACTGGTTGTTGGACTAGGCTGTAACCAAATTGTTCAAGTGGCTGAGTAGGTTTATTATAGGGCACTTGTTGGGTAGGTTGCAAATGTTGTTGAGTAAACGATCGATTCCATATAGTTTTCATCCTTGGATAAGGAGTTCCCATTGAGTGTTGTGATGCATAGGGTTGACCATAACCATTTTGAGGCATTAGATCATAATCTTGATAATTACTGGGAATATGCTACCCTACAACCGTCACATAGGTTACAATGTAAGGTTGTCCTCCCGGAAAAGTTTGTTTCCCTTGAAGAGGTTGTTGCCCCCCAGGTGGAATGTAGCTACCTGATGAGCTAGCTTGATTGGTATTCCCGGAAAACATATAAATATGCTCCATATTCAAAGGTTGTTTGATAGACTCGAATAAGCCAGTTGACATAGTAGAAGATTCAGAGGAAGGAGATGCACCTAAAAAAAGTTCCAGAAAGCAACTGGTACTCAACAGGAACAGAAGTACCACTATACAAAAAGCTTTCTGGAGAAGATGAGAACATGGATGAATCAATAGACATGCTTTCAGAAGCCATGTTAGATGTAATACACCTGGGTAAAAATTAAAAAGGACTTTGATGTCATGGATGTCCGTAACCAGAAGAATGTAACAAATCGGTAAATTGAAGATACTAAGGATCCGATTGAAAAGGAGTGAAATGAAAATCTAAAGGGTAGATTGGTTCACTATACCTTAAATCTAAATATTTTTTAAGAGAGGGAATTTCAACTTATTCTTCTTTATTAGTGAATTCTTCGATGCTGATAAGGCCAGGAGGATATTCTCAGTGATTAGAAGCTTTACTCGAGGTGAATGAGGACAAACAGTAGTAAGGGCTATAACATTTGAAGGTAACTTAGATGAAGTGGAATCAGACTCAGGTTCAGACATTTATGGTTCAGTAAGCTATGTATCTGAAACCTCACTAGTGACAGATTTGATTGTGAATACTTCAGAAATTTCTGGTTGATCTTGTTCTGTTTCAGATATTTGAGGTCTATTAACTTTGAAATTAGGATGTATTATAATAGATGATTCTTCTTGTTCTAAAGACTCGGATCCTGATGATTGAACCCTTTCAGGTTTGATTTTTTCCAATTGACTAGGCGTATATTCAAGGGTTTTCACCTACATTATACGTGAATGTCTCGGTAATTCAACCATGATTAATTTCTTTAACACACGAAATCAAAATATTCCAAAAAATCACACCTAAATCCTCTAAAAGTAATCAAACAAATGAACATGCGTTACAAAATCTAGGAAGAAATCCACACACAAATAATATGTTTCCACAATAAAATCACTAGTGGGTGATGAATTCAACCTCGCAGAGATCAATGTGGAATACTAGTGGTCGGAATAGTTACTCTGACAGCCTACTTAATGAAACAGTCTAGTGCAAGTAACTCCACTATTCCATCCTGAATTAAAAGCTACCCTCCA
The DNA here is from genome assembly GCA_034641835.2 of Pinus albicaulis. Taxonomy (NCBI): domain Eukaryota; kingdom Viridiplantae; phylum Streptophyta; class Pinopsida; order Pinales; family Pinaceae; genus Pinus; species Pinus albicaulis. The sequence goes on along the minus strand of CM076584.1, from coordinate 493,785,174 downwards.
TAAATTCCAAGTGATTCTAGTCAATGTCTTCTCTAGGTATAGTGGGACATTCCCTCCACCGTCACCTTAGGAAAATCCTAAGACTATAGCCACTAAGGTTACCAACTGAGACAATTCAACCCGGGGGAACAGTCTATGGCCCGATATACATGCAAGGGAATAGTATCAAAGCTCAATCCCCTTGAAAGTTCCTCGAAATGGTAAATACAAGTTTTACTAACAAGTGATCCTAGGCTCCTCGGCAATGGTTAATCTGAGGTTTATCATTTATAATACATGTGCATATTCTATCTTTACCAATGACGTAGGTATGATTACTCCATTGGTTCCAACATGACCTCGTGCTTGAGTCTTTTAAGAATATCTTCCTAGAGCAAAACTGCAACAATTGGGATTTTCCCTACCGCAAGATGCTATTTGTTTGTTTTAGCTTCTTTGGAAAGTTAATTAGTCCCTATTCCAAAGCACTAATCCTGAACTATATTGGTGGAAAGAGTCCTAGAAAATGTAAAAATATATAGATGAATTTTATTAAGCGATGTATTGATTTGGTTGTTTTTTACGCAGAGGGGTATGAAAATGAAACTCAATGATGTTGTGATTGTCTAAAAAAATTACTCTAAATGTATCAACAATGAATATGCAATTCTTCATTTCAATGAATTCCTAGTTAAGGGAAAGTACAAGGATTTTTTGAACTCAAACAAAGTGAAAATTTCGTAAAACATCCCATAACAATCCTTCTTTTTAACCAATATCACTTTTTAATGAAACTTTTCATTGATTCAAGGCTAAAATATACAATTTCATGAGCAAACAATATTTCAATTCTTCAAAATCAAAAACAGCTATAAACTCTAAAAATTATAAAAACGTTTCAAAAAATGAAAGCTCTTAACTAATAATCTAACTAATGATACCTATAAGTGCATTTTCATGATTTCTTCCAGTTGAAAGCAAAATAAATCATTTTTTCACTTTAACAAGCAGAAGCAATTTCATAAAAGATTACTTTTCTGAGACAAATTGTACTTCACTTATCTAGAAGTTTTCCTTTACAAATGAGAAAAAACAATCACTCAAACAAGCAGGACGAACAAGACACCTAGTAGCTCCAGAGGGAAATGACAAAAAAACAATGATCTAGGTAGTGAACCTATCTTTCCAAATAGAGAAATTCAGCAAATCGGGGCAAACCCTACCCAAAAATGCAGAAAGGATGATTTCTCAAAAAGACACCAAGGTAATTAATATGAGTTCACAAACAAAATCTGAGGGTTGGTATAATTCAGTTTGAGCCTCTATAAATTTATCATCAGACTCTGAGAGAGAAAATTCATTTTTTCAAAAATTCTCAGGGGGTGTGCAAGTAGTAAATTAAAACAAGTGTGCATGCGCACTGTATTAAACTGCGAATTTGCGAAAACCTGCGCTCTGTTTATGAAACAAAACCATGCAGGGTAGAGAAACTTTGAAAGAAATAAACACAAGTCATTCTAATCCATAGGATCTAAAAATTCATAAACCCAACAACACTCAGGCATAGTCAAACTAGAAAAATCGGAGAGCTAAACCAAAAAGAACCAAGAAAAACTTTTTTGTTCCTGAGTATGGTCGCCAATTTTTTACCCGGATAAATCCCTCTTGTGAACAAGAGTGATCTCCAGGGAAAATTTTAAGGATTGAAAAATATTTTGAAGTTTAAAAAATTGGTGAATCTCACTAGTCCATAAGATGCAAACTATAAAATGTTTATTGATGTATTTGTAAAATTATTCAATTTTATAATGACATTATATATATTTTCTATATAAATTTGGCGATTTTTAAGATAAAATAATTTTATATTGTAAAATTTGGGTGAATCATTTTTATAAAAAAATGGAAATTGGCGAACCTTTTTTTTTTTAAACCATGGAAAATTAGCCCACCTGCGAATATTAGCCCCTAAAATTTTCCATGGCGATCTCCCTAGTATCCCAATAGATAACTAGAAACAAATAGACATAAGAACATCTCTTTCCCTAAGCTATTAACATTTAGATTATAAAAACTAGAAAAGAGAAGATAATTCTCTTATCTTTCAATGAGATGTTTGTTGAAAACTTTGTTCTTTGTCTCGAAGAAGTCCTTCAATACTGAGAAGAAACTTGCAATCACAAACATGCAAAGAATCAAAAGCATATGCAGTATGTAATAATCCAAATACTAGCTTACCTTAACGATGAAGGAGATTAAGAATTGTAATTGTTTTAATGAATATGAAAACAACACAATGAGAAAAAGTATCCAAATTTATATTCAGGAATATAAAGAGAAATATTAGAACCAAGCCTTGATTTCGTACAGATTCCTCCTGTATTCCTTCCCAATCTTCCTCCTTGGTTTAACAAGCTTTCCACTCTAGAATGACCAGCATAAGATTATAATAAGTGGACCCCCTAACCCTAAAGTTTCAGCTCAATTTATAGCAGAAACTGAGGTGGTTTCAGACCCAAAAATAGAGGGGTGTGATCCACAAATGAGGGGATTAGGGTTCCTTGATCCAAGGGGATAAGCTCCATGATTTGAGGGATTTAGCTCGAACTAGTGTGACTTAGAGGCCTTTAGTTGGAAGAATATGCGCCCAACTATGCTTCTAGAAGTTACTTTTTGCCTTTACTTTACTTTAAATGGGATGTGCAGGTTTTAATGGGAAAGAGAGTGTAGAAGTCTGCAGGTAAGCTAGTAATATCCAAGGCATGCGCAGGAAGTGACTGCAGAAAGTGTGCAAGCCATATTTAAGAGTATTTAAGAGTTATTTTCCCAGTTTCCAAGACTTTGTTAGGGAATATAAATGTTTTACTTTTAAGGAAGCATGAGTATGGATGGTGATAGATCCATACTGACTGTCAAATGTCATGGTGACAAAATGACATGTAACAATAAGGTCTCGTAGAAAAATTTATATTTTACCCTTGTATCTAACTAAACCATGGGGCCTAATTATGAAGGAAATATATCTTACAAGAACCATCTACAGGAGTTTACTTTTGAATATGTTATGTTCTTTTTTTTTTCTTTTTATTGATCAAAATAAAACCATATGTATATATGCCAATGACCTTTTCATATGCATTAAAAAACATGTCTTTGTTGAAAAATGAAACAAGAAATTCTCAATTTGATTGTGCCTTGATTAAATTGAAAAAATTCAAATTTCCACATCACCAAACAACTTGGATGATGTTAACTTGAGTGACATGGCTTGTATCACCCAATTTACTCAGAAAATTTGAGTTGGAGGAATTAAATTTCAGTTTAGCATGTGTGATTGTTAATTTTTAGTAAGCAAGGTTAGTTATTTAATGTTGTTTTCAGTTAAACTAGTTCCAACTGTTGGAAGAACTAGTGGAGGGTCAAGTTGTGCAGTGCGACTTCAGTCAAACTCAGTGAACATCCAATTAACTGATCAATCAGCTCAAAATATCTACTGTATACAGAGAATTGGAGTTACCCAGTAGAATTGGATATTCCAAGGCATTGTAACATCAGTTGTAGACTAGTTTTGAGTGTACATGTGTTTCATGCAATTAGATAATTAGCCTAAAGGAATTGCGCAATCCATTAGAGAAAATGTCCTTAAAATTAGGGGCTAATTCCTCAAGGAACAGTGCAAGAAAATAGGAGGTCAAGCCAAGCATAAATTGACTAAGTCTAGGTTAGAGGGCTTCAATGAGTAGTGCAATAGGTTGAGAACTTGTAGGGTTATCTTAGTTGAGAAAATGAATTGTAATCCATATATATTCTTTTGATTAATGCAAGAGGCAATGGGGTTTTTAGCATAATTCTTTCCCAAGATCAAAATACTTGTTTCACGTGTATGATTTATTATTGCATGTATGGAATTTTTGTTCTAAATTATGAAATAATGTCCCGAGAATAGTAGAGTAGGCTTGTTTTTTGTTGTTTTGGTTAAAATTTCATGAGCAGTTTCAACTCTACATCCTAATTTCTACATGGTATCAGAGTGGGATTCACAATAGAGAACAAATTCGAAGTTGTTTCTCATAGGTTTGAATTTGGAGATCATTGTTGCATGTTTTCTTTAGAACTGAGAAGTTGGCTTTCAATGGACTAAGATTAAATTATTCCTTGGAAGGCACCTCTAATTTAGTTGCATTAAAGGATTGCATGGAGACAGTATTGGATGACTATGGTCTGCTATCATACATCAAGTCAAATGTTGCAAAACCACAAGCATTTTGTGTCCAGAACCTTGATCAGTGGAAGAAATATGTATCGAAAGAGAGGAAAATCATATCAGAGGGAGTATGGGATAATATTTCTTGAATATCCATGAAAATGAAAATTCGTTTGCAATGTGGAAATCATTGTCAGAATTGTTTGAAAAAAATAGTGACCACAAGAAGTTGGAACTCAAGGATAAACTTCGAAGTATCAAGATGCATAAGAATGACACATTTTTTGAATATTTGAGCAAGGTCACACAGTGTCATGATGAACTAGGTGAGGTTGGTGTTAATGTCCCTGAAGAAGACTTGGTAAGCCTAGCCCTTCTAGGCCTTCCCAAGAGCTAGCACAACTATCAATATTTGGTGAATGGGAGGGAGAAAATACTGAATTGGGAGTGCATATGATCCAATTTGGTATAGGAGTAAATAAGTTAGAATACCAGAGATGGGACTTCATCCAAGGGTGAGGATGAAGAAAATTTTTCATTGGATAGAAAGGAAAAGAATGGGAAAGGGAAGAAATCACAATCCAAACAAAAATATAGTCAAGTGGGAAAGAATAAATATTTGTCAAAAATAAAATGCTTCCATTGTCATGAATTCGGCCATTATGCCATGAAGTGTCCACACGAGAAGAAAATAAATAATACCTCAGGAGGAGTATCAGGTGAAGCTTTGGCTTCACATTTCAAGCTTGACTTTACCCTCATTACATGCATGGCCAGAATAGTGATGGGGAATGTGTTTTACTTGGACTCGGGTGCCTTGTTCCACATGAAAGGGAATAGATAATTTTTCAGTGACCTGGACAAGAAATACTTGCAAATGCACATTGAGATGGAGGATTATGGAAGGTATATCACAACTGGGGTCAGTACAATCACCTTTCAGAGGGAGTCAGGCTCCCCCTCATGCTCAAGGATGTCATGTTCTTGTTTGACCAAAAGAAAAATATCGTCTTGTTGCAGTTTTGTAAGACAATGGATATGATGTGATCTTCGGAAAAGGAAAGGAATTCCTGAAACACGTAGCCATGAGACAAGTGAAGTAGATCGGGGTTCTGGTAAAGAAACTATACAAGATAGGTGTGGAGTATTGTGTTGCATTGAGCACAAAGGAAGAGAAGGTGGAGAGTCACGATGTCAGTGAACTTTGGCATAGAATACTTTGTCATTTTCATCATGGAGATTTGAATATCATGCAACAGATAACCACGGGCCATCCCAAAGGAGCACTTGAGTAGTCAAATGTATGTAAAGGATGTAATTTGGGTAACTACACAAAATCCACTTTCCATGATAGGGACAACAAGGCACATGAAGTCCTAGAAAGGATCCAGATTGATGTTTGTGGACCTTTATCGATAGTCTCCAATTCTAGGAAAAAATATTGTGTCGTCTTTATCAATGACTACTCACAGAACTATTGTATCTTATTCATTCGGAAGAAGGAAGAGACTTTCTCCAAGCTCATTGAGTTCAAGGCACTGGTGGAGAAAGAAATAGGAAAGAAGGTGAAGGCTCTTAGGAGTGTGTTTCAAATGAGTTTAAAATTTGTGTGCAAAAGAAGGCATTCGACGAGATTTTAAAGCAGCCCACAACCCACAACAGAATGGAGTGGCTTAGAGGAATAATCATAGCATTGTGGGAGAAGTGATGGAAATGGTGCATGACCAAGGCCTACCTCTTCACTTGTGGGCCGAAGCATGCAACAAAACAGTCTATTTTCAGAACTAAAGTCCTCATCAGATTTTGGGCATGATTATACCACAAGAGGCTTTCTCAGGGAGGAATCTAGATGTGTCACACTTCAATATCTTTGGAGCCTATTTCTACTGACATGTCTCCAAATATGCTAGGAATAAACTAGAGTCGACAACATACTTGTGTATATTTATAGGGTACACAGAAACTCCCCACAACTACCATGTGTACTTTCCATCCATCATAATGACATTGGCGTGAACAAATGTAAAATTTGGTGAAGAGAAGGCCATGTGGTGCTCTCGTGAGAGCGAGATTTAGATCCCACTAGAAGAAGAGATTTTAGCTCCAAATGAGGAACCTTAATAAGTTGTGGAGCGGCCACAAATTGAGGAGTATAGAGTGGAGACCACCACTCAAGTAGAACCATCCAGATAAGGATGGAAAAGGATCAGGAAAGTTGAGAGACTTTTGCAGTATGCGAGGGAAATTGTGGGTGCTGATCTAAAAATAGATGCATGTCGATTATTATTAGCTCTTAATAATAATCAGACACTAAACATCAACTTATTCTCTTGGAGAACTTTGCTTCAGTGCACAAATGTGGCACATCAGTGGATTGAGGGAATTACTCAATTCCCAAGGGTTTACTGGAGCTAATTCATGGAGGAATCAGTTATAACTCAAGTGGTAGAGTTATGACACAGTTGGAAGAAGTAGTTATGGAGTTGTATTCAGTTTAACTCAGTTAGACTCAGTTGAGCTAGTTTTATCTAGCCTAACTGAATGATACACTAGTGAGAGTGGACTGAATTAATTAGTTAATTAATTCACAAATAATAACTCATTAATCAACTGAACAATACAGCAGTTAACTACAGTGCATGGCAGTTTTAGTGGAGACCCAGTGGAGAGATAGGTGAAAGGGAAAGATAGACTATTTGTTGTGACTATAGTGATGCATTGATTGCATCACACACAAATTGGAGTTGCCAATGAGGATTTTGTAGTCAAGGCAAGGGTAATTCAAATTCATTCTGAGCTATTCTTTAGCAGGGATTGCGTAGTGGAGGCAGGCTAGCAATAGGCAAAGATAGGTGCATGTATTTGCAAGATTGTTCCTGATTAGTGTACGACAATTGTACTGTACTGAGAGCTTGATAAGCTTTGTATGAGGATTTTCATATGATTCCATTATACAAAATATATAGTTTGGGTTTTCAGCTTTAGGCTTTCCCAGTTAAAAACAACTGTGTTATGTGCGATTATTTTTATTTATGCTTTACATGTGTGTGCAATTAAATTTTCCGCAAAAGATTAACAAGTGGAATAGATTCAGTATCTTGCATAAATTTAAATAGTGTGAGATCAGGTGGATATAGGAAATATGCATGCTTAGTGCATATAATTTCTACATGGTATCGGAGCATTGTTAATTGAATATTGCAATTGTAAAGTGAGTTTGTGCTGGTGGAAAATTCGAATTTGCTACAGAAGATTCTTGGTGCAGAAGTTGAGTATACATTGAAATGGCTTTCAATGGGTTGAAATTGGAGTATGCCCTTGATGGGAGCTCAAATTACATAGCCTGGAAGGACAAGATGGAGGTAGTGCCGAAGGATAATGGACTGAAGGAGTTCATCAATAGCGATGTTCCTAAGCCAGGATCTAGCGATGCTGCATTACTTGATGCATGGCAAAAGAAGACAACAAAGACGAGAAGGATTCTATTGGAAGGTGTGAAGGACCATATTGTGTCCATCATTCATGGAAAATCCACTCCATTATTAATGTGGAAGGCTTTGACAGAATTTTTCCAAAGCAGAAGTGACTAGAGGAAGTTGGCACTTAAAGACAAGCTCAGAAAAATAAAAATAGAGAAAGGCGACAGTATTCCAAAATACCTCACGAAGTTTTTCCACTTCAAGGAAGAACTGGGAAGTGTGGGGGTTACTGTTGATGATGAAGACTTGGTGAGCTTGGCTCTCCTTGGGCTTCCGAAGAGTTTGCATAGCTACGAAGACTCTATCAATGGACGGGAGAAATTGCCAGGATGGGAGCGACTTTGGTCGGATCTTGTGCGGGAGGAGATAAGGCAGGGTACCAGGGATGGATCTTCATCGAAGAATGAAGATGAAGAGAATTGTGCTTTGGCTGCTAAAGCAAGGAAAGGGAAGGGGAAGAAACATCCTTCAAAATCCAATGCTAAAGGCAAGAAGTAGGATTTGTCCAAAGTGAAGTGTTTTCACTGTCACGAACATGGACATTTCGCCACTAACTGTCCACAGAAGAAGAAGAACAAGAAGGTTGTTGTATCTGCAGCTGGAGAGGCCTTAGCCTCGCAATTTGAACTTGATTTCTCCTTTATCGAATGCTTGGTTTCAAGCTATATGGGATCGGTGTGGTATCCTGATAGTGGTGCATCTTTCCATATGACGGGAGAAAAAGAGTTGTTTAGTGACTTGGAGGAGAAGGACCTCCAGATGCATATAGAGATGGGTGATGATGGTCGGTACAGTGCGACTGGCATTGGGACCATTACCTTTGAGAGGTAGTCCGGTAATCCATTCTTGTTGAAGAATGTTATGCATGTTCTGAAGAAGAACTTGGTCTCAGTCGCAATGCTGGAAGACATAGGTTATGATGTTGTTTTCAGTGAGGGAAAAGATTTCCTTTGACATAAAACAATGAGTCAAACCAAGAATATAGGGGTTCAAATTAAGAATATCTACAAGCTGGAGGTAGATGGCTGCACTGAAATGGTGGGTAAAGCAGAAGAAGTGGTGAGCCGGGATGAGGGTGAATTATGGCACAGGAGATTGGGCCATCTTCACCATGGCGCTTTGAATATTTTGCAACAGATTTCTACTGGGCTTCCCAAGGGTACTCTTGAACAATCATATCAGTGCAAGGTATGTACTATGGGTAAGTTTGTGAATACCACCTTTCATGAGAAGGAGAACCATACTTCGGTGATCCTGGAGAGAATTCACACAGACGTGTGTGGACCTTTCTCGGTTGCTTCAACAGCAAAACACAGGTATTATGTTATATTTGTTGATGACTATTCTCGTAAATGCTGGATCTTCTTCATGCAAAAGAAGAGTGAAACTTTCTCAAAGTTCTTTTAGTTCAAGGCATTGGTGGAGAAGGAGTCGGGGAAGCAAGTGAAAGCTCTACAGAGCGATAATGGTGGTGAATACATCTCGGGTGAATTCAAAGCCTTCTGTAGTGAAGAAGGAATTCGAAGAGAACTCATAGTGCCTCATAACCCACAGCAGAATGGGGTCACGGAGAGAAAGAATAAAATGATCGTGGGTGTTGCACAAGCAATGCTGCATGACCAAGGCCTACCGATCCACTTGTGGGAGGAATCATGCAACACTACGGTTTATGTGCAAAACCATTGTCCTCATAGAGTACTTGGCATGAGTACACCTAAAGAAGCTTTTACTGGTAAGAAGCCTGATATTTCTCATTTGATGATTTTTGGCTCACCTGTTTACATTCATGTGATGAAGGACGCCAGGAAGAAGTTGGAGCCGACTCTAGAAGTTGGGATATTTGTGGGGTACACAGAAACACCCCATAATTATCATGTGTATTTTACAGACAGTCAAATGACTGTTCTGCGACGGGATACAAAATTCAATGAGGTGAAAGCCATGAAGTTGTCGCTTGAGAGGGAGCTACACTTGCATGTGGAGGAGGAACTTCTTGTTCCCAAAGATGAGCCTCTAGATGTGGATCAGCCACAGGAGGAGATTCATGGAGTGGAGGAGTCCACTCATGCAGAACCAAACATTCGACAAGGCAGAAAGCGTACCACATAAGCTGAGAGACTAAAGCTTGATGCGGCACAGAATATAGGAGTCCCTACATCATAGCACAGACAGAGACAGTCACATGACTAATTTCTAGGATACATGGCTCTTATGAGCAAGTGTATCGTGACAGAGCCATATTCTTTCGAAGAAGTAGTGCAAGAGCCCACATGGGTAGATGCCATGGTGGGGGAGTATGACTCCATTGTTAGAAATAGTGCTTTGGAGATTGTTCCAAGGCCAGTGGGAAAATCAGTTGTAGGATCAAGATGGATTTACAAGGTAAATCAAGCTGTTGATGGGAGTGTCGAGAAGTATAAGTCAAGATTTGTTGCTCGGGGCTTCTCACATATTGAGGGGATTGACTATGAAGAAACCTTTGCACCTATCGCACAGTATTATTCCATACGGACCATCCTTTCTCTCTCAGCGCAGATGGGTTGGCACATTCATCAGATGGATGTGAAGATTGTGTTCCTTAATGGGATCATTGAGGAAGAGGTGTACATTGAGCAGCCTGAAGGATTTGAGATCTTCAGCAACGAGTCGCACGTGTGCAGGCTCAAAAGAGCATTGTATGGGCTAAAACAAGCACCCCGTGCTTGGTACACTCGGATCGACAACTATTTCATTGGAATTGGCTTCACCGAGAGTGAGGCGGATGCAAACCTGTACCAGATTGTGGTGGAGGGTAAGCCTTTAATCATTGTACTTTATGTTGATGATTTAATACTAATAGGTGATGAGCAGTTGATACACTCATGCAAGGCATATCTTGAAAAGGAGTTTGAGATGAAGGATTTGGGCATCCTTCATTATTTCCTTGGATTGGAAATATGGCAGTGGGAAGGTGAACTGTTTGTGTCTCAAGGAAAGTATGCCCAGGAGATACTGGAGAAGTTTCACATGCAAGGCTGCAAGCCTATCGACACTCCTCTTCCAAGAAATTGGAAGAAAGAGAATGCTACATCAGCAGAGGTAGTTGATGCCACTGTTTATCGATAGTTGGTGGGTTGACTCATGTATTTAGTCAATACAAGACCGGACATATGCTATGCGGTGAACCAGCTTTCACAAGCAATGGTTAAGCCTACCAAGCTCTTTTGGAAGGCAGGAAAGCATGTCCTGAGATATCTCAGGGGCACATTTGAGTATGGTTTATGGTACAGACAGACGGATGAGGTGAAGTTGCATGGCTTCACAGATGTAGATTGGGCAGGAAGCCCAACAGACAGAAAGATCACATCAAGAGGGATTTTTAGTATCGGATCTACGACATTTTCTTGGTACAGCAGGAAACAAAGATCCGTGGAACTCAGTTCAGTGGAAGCAGAATACATGGTAGCAAGTCAAGCTGCATGTGAGTCTATCTGGATGAGGAAGACCCTGGTTGGTTTGTTCAGTTCACATTTAGATCCCACAGTGATACATTGTGATAATCATAGTTGCATTAAACTCTCGATTAATCCTGTGTTTCATGATAGATCTAAACATATTGATATCTGGTATCATCATATCAGGGATTGTGTGCAGTGGAAGATCATGTTGCTTTAGTACATTCCTACGAAGGATCAGAATGCAGATATTCTGACGAAGGCGCTCACCAGGAGAAAATTCGAATACCATAGAGGTAGGATCGGGGTGAAGGATAATCCCTATCTGGTTGAGAGGGAGTGTTAAGATTCAACAGGATGATGAGCTTAGTGAAAATATTCGCCTTCACTAAGTGGGCCCGCAGGCTATTTTTGGCGCAAGTTTATTTTTAGACTATGTCTATTTTTAGACATGGTGATCATATTTCAGAAGTTACAGGATGCTATTTGTGGATGGTTTATCAAGTTGTAAAAATAGATGAAATTCTATTTTTAGAATATTGGGCAAAGTCTATTTATAGATCGCTGATCTAAAAATAGATGCATGTCGATTATTATTAGCTCTTAATAATAATCAGACACTAAACAACAATTTATTCTCTTGGAGCACTTTGTTTCAGTGCACAAATGTGGCACATCAGTGGACTGAGGAAATTATGCAATTCCCAAGGGTTTACTGGAGCTAATGCATGGAGGACTCAGTTAGAACTCAAGTGGCAGAGTTATGACATAGTTGGAAGAAGTAGTTATGGAGTTGTATTCAGTTTAACTCAGTTAGACTCAGTTGAGCTAGTTGTATCTAGTCTAACTGAATGATACACTAGTGAGAGTGGACTGAATTAATTATTTAATTAATTCACAAATAACAACTCATTAATCAACTAAACGATACAGCAGTTAACTACAGTGCATGGCAGTTTCAGTGGAGACCCAGTGGAAAGATAGGTGAAAGGGAAAGATAGACTATATGTTGTGACTATAGTGATGCATTGATTGCATCACACACAAATTTGAGTTTCCAATGAGGATTGCACAATCAAGGCAAGGGTAATTCGAATTCATTCTGAGCTATTCTTTAGCAGGGATTGCGTAGTGGAGGCAGGCTATCAGGAGGCAGAGATCGGTGCATGGATTTGCAAGATTGTTCTTGATTAGTGTATGACGATTCTACTGTACTGAGAGCTTGATAAGCTTTGTATGAGGATTGTCATATGATTCCATGATACATAATATATATTTGGGGTTTTCAGCTTTAGGCTTTCCCGGTTAAAAACAACTGTGTTATGTGCGATTATTTTTATTTATGCTTTACATGTGTGTGCAATTAAATTTTCCACAAAATATTAACAAGTGGAATAGATTCAGTATCTTGCATAAAGTTAAATAGTGTGAGATCAGGTGGATCTAGGACATATGCATGCTTAGTGCATATAATTTCTACACAATCTTAGTCTTCCTTGGTAGCACAAACCATAATCACTAGTGCCACGCAAATATCTGAAAACCCGCTTCATTGTTGTCCAATTCTCCTTCCCTGGTTTTGACTTAAACCTGCTCAATTCTCCCACTGCATGTGCAGTGTTTGGTCTAGTAAATACCATCGCATACATCAGGCTACCCACTACACTTGCATATGGAACACGGGACATATCCTCCTCTTCTTATTGTGTCTTGGGACACTATTCAGCAGATAGCTTTACACATACATGAATAGGAACCTTCACAAGTTTACTATATTGCATATTGAACCTCTACAATATTGTCTCGACATACTTCCTCTGGTTTAACCAAAGCTTCCTCTTTGCCCAATATCTCTTCATTTCCATGCTCAAAATATAGTTTGCAGCACCAATATCCTTCATGTTGAATTTGGAGAACAATTGGATCTTCAAATCCTGGATAATTTCTTTGTCATTTCCAATCAACAACATATCATCCACATAAAAGACCAAATAAATAACACGATCGCTGATTAATTTAAAATACACACTGTGATCCTCTTTTCTTCTGGTGAAGCCAAGTCCCCATATATAGGTATCAAATTTCTGATACCACATCCTTGGTGACTGTTTTAACCCATATAGAGACTTTTTTTAACCTGCATACCAGTTCTTTCTTACCCTTCACCATAAAGCCTTTAGGTTGCTTCATGTAGATCTCCTCTTATAGATCTCCGTGAAAAAATGTTTTCTTCACATCCATCTGTTCTACCTCAAAATCAAATGTAGTAGAAACAGATAAAAGTAATCTAATAGAAATAACCTTGGAAACAGGAGAAAAAATATCACAAAAATCAATTCCCGACACTTGGGAATAACCTTTTTCTAGCAATCAAGCTTTGTATTTCTCCACCTTACCTTCTACATTCATCTTCTTCTTAAACACCAATTTTCTCCCAATGGGCTTCCTTCCAACCGGAAACTCCACCAGATCCCATGCCTCATTTTTGTGCAAGGATGCCATTTCATCAACCATGGCCTCCTTCCAGAGTTTTCCATCCTTTGAATCCACTACCTCCCTGATAGTCCTGGGATCATCATTAGTGATAGTTAAAGCAAAATTTGAACAGAAATCAGATGGGCTGTACCTTTCTGGTTGCCTTCTTTCTCGTACTAATCTTCTCACAACTGGATTTTGTGGCTCTTCCTCTTCTAAATCTTTTAGCTCAAACTCTATCTTCTCAGGTTCCTTTGGTAGTAATTCATGTTTAAAAACATCTTTAACATCTCTAAACACCACATCTTGGTTGTACACAGCCTTCCTTTTTTCTGGGTTCCAAATCTTGTAACCTTTTAAACCATCCTTATACCCAATAAAGATGCACCTTTCATATTTATTATCCAACTTGGTCCTTTTATCCTTTGGAACATGTACATATGCATCACATCTAAATACCCTCAGATGTGAAAGATATGGTTTCTTACCAGTCCATACCTCATGTGGATTCTTATCCTCCAACACTAATGAAGGTGATGTATTAACCAGGTAACACATAGTATCCACTGCCTCTGCCCAGAATTCTTGTCCTAACCCGGTACCATTGAGCATGCTTCTTGCCTTTTCCATTAGCGTTTGGTTCATTCTTTCAGCAACTCCATTTTGTTGAGGTGTGTATGGGGTAGTCTTATGTCGTGCTATACCACACTTCTTACAGAACTCTTCAAATTCCTTCTTGTAGAAATCTCCACCATTATCTGTCCTCAACACCTTTATCTTCTTCTTTATCTGGTTTTCCACCAGAGCCTTAAATTATTTAAATTTGTCAAAGATTTCATATTTCTTCCTCAAGAAATATATTTGTGTATTCCTTAAGAAGTCATATATGAATGAAACATAGTACACTGACTTACCCAGTGATGGAACCGACACAGGTCCAAACACATCACTGTGCACAAGCTCTAATATCTTGTTCGCCTTCTTAGCACCAGAAGGAAAACACACCTGATTATGCTTCCCATATACAAAATGTTCACAGAAATCGAAATTTAGAGAGAAATTGGACATACATTCTACCATACCATTACCATGTAGTATCTAAAGGCCCTTCTCTCCAATATGTCCAAGCCTTTGATGCCATAGCATGGTCTTTTCTCGAGATATCGCTAGGCTTTCCGCTCCACTTTCAGGAACCACAGAACTATTACACCCATAAATAACAGTGCTACCCTGAAGCTTGTACAGAGTTCCAATCTGAACTTCCCATATTAATACTAGTGCTTCCCGAACCATCTTGCAGGTATATTTATTGAACACTATTTTTACACCTTCATCATCCATCTTGATTACATAAATCAGATTTCTATCCAATGCATGAATATGCAGAACACCAGGAAGTGTTATAATCCTTCCACCTTGTAGCTTCAGCTTGAATTTTCCACGTTCGAAGATTCTGGCTTTCCTATCATCCCCGAAGAAGATATCACCACCATTATACTTCTCATACTCGCAGAACCACTCCCTATGGGGAGTGAAGTGAAAGGATGCACCTGAGTCAATCAACCATGCCTCATGACCTACATGTGTATTTGAAGAAGAAGCCAAATACACATCCCCACCTTCATCCGGGGTGGTTTTTTCCTCTGCAAAAGGAGCATCATTAGATACCTTTCCTTTCTCAGAAGATTTAGATCTGCATTGCTTTTTGTAGTGCCCTTCCTTTCTGCATTTCCAGCACACCTTTACAAATTTTACTTGAGATTTAGATCTCCCTCTATATTTAGATCTCCCACTCGAAACCTTATTCTTGTTTCTGTTTTGGGACCTTCCTTGTACAAATAAGTCATCTCCATTTTGGCCCTCCATATTTCTCCATCTCATTTCCTCCGACAGCATGGCTTAGACAATTTCATCAAAATTCAAGGTAGTTGTATTGCTACCTATTGCAATAACCAGTCAGTCCTGCGAATCTGGTAGAGAACACAACAAAATGATGCACTTATCTTCATCTAATATTTTAATATCAACAAATGACAGTTGAATTACCACAGTATTGAAGGTTTTTATATCCTCTGTCACCGAGTCTCCATCATTCATTCTCATGTTATACAGCTTTTTCCACAGGAAAAATTTATTCACTAGACACTTAGATTGGTACAAATTCCCTAGCTTGTCCCACAAAGTCTTCATTGTAGCTTCCCCAAATACATTCAACAATACCTAATATGAGACACACAACTGTATTGTTCTCTTTGCCTTCTGATCCAACCTCTTCCAATCTTAATTTGACATTATCGTTGGTTTAGTACCAGGATCTACCGCGATCCACTAATCTTTATCCACCAGCAGATCCTCCATCTTGAGCTTCCACAACTCAAAACTCTGACCATTAAATTTCTCGATCTCTATCTTTCCACTTCTTTCCATATTCTTTCACCGCAAGAATCGATCCCGCAGATCTCCCACTGAACAGGGTCTACCACAAGCCCGAGAAATAAACCCCTCAACAGTAAAGGCATCCCCTCGAGTCTGAAACAACTTTGATACCAAATGTAGGTTTTAACCTTATACAGAAATTATCTGCAAATGAATCTTAAAAAACATAAAATAAAAAATAGCGAGAGAATAAAACATAAAACAAATATACATATATATTTTCCCCTGGATCCCAAATCGAGACTACCGGCTTGATTTTTCATTATATTCCTTTTAGTGTTACAACACATATATATACATGTCGAAGCATTCATAAACCCCAATCCATTAACCCTGGATTAGAACATAACCGTAGTTCCCTTGACCAGATCTACAAAATACCAGGGTTCGAAAACCATCATGCCCCAAAACCATGTGAAAACCCATGTAAAAAACCATGGGCGGGAAATAATATAACACATACCAAACAAATACATGGCTACCAGTTAAGAATCTTGTGAGGCTATCTAGATGACAAAGATACTTGTTGGATTATTTGTTCAGATGATGGATCCCACTATGATCTAATGTGATCATAAGAGTTGCATCAAGCTCTCTAAAAATCATGTTTTTCACAGTAAATCCAAGCATATAGATATCTATTATCAACATCTACAGGATTTTATGTAGAGGCGGATCATGTTGTTGCAGTACATTCGGAGAGAGGAACAAGATGCAAACATTTTGACAAAGGCCTTTTCAAGAGGAAATTCTAAGTTCCACAAGTGAAGGATAGGGGGTGGTTGATAATCCCTTTCTTGCTGAGAGGGAGTGTTTAAAAATGAAGTAAGAAATTCTCAATTTGATTTTTCCTTTATTAAATTGAAAAAATTTGAATTTCCACATCAGCAAACAGCTTGGATGATGTTATCTTGAGTGACATGCCTTGTGTGACCCATTTTACTCAGTAAATTCAAGTTGTAGGAGTTAGATTTCATTTTATCATGTGTGATTACTATTTTTTAGAAATCAAGGTCAGTTATCTAAGGTTGTTTTTAGTTAAACTAGTTCCAATTGTTGGAAGAACTAGTGGAGGGTCAAGTTGTGTAGTGGGACTTTAGTCAAACTCAGTGATCATCCATTTAACAAATAAATCAACACAAAATAACTAGTGCATGCAAATAATTCGAGTTACCCAGTTGAGATGGAAATTCCAAGGCACTGTAACATTAGCTGTAGGTGAGGTCTAAGTGTATAGGTGTTACATGCAGTCAAATGATCAACCTAAAGTAATTGCACAATCCATTGGAGAAAATTTCCTAAAAAATATGGACTAATTCCTTAAGGAATAACGCAAGGAAATAGGAGCTCAAGCCAAGGAATAAATTTACTAAGCCTGGGTCAGAGGCCTTCAGTGAGCATTGAGATAGGTTGAGCACTTGCAGGGTGAGCTTAGTTGAGAAAATAAATTGTAATTCATCTATATTCTTCTTATTAATGAAAGAGGCATTGGGGTTTTTAACAAATTGATTTCCCCATATAAAAATATGTGTTGCATGTGTATGATATATTATTGCATATCTGAAATTTTTGTTCTAAATTGTGAAATAATGTCTGTGAAATGGTAGAATGGTCTAGTGTCTTATGATTTTGGTAAAACTTCGTGAGAAGTTGCAAATATACAACCTAATTTATACAATGTTGTGAGAATTCTTTTATCAGAGATAGATTTATTGGCAACCTCCTTTTTGTATGATCATGACAACATGTAAACAATTTTTGAATCATGGAAGTTGTTTAAATAGCTACAATAGTATTTTTGTATATACATAAGAGAAACACTTGATAGGGATATAAGCCATAAGAATGCTCAAGCATCTATTGATGTAGCCTCCTTATCACATGATAGAAGTTGCAGATTTTTTTTCTCTAGAAAAAAATATATATGAAATTTATATAAATACAAATAGTATTACTAAGAACCAAGATGGATTCATCTTACCTTTGGATCTACCAACTGATGAGAGTAATCAAATTTCTCAAGGTGAAAATCTTTTTTCAAGTTGTGCGCTCAAAAAAAGTTTTGCATCTTGAAATATTTCATTACTTTTGGTGCTTAGTAGATCTGAAGTTAAGATGGATCTGTGCTAGTAATTATTTCAATTCATTTTAATGTTGTCCATCATTTGAAAATGAATTTATGAATTTATTTTTATGACTCCTTATATATTATTTGATAAAATGGAAGTTAACAAAATTGTGATTATTATTTATTTTTAAATGAGATTTTAGTCGCCCTAATGAGGTGATATTAGATACTAATTATCTTTGAGATGAATGATTTGGAGTGGCTTTAAGCCACCCCTCCTCCTTGTATGCCACCATTTAATTTAGATCTTAATGAGCCTCGACATCCAAGGCACCTATCAGAGCACAATGTGGATGCCATCACTCTCCCCCATGCCAGTGCATCCAAAGATTTTGTTGAGTAGTTTTATCTAGTCTTGAAGCTTATGTTTATTTTCTATTTATCTTTCATACTAATGTTGTTTCCCCCTACCACCATGACATTCGACTAGGGATTTCTGCCTCATGCGCAACTGCATGATTTCCCCCCCTAGTTTTCCTTTCTCCTACATTGCCTATAATTGATAGAGAAGGTCTAGTTTCAGTATCCTCTACTCCTCCCGTCTCCTGGCAGGAAATTGTTTCTTTTGTCCTTATCTCGCGGCTTATGCATTCCCCTGTTCATAACCTCCTTAGCCTCACCTATGTTTTTCTCTCTCCAACTAGAATGAAATGGTAGCAAGACCAGTACCACGAAGGTGGTGGTGGCTATGAAAATGTTGGTAGCTCTCAGGCCTATATTTCTTGTGGAAGGTTCTACCATGCACTACTAGGTCAACACCTCGACCAAGCTCAGTTTCAAATACATTAAGTGGAAAACGAGAATCACCATGAATGTTAAGAAATCCTATATTCGAAAGTTTTGGATGGGATGGATACTTAGATTCCATATTTTGGCAACACAAGAAGTCGCCAAAGCCATTACCTCCACATTTTTTATCTCTATTGGTATGTGAAGCTGCTTCTTGGGAAATTTTTATTTGATGGGCACAAAATTCAGGAAAAACTGCTGCATAAATTGGATGAGTTAAAGGATCTAATGCTATATGTGGATGGTTACTTAACAAAATTGGAAATTATTTCATCTTTCGGTTCACCTATGTCATTGTGCTGAAAAGCTGAGGAGAAACCCATCAATTTAGACACCTCTTTGTCTTAATGCATATGTTTTATTTTATTCTTATACTTTTATCTTTTGGGATGCTCTGTTAAATTATTACTATTTATGTTCTCCCAATATCTGGGTAAAAATTTAATATATATATATATATATATATATATATATATTAGCCTTCTAAGCTTTGTTCTTTTGTTGTCTTTGTTAGGGCCCTATATTACTAGTGTAGTCCATTATTGTTGTTAGTGTAGCCCCCTTATTGTTATTTTTATACCCATGTAGTCCCCACATTGTTATTATTGTGCCCCATAATAGCCCACTATTGTTATTGTTGTGCACTTACATTATTATTGTTAGGTCGGCTAGGATTATATTGTGTCCCCGTGGACTCTTGTATATAGAAAGAAGGTTTTTTCATTTGTGTCATCCAAGAATTTTTCATTTCTGTAATGCAAAGGAGTTTACCCCCTCGAAGTGGCTGATTTTTAAGTCGTTGATCTCTCTTTTATTCTTCTTTTTGAGTTGGTTTCATAACATTTGGTATCAGAGCATTGGATTCTAGGGTTTCGCTGCTTCTAACAGGTCATCATGGAATTTTCACTATAACATTTTTTCTACAAAGGTCCAGATGCTAAAAAAAACCCCTTTTGAAAATAAATCCTGATAAACTTCATGTAAAAATTTCAGATCTTGGTTTGCAATATTTTCAAAGATATGATCTGTGGAAGTTAGGTTTTTTGCAGACTCTCGAATTTCATCTCAAAGAGGTTACCTTGGGAAAATTGTCATAACTTTCTCTCTGAGCATCGAATTGGAATTCTATAAAAAGTGTCTGAAATTACATGGATTGTAGTTTCTTGTGATTCGATTTCAGAGCTAAAGGAGGAAACAGTGACACATGGCATGTTGTACAAGTTAGCTCTACTAAACTAGACCATAATTAGGTCATTGTGGGAGATTGGGCATAACTTTGTATTGAAGAAATTTGTGGAAGCTATGATGGATAGTTTGAAGAAAGGTGTGGAAGCTAAGATGGATGGTTTGAAGAGAGGCATGGAAGCTAAGATGGGTGGCGTGGAAGCTAATATGGATGGTATAGAAGGAAACATGGAAGCTAAGATGGGTGGTTTGAAGAAAGGCGTGGATGCTAAGATGGACGGTATAGAAGGAAACATGGAACATTTGAAGAAACACATGGAATGTTTGAAGGAATATTTGGCAAAGTTGCTACAAGAAAATCTTCCTAATGGAAAAAAAGTAGTAGAGGAAACTCATGATGAGAACAAAAGAAATGTTAATCATGATTTCATAGACTCTAATGTCAGATTTAAGACCCACCATATTCCAAAGATAGATATGAGGAATTTTGATGGCAAGGATCTAATAAATTGGATACTACAAATGGAGAAATACTTTGAGATCCATAATACGCAAAACACACAAAAGGTACGCATTGCAACTTTATACTTAGAACAAAATCAGTTTGTATGGTATCGATGGATTTTTTCTCGTAAACCACTAGTCACTTGGTCAATTTTTATGGAGGAAATGATAGCACATTATGAGGATACAAAGATCAACACCTTATTTAGCCTATTGATAAAGATCAAACAAAAGGGTTCAATGATGGAGCATATTGAGGACTTCCAAAAATTGAATATAAGGGTAAATAATATTCCAAAGGAACATAGGATTGATGTCTTCATAGGGACTCTAAAGGATAACAAAAAACATGATTTTCATCTTTGGGAACCTGATACATTGGAGAAGGCATTCAGGTTGGAAAGAAAAATTGAAAGCAAAATTATGGCGACAAGGAATCCTACCACTCATAACTATAAAGATGGAAGTGTTTCTACTCCTACACTTCCACAACCTACAAGGTTGACACCACAAAAATTGGAAGAAAAATGAGCAAAAGGGCTTTGTTATAGTTGTGATAGAAAATACACTAAAGGTCATAAGTGTGTTGAGAAGAAATTATTTTACATAGATTGTCAAGAGGAGGAAGAAAAGGAACAAGAAACTTCAAAAGAAAAGGATATACGCCAGGAACCAACCCTAGAGGAAGAATAAATGAATCTGACCATATCATGTAATGCATTGTCAAGAATTACCACTCAAATTCTCAATATAGATGGACTTATCAAGAAGAAAAATTTAATAGTGCTTATTGATTCAGGTAGTACCCATAATTTTATTCATTGTAAGGTAGCCAAGGAATTGAATTGCTTCCTATACCCAGCACCAGAGTGTCAAGTGATGGTGGAAAATGGAGGAACTATAAATTTCTCTGGAAAGTGCCATAATATCAAGCTAACCATGGGGTAATATGTATTGAATAGTCCAATGCTTTCCATTCCAATGGGTGGTGTTGTTGTTGTACTACGATTATAATGGTTGCATTCTTTGGGGAGTGTAGCTTTTAATTTTTAAGAACTTTTCTTATAAAAAAATTCGAAAGGAAAGGAAGTTGAATTACGGGGTATCACAGGGAATCTGGGAAAGATAATAAGTTCTAATGTCATGACAAAGCTTCTAAAGAAATAACAACAAGGATTCAATTCACAATTATGCTCAATAGAAGTTCCAACATCAAAATCATCTATTTCTCCAGATATCCAAAAAGTTTTGGACAATCATTCCAAGGTGTTTGAAACTCCCAAAAGACTCCCACCTATTCGTGATCATGATCATGCTATTCATTTGATTCCAGGAAGTGTTCCTCCAAACATCAGGATTTATATATATCCTTATGTCCAAAAGAGCGAAATTGAACGTATGATTGTAGAAATACTAGGGGCTAGTATAATTCAACCTATTCAAAGTTATTTTTCTACTCCAGTAGTATTGGTGCACAAGAAGGATGGATCATCACGCATGTGTCTGGATTATAGGGAGCTCAATAAGCTCAATATTAAAGATAAATTTCTCATTCCTCTGATCGATGAATTATTGAATGAATTACATGGAGCAATTTATTTCACCAAGTTGGATCTCCGTTCAGGATATCATCAAATTAGAATGAAGATTGAAGACATTTCGAAAACATAATTTCAAACTCATGAGGGTCATTATAAATTTTTGTTCATGCCTTTTGGCCTTACCAATTCACCTTATACATTTCAAGGGTTGATGAATTCCATTTTCTAATTCTTCCTTGGAAAATTTGTCTTAATATTTTTTGATGATATAAAAATCTATAGCATGTCTTATAAGGATCATGTTCAACATGTTGACAGGGTGCTAAAACTATTAGAGGAGAAACAATTATATACAAAAAACTCCAAATGTTTCTTTGGAGTACAAGAGGTCGAATATATGGGTCATATTGTATCTGAGGAGGGTGTTAAGGTAGACCCTAACAAAATTAAATCCATTAAGGAATGGAAATTCCCCACAACGATAAAGCAGTTGCAAGGATTTCTCCAGCTAACAAGGCATTATTGCAAGTTTGTTAATAATTATGGGAGAATAGCAACACCTCTAACAACATTATTGAATAAAGATGCATTTTCATGGACTCCTAAAGAAACTAAGGCCTTTAAACATATTAAAGAGGCAATGTGCGAAGCACCAGTCTTATCTACGCCAGACTTCCCAAAAACCTTTATTGTGGAATTTGATGCCTCAGGAAATAGAATTGGTGTTGTTTTAATGCAAGAAGGAAGACCCATTTCTTTTGAAAGTCATCCAATCAAAGGAAAATATTTATAGAAAGCTATTTATGAAAATGAAATGTTGGAAATACTACATGCACTAAATAAATGGTGACCTTACCTAATGGGAAGACACTTCAAGGTGAAAACTGATCATGATAGTCTTAAATACTTTTTGGAACACATACTATCTTCAGAAGAGCAGCAAAAATGGGTCACAAAGATGTTGGGTTATGACTTTGAAATCATCTACAAAAAATGGAAGCTAAATGTTGTTGTAGATGCACTCTAAATAAAGGGTGAGGATGTGGAAGCATTAATTTGTGCCATTTCTATTATCCAGCCCGATTGGATAACCAAAACAAGGGAGGAATGCAATAATGATGAAGAAGTATGGACACTCATTCAAAATTTGCAGCAAGATCCTAGTACATCTAATACGTTTAGTTGGAAAAATGATTCCTTATGGTACAAAGATCGCTTATATCTTTGTAATAATTCCCAACTAAAACAAAAGATTATTTTGGAATTGCACACCTCTCCCTTAAGAGGACACTCGGGATTTTTAAAAACTTACCATAGGGTGAAGAAAGAATTTTCTAGGATGGCCTTAAATATAATATTCAAAAATTTGTGGCGGAATTTTTGGTTATCCAGCAAAATAAAGTTGAGACAATTAAGACCTCAAGTCTGCTACAATCTTCATCCATTTCAAATCAATGTTGAGAGGAGGTTTCAATGGATTTTATCACAGGTTTACCTAAGTTCGAAGGGAAGAGTGTCATCATGGTGGTAGTTGATAGACTTACCAAGTATGCAAACTTTTGTGCATTATCTCATCCATTTAAAGTGAGTACAATTACTATTGCATTTATGGAAACAATTAAAAAGCTACATGGAAACCCAAATTTTAATGTAAGTGATAGAGACCACATTTTCAATGGAAATTTTTGGATGAAATTATTTTCTTGTTTGGGTACTCAACTAGATCATATCTCATCTTATCATCCTCAATCTGATGGGAAAATTGAGATAGTGAAAAAATGTTTGGAAGGATATCTTAGTTTTTTTGTATCTGATAAACAAACACAATGGGTCAATTGGTTACCTCTGGCTAAATGGTGGTATAACACTTCCTTCCACACTGCAGCAAAAATGAACCCATTTATGGCACTTTATAGATATCATCCGACGTCTATCACATCATATTTAAGAGAAAATTATAAGGTTCAAGTAGTGGAATATCACATCGAGCATCAACAACAAGTATAACCTAAATTTGGCACAGAATCGAATGAAACAACAGGTAGATCAACATCACAGCGAGAGAATCTTTGATGTAGGCGACTGGTTATTTTTACGGTTACAATCATACAAAAAAATGTCCTTCAAGCAAGCTAAGAAGGATAATAAATTATCACCAAAGTACTATGGTCCTTACAAGGTGTTGAAAAATATTGGTACTATGGCATACAAATTGGAGCTTCCTACATCTTCCCAAGTGCACCCAGTTTTCCATGTTTCATGCTTAAAGAAGGTTATAGATGACAAACTTCCGGTTCAAACAATATTGCGAGAACTTGATGAGGAAGGAAAAATCATATTGGAACCTGAAGTAGTCACAGAAATAAGAACTCCACAGCTACGAAATCAGTCAATTTTAGAGTATCTCATCAAGTGGAAGAACTTACCCACTGAAGTTTCCACATGGGAAGATGAGAATTTTATACAAAAGCATCCAGAACTACTCAAGCGTTGAGGACAACACTTTTTTGAAGGAGAGGGGCATGTTAGGGCCCTGTTGTCGCTCCTAGAGACAGCCTAGAGTTGTGATAGACCAGTGCCTAGGATATCTTATATTAGCAAGGAGCACATGATATAACAGGGGAAGTTATCAATAAAAATCTCTCATGCTATTCTCTTGTCAACAAGAAGGTTAATTTAAGTGGGACCAAAAATTACAGAAACTGACACAGAGGAAGGAATACTACAGGGGCAATATGCCAAACTCCAATATAAAAGCAACAGACAATTCATAGATAGCTTACTGTAAAGAGGGCTAATTCAGAAATACCTCACAGAAATAAATTATCAAAAGGAGTATGTAGTGAATGAAATATTGAGAAGATATTAGTTATCACTGAGCTGATATCCAGATACACCATACCACCATGCATGGGCTTACCAATCTAAGAATCCATACATGACAATAGCATTTAAAAACACCCTCCCAAAGAAACTAATATAGTAGAAATACAGTTTAAATGAATAGTGGAACAGAATATCATGCCTGAGCCATATTTAAAGCGCTTGACTAATCCAAGCATGGGTATCAACTAGGATAAATCCATACTGAAATCAGTGAGCCACTCGCATTCCAGAAACATGATACAGGAAAGATGGATGAAATGAAATGATCTATTTAAATAACACATAAAAGAAAGTTACAGACTGTGAAATACCAAAGACCAGAATCCTCTTTAACAGATGGAACTCCTCCTCACTGAGACCCTATGGGCTCTGTGCCTTCATATAGGAGTTCAACAAAATGTATACAAAAATCCTTTCACTGCATAATTTTCTGATAAAATCTGGAACCCTAAATCATCTATTCTCTGGGAGCTTTATAGGAGAAAAAGAAAGCCCCAAAAGGGAGTAGGTGATGAACATTTAATTTTCTTCATAAAGGCAGGATGGCAGAAATGTGCACGCCCATACTGCTTGATGACTCTATAGTGTTGTATGTACTCTGTAGCCTGCTTTCTAGAATAAATGCGCTGTGTGAAAATCTCTTCAGGAACACGGCATAGAAGTAAAATCACATAAACATTATGTCCTTTCCTGAAAGAAAATTCTGCTGAAATGAAACCTTGAGGGAAATGTTGTCTACACATGGTACCTTCTGTGTGATCCATGATATCTTTGATCTGGTACCTTTGCCATTTAAATATTGAATCTGAGATCAAAATCTTCAATTGCATCTATTGAATTCTTTTATCTCCCACTGATACTCTTTGCCGCAACATTAATGTCTCTGATTGCAAAATCGGCGCTTCGAATGACTCTGGAGGGTTTGACAGAGTTTAACCTTGCTTCTTTAATGGAATTCACGTCGTAATAGCTTCACAGGCCCCTCTCCATAATTCTAGCCTCTGAGAAATGGTCCTTTACGGTGTTTTCCGCTACTGTAATGGAGGCTGTAAATCATGGCGATTTTCTGCCTCAATATCCCTGCAAAACCCAAAAACGTGTTAAGAAAACTATTCACGAGAAGGGTGAATGCATTGATGGCCATCGAACTGGTGGTAGGACTGTGGAAGGATGATGAAAAATGCAGTGGAAGGCGTTGCGGAATGGTGATGCAGCATGGCGGACACAGTGAGGAATGAACGTGAAAATACGGAAAAATGAAGAAATGGACCAAATATAGACCCGAGGTGGCGGAGAGCACGTGGAGAAAAACTGGAGGACATGTGGCAGGATACCAAGACAATAGGAAATAGATGACATGGAGAGTTGATGGTGGGATCGGTCAAAGGCGGGGGCGATCAAATCTGAACCGTCCGATCTCGGGGGGAGATCGATGGCTGTGAATGCATCGGAGGCGATGGACAGTGGGCCAGGAGCACTGTACACTTGGATTAACACCCGTGCAGCTTCGTGGAGCGACAACCGTCGGATGGGCCGCTCTAGATCGGGCGGCTCACGTGCATATCGCGCTGCATCTTCTACCGAACAATAACGCACGATGAAGGGTGGTTTTTTATCCGTACGCGGAGACACCTGTCGAGCGATGTATGGAATCGCTCTGAAATCAAAAATACCGCCCACCGCCGAAAGGCGGTGCCATAGATACCACCGGGTTTTGGACAGTGTTTTTGGGCGCGGGGACCACAAGGGTGGATAAGCTGCGGACCGTTGATTTTTCCGGATGATCTGACGGTGGACAGGCACTCGGAGTGGGCCAAGGGTGGGGTATTGTTTTGTGTAGACCGTCTGATCTGTACAAATCAACGGATAATATTGCACTCGATATCCGCCTGCTATAAGCGCTCTCTGGGCTAGCGCTCGGTCTAGCGCTCAGGTCATGTGGATGGTAATATAGAGGGGGGCTAGGACCGAAAGGGCTAGGCCTTATATATATTTTCAAATGCGGGTTTATGGCCTTTTAAAATGTACTTTGGGGGGGGGAGTGTGGTAACGATAGGCAGCAAAAGAATTCTTAAGAGCAAAGAAAGGGGATTTAAAGGATTTAAGCAGGATTGCTTGTCAAAAAAATTTAATGGGGGGCTGATATGATCAACATTGGCTCCACCTGGGGACGGCACGCTCATCCCTGGATGTGTCGAGAACTTCGCACACCACCTGATAATCTTCTGTACAAACCTTTCTCTTCAGCACTTCTACCTCATCCTTTCCATAATTCATCACGACACCCACATTATTTCAAACAAGAGTGAAAACAAACTTATCTACAGTATAATACATCAGGCAATCTCTACCTGAATTAGGACTGGAAGTAGGGTTTAAGAAACTAACCATTTACAGGGGCATCAAGCAAATCACCCTGTAAATTTTCCAACTTGAAAGTATTGTTACCTCCCTGCTCCACAATCTTGAAGGGACCGAACCAGAGTGGGTAGAATTTACCATGTTTTCCTTTTTTAGCCCTCCGGATATCCCACCTGAGTACTAAATCACCAATCTGCAGATTCATGTCTTTAGCATGCTGATCAAAAAGGTACTTCATATTCTCCTGATACTATGTTAGCCTTTGATTCACCTGATTGTGTGTTTCTTCCAATTCCACCAGCTGATTTATTCTCCTGATCATATCATCAGGCTCTTCTTGACTTTCCTGCATGAATCGGGCTACTGGTAGGGCTAATTGAATAGGAAATACTGCTGCCCTCCCATATACCAATTCATATGGGGATTTTCCAGTTGCTCTCTTGCTGGTAATTCTATTGGCCCACAGAGCAAATTTTAACTATGAATCCCAATTTTTCTGGTTTTCATTTATAGCCTTCTTCAATGCCCTCACCAGGGTTTTATTGGAAGACTCTGCCAAGCCATTTCCCTGTGGATAATAGGCTGTAGAGTGACTTAGTGTGATGTTATACTACTAACAGAAGCTTACAAACTTTGCAGACTTGAAGGCTTGTGCATTATCAGTCACTATTCTGGCAGGGCAGCCAAACCTGGATATGATGTTTTCTTCCATGAATTTTATTATCACAGTATCAGTGGCATTCCTTGTAGGTATGGCTTCCACCCATTTTGTGAAATAATCAGTGGCAGTTAAAATCCACCTATGCTGACCACTCGATGGAGGATGTATTCACCTATAAAATCAATTCCCCATTGTCGAAATGGTTCATCCACGTGCACGGGAATCATAGGCAGAGGTGCCAACTTCTGTCTTTCAGCAAATTTCTGACACTTCTCACAGGCTCTCACCCGGGCAAAAATATCTCCAAAAATCTTGGGCCAATAGAAGCCAGCCTTCAGGATTTTGTGAGCGGTGGCCCTCCAGCTGTAGTGACCCCCACAGATTCCTTCATGAAATTCAGCTATTATGCTCTCTACCTCATCCTCTATGAGGCACAGGAGTAGGATACCTGAGGGATCACGCCAATATAATCGGCCATTAGTGACTATGTACTTCTGTGATTTCAATCTCAGCGTTCTGTATTTAACTTTATCACAACTTGGGGGGAAGCTGAGTGTGAGGAGATATTCTAATATCTCTTTGTACCACTGATTGGTGAGGTACTTTATATGTGTTCCCAGAGTAGCCACCCCAATTCCCTGTCGCTCTTCTTTCTCTTCAGATCCCTCATTTGCTATTGTGGACAAGTTTATACCCAAATCTTGATAGTTTGATTCAGATAAGATCTTGGCTAGTCCTTGTCCTTTGATCAGCCTAGTGTGGTGGATGTCTAATTCATATTCCTATATTTTAGCAATCCACTTCCCCCTTTTTCCTTCACTATCCCCCTGAATAAGGATATCTTTTACAGCAGCTGCAGGCACAAATGCAGTGATATGAGACTGAAAAATATACATGCGGAATGATTTGAGGGATTTTACTAGGGAGTATGCTTTCTTTTCCAATATGTTATACTTTAATTCTGCATCACGAAGCACCTGACTGAAGAAGGCAATGGGCTGCTCGTACCCTTCCTCATTTTTCTGCAATAATACTCCTGCTATTGTATGAGGTGATGCAAAAGAAAATATCATGAAAGGTTTAGCATAATCTAGTCCAGCTAGCACAAGGGCTTCTGTAAAAGCATTTTTTATTCTGGTAAATGCCTCTCGTGATTCCTGGGACCATTTTACTTCATTATCTTTCTTAAGCATGTCAATTATATATCTAACTATTTCAGCATAGTTAGGAATAAACCTTCTCAGGAAATTAATACGCCCTAGGAACACTTGTACCTCCTTCTTATTCCTAGGAAGAGGAATACCATTTATAACCTCTACCCTCTTAGGATCTATCTTCACCCCATCCTTAGTCACAATGTGTCCCAAAATTTTACCCTCTTCTAATGCAAATAAAGACTTCTAAGGGTTTAGAGAGAGACCATACCTTCTGCATTTCTCAAAGGTTCTACGTAGATGTTCAATATGCTCAGTGTCATTCTTTGAAAATACAATGATATCATCAAGGTAGACTACCAGAAATTTATCTTGCTCCCCAACAAAATCAATGTCCATTTCCCTCTGAAAGGTGGCCCCTGCATTAATCAATCCAAAAGGTATCCTGGCATACATAAATGTACTCCATGGTGTGGTGAAAGCAGTCTTCTTTGATCTTCTGGAAGTACAGCCACCTGGTTATAGCCAGAGAATCCATCCATCATTGAAATTCTAGAAGCTCCAACCACCCTATGCAAGATGTGATCCATCTTAGGCAGTGGATAATTATCCTTTAAGGATGCTCTGTTTAAATTTCTAAAATCCACACACAGCCTTATTTCTCTGTTCTTCTTTCTGACAGGAACTAGGTTTGCCACCCATTCAGAGAACCTCAATGGCACAATTATTTTGGCCTTCAACAGATTCTTAATCTCTTTCTCAATAGAAGGAAGCAGCAAGGGATTTATTTATCTGAGATTCTGCTTGTGAGGCTTTGCATCTCCCTTTAGTGGAATTTTGTGCTGCATTATATTGATGTCAAAAGTTTTCAAATCCTGATAGGACCATGCAAACACATCTTTGTAAGACTGAAACAATTTCTGATATAGCTTTTTATATTCTTCTGGGATATTTTTGGACAATTTTACAATCTTGGGGTCAGCATCAGTACCAAGATTCAGGTCTTCTACCTGATTTTCTTCTACCACTTTGCTTGGCTGCAGTGGGACATCATTCTTATCAAATAATATTTCTAGAGGCACCAGCCCTCTAGGTATAATGTTTCCCTTCAATTGCAACACTTTATTACCTGCCATTTTCTCCTCCCAATTTCTTTTTGAAGTATCTTCAAACTCATCTTCTTCATCAGCATCAATCTCCATATTGGAGAATTCCCCTACTGTTTCCAGGAATTTCTTCATCATTTCTTCATCCTCAAATACCTGCCAGTGCTTGATATTATCTGGGATTGATGGTCGATAATGTACCTCAACTTCATATCTTAAAAGAGGGTTCTGAGGTGGACGAAATGTGCTAGTAGCCACAGCAAGGGAATCAGCCATCCTATTCTGTTCTCGGGGCATAAACTAGATATTAAATGCCAAGAAAAAATTCTCCACCATGTCCCAAACTTCATTCCTATAAGCCCTTAGCCGAGGATGTTTGGTTTGACACTGGTTCCTGACTTGCCTTACCACCAGTTCTGAATCTCCCAGAACTTTTAAACTTTGTATGTTCATGCTCCTGGATGTCTGCAATCCTAACATAAGTGCTTCATATTTAGCCACATTATTAGTAGCTTCATATTCTAGCTTGAAAGACAATGGAACTCATTTTCCTGTAGGAGAAATCAATAATATTCCAGCTCCATTACCTTCTTTTGAATTTGCTCCATCAAAATGAAGCGTCCAGATTCCTGCTTCATGGCTCTCTGAGGGATGCTCAGTCTTGATCTGACAGAAGGATGGTTCATGAGCATAATCTTGATCATCTTCCAGCATCAAGCATGAGAAATCTCCTTCTTTACTGTAGACCGATGAATTTATAGAGTTTTCAGCCTTGGTCACCATCTTGACAAATCTAGTTTCCCTGTACAACCTCCTCTCCTGGCCACCAAAGCATATGTTAAATCCAATTTAATAGACCCACCAATTTTTGTTCCCCAGGACCTTGATAGCAACATACCAAAACGAGTTGGGATGTCGACCACCACAATGTCCATTACCACACTTTTTGTTGGGATTTGGGCCAAATTGACCACCAAATCCTTGATCATCCCCAAGCATTTAACTCTTTTGGAATCAAATGAATAGAGGTCTTTGTATGGACGGGTAATTTGTAATCCTATTTGTTCCATGACTGACAAAGGCAATAGATTATGGGAAGCTCCAGAATCTAACATACAGTTATGTAATAGCAGATCATGAATCACCAGAGACACATAGAAGGGAGGAGTAGAAGCATCTAACTCCTCAACATGTGGACCAAAAACCACCATGGGTCTTTCTTCTTGAAGGTTGAGGCTATCTGGGGTGAGTGCAGCTTCTGGAGGGATCATAAAAGAGGTGACTTGGGATTGATATGCAGGTTGCTTTAATAGTTCAGTCAAGGGGACTGGGATTTTGACTTTCTCAAGTTCCTTTTGCAAACTGAAAACAAGGGGGAACTTCTCTATTACAACCTATTTTGACTCTTTATTTTCATCTGAGGGTTTGACTTCTTTTGAATCAGACTTGGTATTAGGGGGAATGAATACTTTTGAGGAGGAAGGAATTTGATCATTAGACTGCAAAGGTTTGTTTAGAGGGCCCTTACCTTTGTCTGTGACTTTCTGCACTGTTGATTCTTTCTGAGCAGGTGCTTCCTTCTGGGGAGGCTCCTCTTCTTGATCTTGAGTACGAGTCCTCTTCCTAGAATATCTGAGATCATATCTTCTATTGAACTGTGCTTGCATAAAATCAGAAAATTGTTTACAATAATGATCAATTTCTACGTCTTCTGTGTCTTTGGTCTTTTCTTCTTCTTGCAATGGGCACTCAGCTCCTTCATTTCCCTGCAAAGGGCATTCTTCTCCATCACTATTTGAAAAAGCAAGATTTTCATCCTCCAGTCCATAGGCAGTGTCTTCAGTAGAATCATCTACTGGACCTTCCAGGTACAATGGGTGTGGTACCTGATCCTGTTGTTCCTTTGCTTCCCTTGGCAATATTTGTAGGGGTGGTTTCCTGTACTGAGGGTTATAACCTCTATTTTGAGCATTGTGGAAATTCTTGGAGGCTAAATTCTTGGCTTCCAATTCAAGCTTGACTAGTTTACCAGAAAGGTTCTTAATAATTTTGCTCATTTATTCAATTCTGTCATTAGCTGAGTCTCTGTCTTGATAAGAGGTGGATACCTCTTTTTTGCCCCTTCTTCTAGTATCTTGTTCAGATTTTCCCTTTGATTTGCCAGTGGAGGCAAATTTTGCTTCCAACTCTAGTGCATCTGACTGAGCATCATCCAGAGTAGCAGGTTTTCTTTCTCTGAGAGAGAAACCAAATTTTGAATCAAAGGCTGCTACAAAAACAACTCTAGCAGCGGTTTGATGAGGTTTCATATCAACAGGAAGACTCAGATACAATTTATTAAATATTTTGATAAATTCTGATACTCCTTCATTATGTCTTTTCTTGAGTGTATTAAATTCAGTCAGACAATGTCCATGGTCCTTCTTCTCTCCCCATTTCCTGAGGAAAGTATCTTCCATTATTTCCCAAGTGGTAATAGAACGACCTGCCAATGTCTTAAACCATTTTCGAGCTTCGCCATCAAGAGATTGGACAAATAGCCTTAAGACCACATCTAAATGTTCCACATTAAAATTCTTTGCAAAAGCACAGAAGACCTCAAGATGTTTTTGAGCATCAATCTTGTTTTCCCCATTGAATCGGGGCAAAATCTTCAAATAATCCTGTGGCATATCATTCAACACTTGGGGTAATGCCAGAGGGGCATATTTATTTAGCAAGAACCCTGGAACATTGGCCATTGGAGGGGATGGAGGTAGTGCAATAGTTTGGTGAGTAAGAGGAGGAGGAGGAGGTGGAAGTGGGGTATGGATAACAATAGGAATGTAATGAACAGCAGCCTGAGGTGTTGAGGAGAATAATGGTCTGTTAATAGCGGATACTTCAGTGACTTCTTTGACCTCTTCAACCTCAGGAGTAGGGTTAAAATTATCTTTATTTTTGACACCTCCTCGAGGTGGACTATCTAAATAGTAATAATCGGTATCTCCCACAGTGGAGTTGGGATCTGGCACTTGAGCTTCTTGAGAAGAAGAGGATGGAAAATCTTCTATAGACAATTCAGGGATTTTAGAGTGGACTAATTTTCTTTCCCTCCAATTTCTTCTGTGTATGAAATTTTCAGGGTCAGACACTGAAGGTGTCTTTGGATTAGACGTATCTGACCTCAGGTGTGGCTTACGAGGAGCCAGGACTGCAAATAGATTTATCAAATAAACAAATGTGGAGTCGCCAAGGTGAGGGATCCACAACTCTCAACTCTCTATACTCACCTACTTGAAGAGTGAATTATATTTTGTCGAGGCCCAGGGATTTAAATTTTCTCAACTTCGTTCCCCGACAACGGTGCAAAAAAGATGTTGTCGCTCCTAGAGACAGCCTAGAGTTGTGATAGACCAGTGCCTAGGACATCTTATATTAGCAAGGAGCACATGATATAACAGGGTAAGTTATCAATAAAAATATCTCATGCTATTCTCTTGTAAATAAGAAGGTTAATTTAAGTGGGACCAAAACTTACAGAAACTGACACAGAGGAAGGAATACTGCAGGGGCAATATGCCAAACTCCAATATTAAAGCAACAAACAATTCAGAGACAACTTATTGTAAAGAGGGCCAATTCAGAAATACCTCACAAAAATAAATTATCAGAAGGAGTATGTAGTGAATGAAATATTGAGAAGATATTAGTTATCATTGAGCTAATATCTAGATACAAAATACCACCATGCATGGGCTTACCAATCTAAGAATCCATACATGACAATAGCGTTTTAAAAACACCCTCCCAAAGAAACTAATATAGCAAAAATACAGTTTCGATGAATAGTGGAACAAAATATCATGCCTGAGCCATATTTAAAGCGCTTGACTAATCCAAGCATGGGTATCAACTAGGATAAATCCATACTAAAATCAGTGAGCCACTCACATTCCAAAAACATGATACAGGAAAGATGGATGAAATGAAATGTTCTATTTAAATAACACATAAGAGAAATTTACAGACTGTGAAATACCAAAGACCAGAATCCTCTTTAACAGATGGAACTCCTCCTCACTGAGACCCTATGGGCTCTGTGCCTTCATACAGGAGTTCAACAAAATGTATACAAAAATTTTCACTGCATAATTTTCTGATAAAATCTGGAACCCTAAATCATCTATTCTCCGGGAGATTTATAGGAGAAAAAGAAAGCCCCAAAAGGGAGTAGGTGATGAACATTTAATTTGCTTCATAAAGACAGGATGGCTGAAACGTGCTTGCCCATACTGCTTGATAATTCTGTAACATTGCATGTTCTCTGTGGCCTGCTTTCTAAAATAAATGCACTGGGTGAAAGTCTCTTCAGGAACACGGTAGAGGAATAAAAACCTCATGGGCAGTCTGTCCTTCCCTGAAAGAAAATTCTGCTGAAATGAAACCTTGAGGGCAATGTTGTCTGTGCATGGTACCTTCTATGTGATCCATGATATCTTTGATATGGTACCTTTTCCGTTTAAATATTGAATCCGAGCTTAAAATATTCAATTGCAGTTATTGAATTCTTTGATCTCCCACTGATACTCTTTGCCGCAACATTAATGTCTCTGATTGCAAAATCGGCGCTTCGAATGACTCCAGAGGGTTTGACATATTTTAACTCTGTTACTTTAATGGAGGTCTTGTCGGCATACCTTCCCAGGCCTTTCTTCATAATTCAGCTCTGAAAAATGGTCCTTTGACGTGCTCTCTATCACAGTAATAGAGACTGTGAATCATGATATTTTTCCGCCGCTGTAAACCTGCAAAACCTGCAAACTCGTCAAGAAAACAAATGCATGGGGATGGCGATGCAGTGGGGATGACTGTGTAGCAATGCGGCATGATGAAATGGCGTAAGTATGTGGGGTGGCGATGAAAAATGCAGTGGAACAATGGTGGATGGACTGGCCAAAGTTATAACGTAAAACATTAAAATATGACATATGAATGGAATATATAAATGGCGGAGGAAAAATGCGATAAACACGTGGGACAGTGACGTGGAGGAAGACCAGGTTAAGGCGGGGGTGATAAAATCTGGACCGTCCGATCTCAGGAGGAGATCAACGACTATGAATGCATTTGAGGCGATGGACAGTGGGCCAGGGGCACTGTACACTTGGATTAACACCCGTGCATCTCCGTAGTGCGATGACCATTGGATGGAGACCCCCAGATCGGACGGCTATAATGCATATCACTCCGTATCCTTAGTCGAACGATAACATGTGATGAGGTAGCGGTTTTGGAATAGTGACAGAGCCACATGTCGCGTGATGTATGGAATCGCTCCGAATTGAGAAATATCGCCCACCTACGAAAGGCGGTGCGATAGATACCGGGCAGTTTTGAACAGTGGACGCACGGCGGGGACCACCGGCACAGATAGACTTCGGGCCGTTGCTTTTACGGTTTGATCAGACGGTAGGCAGGTAGGCTATGGGCGCGGCAGAGATGAATGAACGCCGTTTGATCTGTACAGATTGACGGTTATGAACGCACCCGATATTCATTTGATAAGCGCCTTTCGGGCTGCGGCTTGGTCTAACACCCAGGTTACGTGGAGAAAAAGACTGAGGGGCTAGGGCCGAAAGGTGCCAGACCATATATATTTTCAAGTGTGGGTTTTTTCCCTTTTTAATGCCATTTTGAGTTTAGAAAAGGGGAACGATAGGCGGAAAAACGATTTTTTTAGGCCAAACAGAGGGGGTTTAAAGGGGATTGTTTGTCAGAATTTAACAGAATGCTGACATGATCAACAAGTTCAACCGAGAGGGTCGTTGCTTCACGGGCCAAGCGTCTGGTTTCAACACAATACGCATTTCTCCGAGGTCACCTTTGATGCCCTTCAACTCTGCAACTGATAAAGGAAATAGGTCTTCGTATTCCTGGAGGAGGCTGAAAATTTCCTTTGTTGTCTCCTCGTCCCAGTAATCCCCAACCGTAGCCAGTTTGGGTTTTTCCTCCGTACGGATGTTCAACTTCTTTGTCTTCAGCGGGAGTAGATGGACGCCCTCAGTGGTCGGCTTGTCTTTGATGCTCCGCTCGCCTTCCTTCTCTTCGAAGTACAGGTGCTTTAGGTCCTCCAGACCATCATCGTCTGGATCACCATCAATCTGCTGGAAAGCCAACTCACACCTGCCCTCAGGATGTAATGTTAAGGTGCTCCCGTCAGTCCCCGAATCATGGAGAAACAGTACCCCCTTGATAGCTTGTAATGCTTGGGACACCAGCTCGGTCTCTCCTTCGAAGGAAAAGCACCGCATAAATTTGCTCGTGACTTCTTGCCAGGAGTTGGTCCCTCTTTTCCACTCTTCTTCTAAGTACCATGCATGGGGAATGGTATCTAAGGAGTGACGAACTGATGTACCCACAGCTCTTCCGGGTACACTATAATTTTCCACTACTCCTCACAAGGTTTCAAGTGTTCCCTCAGATCAGAATTCCCTTGGTACCTATGCCTGCTGTGAGGGCCTTCGTCTTCTTTGAACCGTGCCCTCAAAGCCTCTGCCACACAACTCCACTGCAACAAGGTGTTGCGGTGATTTTTCCACCACCTAGCTGAGGTGGAATGTAGCGCTATGTCCAAAAGTGGTATCATGCTTCCTTCTTGTACCGTGTCTTCTACTTTTGCAATAAATGTATTGACGGCCTGCATATTTGACAGGGTGGGGTACTCCCTGATCTTCGCACCAATCCAATGGAATCGGGCAATTCTGGCACACCTCCGCGTGCTGGTCTCATACCCACCTTGCTGCCAGTCTTCCCAGGCTAGTTCTGATCCCAGCTCCGAGCTCTGGACACTGTGCCAGCTGACGGAGCTGGTCGCGGTCAGGTTGATATAATCCTCCCGCTTCCCTGTTGTCATCTGATAAAGGTTGTCCAACATTTGAGCATCCTCTCGGTTATCCACCATTTTTGTATATCACGGGCCTTGGTACGGGTCGAGAGGCTGAGTGACCCGGACCTCTCCATCTTAGAAGATCATCAGCTCCTTTTTGAGGTTGATGATGGTGTAATTCTCAAAAACCCAATCAATGACTAATAGGGCAAGGTAAGGATCCTTGTCTCCCATAATATCAATAACTTCAAAATCCGTGTAAGTCTTCACCCCTGCAATGTTGACCTCGACATCTTCGAGTTAGCCGATCGGCACAATGCAGTACTGGTTTTCCATTCTAAGCTGTATTGGTGAGTAGGTCAGCCGTGGTCGGCCAATAGCCTCCCATGTCTTCCGCGGCAAGATGTTGACGTCTGATCCTGAGTCAAGCATGGTGTCGTTGATCTGGAATCCCGCAACCTGTGTGTTAAGCCGGAACTCTTTTCCCGTTCGGCATTTTTTCCGCTTGACCCGCTGGACGTACTGGGGTGCTGTGTTCAAAGATTCCCCTAGCCCTGTATTCCCCTGCAGTACGTCTTCCAAGGTACGCTTGAGCTGCTGCCGCATCGCAGCATTGTCAACAATCTTGAGGAATAACTGGAGCCATTCCTCAATCAAGGGTCTTGTGGCGCTCTACTCTCTAGAATCAGTCGGCAGGGGAGCCTCAACGCCTTTGCCCCCCCCCAGCTGCACAAATGTCTCCACTGCCTCCTGGAAGTACTTCTTCTGGGCGTCTGGCCTGATTAATTGTTTCAAGAAGGCGGGCTGGATAACCCGTGCCAGCTCCTTTCCGCGAGTGTCCTCCCCCGTCTTCTTCCCGCCTCTCATCACAATAGCTACATTCGGCATGTCCGGAGTCGCAGTCCCCAGAGGTTCGGAGTTGACCAGATTCGTGCCCCTCTGTCGTGCCCGTTCCTCCCATTTCTTGATAAGTTTTGGGCAGTCCTGTGTTGCATGGGAGTTCACACGACACTGGGAACACCATGGACATCAGGGAAGGGGGAATTCCTAGGCCACGTGACCCTCCTGGTCATAGTTGTAACATTTCAACGGACCCCGCCCCCCTGTGCGGCCGCCGCACATATCGCCTCCTCGGCTCTTGGAAGCCTCGTTCACTTGATAGGAGGGTCGGTCCAACCGGTCTGCTAGAGCATCGAGAGCTCTGCACTGCTCAGTGTTGTGATTCGTGGAAGCACAAAACTCACAGTATGCATTGTTTGGGACATTGGAGTACTTCTGTAGAATTTGGCACATCCGAGTTTGATGCCCCATCGTCCGATAAATTTCGCAATATTCTGTGGCGGTTGGGTCTGGTTGAGGTGGCAACCCCGCATAAGGCTGTTGCGGCTGGTATGCCCCCTGCGGGTTCATCGCCGCGCCACCCCCCGTAGGTGGACCCCCCTGAATTGCCGCGACAGAGGGTCCCGCACCTGCACCACGCAACCAGGGACACTCAGTTGCGATGTGGCCTTCGACCAAGCAATGAGTGCACCAAACGTTTGGCTTGGCCGGTCTTATAGGCTGAATCTCCTTGATATTTTCAGTCAGACTAGTGATCTGATGTTGCAATCCCACCAAGGAAGGATCCTGTGGGACCGATCCTCCCCGATATTCCTGAGGGTAGCCCGCCATGGCCTCTATCTTCATGGCCTGCTCCAAAGCATCCTACGAGTTGTCAATCTTCTGCTGGGTGAGGGGGGTTCGTGTCAAGGGAAGTAGAGCCTTGATGAACCAGTCCCTCTGATGGTTTGGGTTGATCAGGTAGCTGAGTTTCCTGATCGCGTCCTTGAATTGGCACATCAGCTCCCATGAAGTCTCTCCTTCCTTCTGCTTAATCTCCCATAGTTTGGACAGACCCTGCTGGTCTGTTTGGGGAAGCTTAAATTCTCAGACGAAATCCCGCTTAACGTCCGCGATTACTGGATTCGGATGGGCCTCTGACCACTTGATGAACCATCGCAGAGCCCTTTCTTTGAGCATGGTTTGGAACTCTATTAACTTCCCTGCATCTGGTGTCTGCCGAGCCCTCCATATGGCTTCGCAGAGATACCAGTGTTTCTCCACATCATCGTTGCCCCGGCCAGAGAATTCTGGATACCGGGTGAATGACCCAGCCATATTTTCTTGCGAAGGGGTGACCAGAATAAACCCTCCGGGTCCTGGTTGTGTGACTATGCCACTAGGAACTGCAATACTACTAGTAATGCCGCTATTAACGTGCGACACTGAACTGCTATGCAATCGACTTAATACTTGCAACTTAACGAAAATATTACTCAAAGGCTGATAGAGTACCAGGGGAAGGTAGGGATCCTTACCGTGCAAATTTTGGGAAGTAGGCCTGCCTGGAGAGATGAATGTCATCCACTCTTGAAATAACCGCTGCATCACGCCGTACCACTCACCATCGGAACTTTATTCGGGTTGCACGCCTGCATCGTCTTCGTCAGTCGTCGTCTCCCTTTTTCTCCTAGTCGGGCTCCCATGCACCCGTTGCACTCCCACAACGATCCCTTCCCTCTCCTGGGTATCCGCCTGGGTGTCCATAATTCCTATCCTTTGAGGTGCCTCCTTTTGATTCTTCCTATTGTCTTCCCATCGCTTCAACTCCCACATCACCCTTTCTCACCACCTGTCGCCGATCTACGCCCTCCGATGTGCACGTCGCTCCCTTAACTTCCTTGCGGCCTCAGCATCCATTCCCCACTCCCCCCGCTTCACACTTCACATAGAATCTGTCCCTTCAGCCCTTCCCCCAGCACTGGACGTTTACGCTTCCATGCTCGATTTTTGGAATTCCATCAACCCTTCGTCCACCATCAGGGCCTTAATCCATAGCGAAATCTCCTTGAGCAGCTTCCCTCTTAGCCCGGAGTGGAAGATAGCCTCCGCCTTCGAGAAGGATTGGTAGCACTCTGCGGAGAACTCCACAATATATCCGTCCAAAGTGGTCTCTACCCAAAAATCCACCGCGCGGGTCAACTCAGTATCCAACCGATGCAGGGCCACTAGATCCCCGTGCACCCACTTGTGGTTTATCTTCCGCAAGCTATCCCTAGGTACCCTGGTCTGCAATCTCCGCAACCAATTGTAGAGGTTGCTAGGGAATTTTCCCCAAAGGATCTCATATGTATCACTGGCGGAATCCGAGAAAAGGATGAGATCCTTGAGCACCCTCTCCTTTTGATTCGTCAAATCCGCTTGTTGAGCAACAAACTGGTCCAGATGGTTATCCCACCATCACCGTATTTCTCCTTCAAAAATCTTCGATACCATGATCCAGTTCCCCTCATAACGTGTAGGGTCCCGACAACGGAACCATTTGTTGGCGAAGAAACAGATCTCGTAGGCAAGACCCAGGTTCAGAGGTTGGGGCCAACAAGGGTATCCACTGTAGTCTAGAACCACGCCGACATTGTCACCCTACTCCGGAGAGCAGAGAGTCTCACCCGAGGCGTGCCGTGACAGCATGCAGAAGGGGAATAGATCAATGGGGATGGAGGGATCCGAAACTCATAATTAACATAGAATGGATTGCATAAGCATCATTATATACGCAAGAACATTCAGAAGATCGAACAGGTATTAAACAAATAAAATTTTAAAGCATCACAGACATCATGCATGCATGTAACTCATAGAATCAGATAGCAACCTATAGGTATATTAATAATCTTCAACCAGATCCATAGTTACATCGCTTCCACGACAAGAGCTTTACAAGTCTGTCACAGACATCTTATAGGACAGAAAGATAGATAAAGAAGCCTAGGAACTACAGAGATATCATGCTCAGACTGGATTCCCTCTACAACATCTGCTCAATCCTCTACAGCTGCTCTGCATTCGTCTCTTCTTTTGCATTCATCCCTTCTTTCGGCTGAGTGACTGATATTTATTCACCCGCCATCGCAACTGCTAGTTCCTCTTGTGTTCTTCTTCAGCGGCTTCTGGCTTCTTTCTTGTTATCTATGAGTTCTGCTTTTTTTCTTCCGCTGTGTCTTTTCTTCATCTGCGCTTATGCTTCTTCTTTCTTCAGTTATATCTTGCTTCCTCGCCACCTTGGTAGCTCCGCTACACACTATAGTTGTGACTTGGTTGCAACTGCCATGTGTCGTTCCGCAACCCAAAAATATGTTCTTTATTCAAAATTCAAAACATTCAAAACAAGTATTCAAAACAAGGGCCCCAACAGATTACAACTCAAACTAAACCACTGAGGTTTAATTCCTCATTTTTATATTACAAAACAATCCTATTTTCAAATGGAAAGCGATCTTGAGTATCTCAAGATTCTCAGAATGCTTTATTTAAATTACAAAAATATCCATCGTTTCCTGAAATACTAGGGCCTATATTTATTCTTCAACAGATTCATCTAGGATAGAAGTCAATCTCATTCAGTTGGCTATAATTAATCCGAACAACCCCACATAATTCGTTCCTCCTTGCCTATTTCATGGAACAACATCAGGTATCAAATATCCCTATTCAAATAATGATTCAAATCATAAGTAAACCACGACTTTCAAAATTTAAATCAATTCATTAAATAGATAAAATAATGAAAAACAATTAACTCCTTTCTAGGATCTATATTGCGTAGGTTATCACATTTTTCACACAAAAGGCTTAGAAAACTAATATAAAACTAAGAAATAAGGTAAGAAAATTGTATCAATTATGAAGCCCAAAATCAACCCCATCTTACATTTTTGCATGACCTCGTGCAAACAAATGATTAACATGAAGAGTAGTTAGGGAAGAGGTTGGGAAGGCTCTTCTCCTACATGTCGGAATGTGTTCCTCCTCCAAATTTCTTAAATGGAAACATACTTCCCTACCTATGTCAAGTCATATTAAAATTTGTAGGAGTATTAAGGACACCAGATTATGGGACACTTGTGTCTACACCCCATCCAACTAGGGCCTTATTCCAACACCAGATGAACTTAATCTTGTTCCCTACTCATTGCATGCTGGAAATTTCGAAAGCCAAAAGGTTCTCTACTTTTAATTTCACCGAATGATGTCTTTCATCTCTGCTTGTCTCCTCGGAGAGCTTCAACCCTAATGTCTCCCAAGTATTCCAGTCATGATTGCAGAACATCATTGTGAATGGGCTCTAAGGAAGCAACAACACCATATTGTTCCATAAACCTCTTATGATGGATAAGTGTGCAAAAAAGGCTCCATGGCTCCCCTCTAATGCAGAGGTCTAGGACAAGCTCTCTTCCTTGAAATATATTATAAACTTTATCCAACTTTATCTAATTCTAAGAGAATGATATAAAATCTTGAAACTACACATCCCCTATAAAAGGAACAAGATTCTCATCTACCTTCTCTTCTAGGATGAATTTATGAATGTACAACTCACATAAAAATTACATCATATGATCATCCATCTTATGAAAAGAGGTTAAATATTCTAAAACGTTGTTGAATTCATATGGTTGTCTCGACCATATAACCTTGAATTTAAGATGTAAATATCATTCTAACAGAAATAAAATGTAATTTCAGGTTGGAGATCTGCACAAAAGAGCATCAGAATATACAGAACATATTTCCTTTATTTGTTTTGTAGCCTTTCCAAGGCGATACTTCAGAGTCTGAATCTTTTTCTTAGCTTCTCTAAGCTTGGCATACATCTCATCCTCTAGATGTGGCTTCCAATTCCTTAAAATTTTGAAGTGATTATTGATGCTCTTTTAAGGTACTACCTCTTTCTAGTATCGAGCTACAATTTCTTATTTTTTTCTCCATAGTTTTATTTAAAACTTGGATGAAAGCATCCATGATTAAAGGAGTATATGGAGGTACATGTTTTATCTATTCCCCTCTCACAATGAATATTGGTGAATCTGTTTGGGTCCCTACTTCAGTATTCAAAACATCAATTATTAATGGGTCCAACTCAGTTTGATTTCCCACAGTAGAGGTAGCAGCAAAGTCTATAAATTTAGTTTGAGATTCATTCTCTCGGACTTCTCTCTTCTTATCATTTTTCTTCTCATAACTCATTTGAGGCTTATTATCCTACAACCATTTCTTTAGTTGTCGTACCTTCCTTTGTAGCTTCCTATTTTATTTTCTCAACAACTCTATTTCTTTTATAATATTTATTTTCCCTTTATCCTTCAGGTCTCTGCTAATATTTTGTGCAATTTTTTTTCCCAAAGTAACTGCAGAAAAGGAAAGGGAAACAAAAAATCTAGCCTCAGCTCTTTCAACCATCATTTCTCGGGTGGACTCAATTGTGACATCAATTACAGGTTCCATGAGATCTCTGTCAACCTGAGGTTTGATTGGAAATTCAATATTAACTTCTTGCTCCATGTTTTTCGAAGGAAATTGTAAAGGTAATTCTTCAAGGGAAGAGGGTTCCAAGACAATTGCAATAGAATATGTAGAAAGTTATTGAATAAAATAATTTTCAAGTTCTCCCAAGGATTCTAAAATAAGAGTGGTTTTATAATTAGTAGGATAGGTTGGATAATTATGGGGCGTGTTCTGGTGAGAAGGGTTTTCTAAAAAAGTTGCAACTTCTTCTAAATTCACGAAATTCAAAAAGTTTTTAAATCCTTCCAGAGCTTGGGCTGCCTCCATTTCCTTCTCTTGAGGAGAATCCTCTTAATGGGTATCATGTTGTGTTCCTTCTATATAAAGAAATTATTGAGGCCCACTTTCCTCCAACGGTTGTTCAGAGGAGTCTATAGGATTTCATGACTTAGCCAATATTCTCCTTTTTATAGGTAGGGAGGCCAAGAGGGAAGCCATTATTTTCTCTTCCCTAGTTATTATTGAGGGGTTGGGTTTTTTTTTGTTCCTTGTGGGGTAGCTTCTACTGTAAATTTTTTGTTTTGATTTGACTCCTCATCCACCTCTGGATGCTCATTATTAAGTAGGATGTTTCTGGAATATCCAATGGGTGATTCACTTTCTGGTGGAGCCTCAAGGTTTCCTAAGAACTCTTCCCAACTCAATTGTACTTGATTCAAACCTCTGAAAACTATAAGTTTTATAATCCCATAATCACTTACAAATAAGGCTTATTCCTTAGATATTTTGAGTCTTAAAGCAATTTAATGCAATAACGAATTCATAAAATAGGGAAGGTTTAGGATTACCTTTCATCAATGTTGCCATTAATTTTAAATTTTGACCTCTTACCACGTCATACTATCCATTGCACTTAATGTGCCTTTGGATGCTGCCCCTTAATTACCTCCATGGCTCTAGCAATGAGCCAGGATTGTACACTTTTCATTTCCTGACCAGTTCCTCTCCAAGGTTCGCAAACAAGAATGTTGCACTCTATAGCAGAGTACGTATTTCGAACCACTTATCTCCTTCTGTGGAAAGGCCTGTCACTTCTGCCAAGACTTCATCATTTACCTGTATCCATCTTCCCTTGACCACTGTTACCCCATTGTTCAAATTCCTTGTAAATTCCAAGGCGACTTCATTATCAAATCCTTGCAATCGCAGGAAATAGTCTGACCACCCTACTTGATCCAGGATATTGCACGCTTTCTCAAAGATCCAAAACTGGGCAGGTTCTCTACGCACCTAATGTACGCC
This sequence comes from Pinus albicaulis, assembly GCA_034641835.2. Classification (NCBI taxonomy): domain Eukaryota; kingdom Viridiplantae; phylum Streptophyta; class Pinopsida; order Pinales; family Pinaceae; genus Pinus; species Pinus albicaulis. Next base: position 493,740,358 of record CM076584.1, on the reverse strand, counting down.
CATTTAAGCTATTCCACAAGGATGAATTTGGAGCTAGAAACAACAAATTTCAGCAAATACAGAGACAAAAATGTTGCATATAGTGGATAATTCAACAACCATAGCATGCAAAGATGTTTTAAAATTTTAAGCGTCCAATTGTGTTTTTAGCCTTTCAACCCCCCCCCCGATGAAGTTAGAGGTCACCCACGAACTTTCATCATGTGTTTGATACGTTAATACAGTTGAAATGAATAACAGATAATGATATATTAATTAGACATAATGGAGAAACAATAAAAAATAGAAATAAAGGTCAAGGCGTGGGACGTAATTATTGGATGCATTAATCATAAAGCATGCTGACAGGACTACATATTATGACACCAAAAACATTAAAGTGGAGTAAAATCATGTGGAGATATTTTGAGCTTAGAAAAATGGATAGGACAATATTTGTCGGAAGATTACCATTAGAGAAAAACGAAAGAAATTTAGAATAGACTTAGTGGCTCTTCACAAAAAGATTACATCCATGATATGTAAAATTAAAATTAATCGTTTATGCATACTCATAATCACCACTTTCCAAGGAAATATCTAATAGGTTTCCATAGTAAGCCAATGATTTTCCTTTATTAATACTAATGGAGGGAAAAATAGCTAACTTTAGATGGTAATTTAAAATGTACTTCAATACCATAGGGGTGTCCTCTTCTGCCAACAGGCATCCATAGCCTCAATAGGGTTTCCTTTTAACCCATTGATATGCCAGTGTCCCATTCTACTAGAAAATATTCATAACTTTATTTTATCTTTTATCGACAAAAGGCCATTATTTTGGAGTGTTGACCACTTGATAACAATGTCATTCACCAAAGCTAATGAGTTGAGCAAGTTTTCTCATGATGATACCTCTTGTCCTTCGACCCAAACATGGTAGGTTAGCTCCTGATGAGAGCTCATATCCTTTGTTTGATTTATTCTTCTCTTTTTTTATTTATTTTTATTATTTTTATTTTTTTTGTTATGACAAAAAATTAGTAAATGGGATGGCTTATCAACTCCTTAAGAGGTAGGGATGGTGTAAAAATTATTGTAATAATTACCTTTTTAGCTCGCCCTTTTTCTTCCCAAATTTTATTTTTCAAGGAGATCGAAGAAGTATGAGAAACTAGAATGAAGGAAAATTCCTCCAGTGGTGATTGAATAAATGCATTATAAATATCTTTATGTATTTACAATAACAGGGTTGTTAAAGTTTTAGGAGGTTTAGAAGTCAATTAAAAGTTTCTTATAAAACATTCTCTTATGGAAATCATTTGGGTGAAATAATTATCTTACCATGATATCAAAGAAGAGCTTAAAAAAAAAACAAGCTAAAAAGAATAACTATGTATGTCTCAAAAAATAATCGTGGTTAGAAAACAGGAACCATGACCAAGCAAACAAAGGTTGTGACTAAGGGAACAACAAATGTGACTAATGAAGCAATAACTGCAACCAAGGAAACAAAATTTTTGAATAAGGGAACAACTTCCGCGAATAAGGAAATGGAAACCATGACCAAGGGAACAAAATTTGTGACTAAGGAAACAACAACCACGGCCAAGGGAACAATAACTGCGACTAAGGGAACAATAGCTGCGACTAAGGGAACAACAATTGTGACTAAGGAAAAAACTCCCCCCCCCCCTCCCTTTTTTAACTAACTTCAATAAAAACATTCAAAAAATGTATGTACATTATATACATAATGAAATAATTTCAAAAATACTTCAGCTAGTTGTAGTTGTGGGGTTACCTCCCCTGTCAGCTATAACCTGCAAGTTGGAATCATTACTTACTTTGTGAATAAAATACTCTTGTGTGAGTGGTCGATGATGGAGATGAAGCCAGTGTCTAATGGAAAGGAAAGATGTGTTAGAACCATCAATTGTAGTAAGGCTCACCATGCCATTCTCATAAAATTTAGTGACCTTGTATGGTCTCAGCCATCTTGTTTAAAGTTTCTCTAGGAAATCTTGGAATATGGAGTCATATAATAGCACTTAGTCTCCCTTCTGAAAGGTTTTCTTCTTAATGAGTCGATCATGCCATTTAGCTATTTTATGTTGAATAACAACTGGCCTTGTAGGCGCATTCCATCCAGTTCATTAAGTTTTTGAAAGCATTATTGTTTCACTTCTATGAAATCCAATCCAACTTCCCTGGAAGTTTTAAGAGTCTTGATTTCGAATTCTATTGGAAAAATGTGCTCCTTACCAAAAACAAGTTGATACATTGAATAGCCAATAGTGTTTTTCCAAGTCATTCGATAGGCCCATAAGGCCTCAAGGAGTTTGGCAGCCCAATTATGTCGGTTCGCATATACTTTTTTAGTTAACATTTCCTCCAAAACTTTATTGGTGCTTTCCACTTGTCCATTTGCTTGAGGATGGTACAGAGAAGTATTTTTGTGTTTAATTTGATCATTTATAGTGAAAGGTACAGTAAATGAAACAGTGATTCCCCATCACCATGATCTCACAAGAAATCCATACTAGCATAAACGAGTTCAAAAATAGAAAATGTCAATTCTCTTTTAGCCTTTGAAGACTACTTGCTCACAATTAGCGTTACAATTGAATGCAAACAGAATATACCTTTTGTTTGTGATGGGTTTGAAGGGCCTAGAATCATCACTACATATTTCTTAAAGGTTTAAAGTATCATTGCCTTCACAGGTCATTTCCTTTTCGGCGAATGGGGTATTTATACTGATAATTATCTAACTCTGAACCTGTACCAACATCTTCAAAATACCTGTATTCTTGATAACAACCATCTCTTCCTTACCTTTGATTCTTGATCATCAAGAAATTCCCTACTAGGTTCACTGCAGCAGTGAGTTTTAAGAATATCATCAACATCATCTTCCATGATGCATCTAGGGATTTGAAGATCAAACCCTGTATGGAAGAGGTAATCGTCAATCTAGGAAAACCACGCAATGCATTGAACGATAAGCTTCTTTTCCCAAGATGGTAAATGTGATGGAATTTTTCATATTGTCAAGTAATTGGTGACATCAGCATACCAGGGAATTTTAACTATCACAACAAACATATGTTCATCTAGGAACTAGTCTTCCACAGGTAAAGAATCATCCACTAGTGAAACTCTAGACAAAAAATATGCAACAAGATTATCCTTCCCTAGTTGATCCTTTATGGTGATATCAAATTCCTATAGTTATAATTGTTGATAAATTTAGGGCATTAGCATCACGTGATTTCTCTCCGTTAGTGATTGTTTGTGAATTATTTTTACTTCTTTATATTAGGATCTTATTCTTATTATCTTGTTAGTGTTCTTCTTCATCAAACAATAACCAATTCATAAACATAAATATACAAGAGATACGACATGTAGGATATGAGCCAGGGCCAAAATCTCTCACTCTTTGAGAGGAAAACTCGCAACAATTCTTCTTATAGAGATTCCAATTGATGAATACCAAGACCAAGAAACTTGACCAAATATCCACTCCAAGAACAAGACACTACTTCTCCCTTTTCTCTTTGATCTCCTCATCATTGGGGCACTTGTCACCATCGAGATATTATTGTTGTCATTATAACAAGATCTCCTTTATGTGAGACCTTCTTGTTGTCATCAACATAGGACCGTACACCATTAAAACAATAATCATCATCACCGAGCATCTACATATCACTAAGATATAAGCATAGCACTGATTATAGCATGAGAGATAACCCAAATATGTGGCATGTCCGAGACCTTGTACTGATCCTTAACATTGGACCTGTGGTAATGACCAAACTGTATATATGACCCCGAATCTTAGAGATGATCGAGCTTTGTCCACTGTACTTTTTTCACTGAAACTTTAGAAGAATACGATGTCTAAAATTTCTACTGTGATCATCCATTTGAATCTCAGAGAGACCTCTTTGTGGAGATCTGCGACTGTCTCAGTGTCTTATCACCAAAAAAATTAGAGGTATGTCACCAAATTTCTGTCTCTGTGGAATAGGTTGAGGTGCTTATATATAGTGCTTATGCTTTCATAAATAAGCCGACATGACTTCTTGAATGGATGGTCCCATGATATGAACCGACATGTCATATTTTATTTATATTGAGGCCAACATAGCAAGAGGAATATTGTTCTTGTCATTGGAGGGCTATTTATCCATAGACTTATATACATGACATAGGCTTAATAAGATCTCTTCATACATGACATTAATTCCTTGACTTAAATGAAAAATCCTAATGCTCTCAATGTGACCCAACTAAAATAAAATCACTTTCTCATGAAACCCTTGAAGCAAGGCTTACAATAATAATTTTATTTTCTTCATTACATCATTTACATAAGTCACAATGACTTGTCATTATGAAGACTGAACCTAGTTACACTTTTCAACACTCCCTCTTAACTAAGGAGGTATTCATAATGG